>CM038704.1:2220146-2337646 GCA_021613375.1 Megaleporinus macrocephalus | reverse complement strand
TACTCTGTGTGGTGGTTTGTTGGGAGATGATGGAACAGGTTAGCTGTGTTGATCTTTAACGGCTGCTTTCTTACAAAGTCTACAAAGTGCCGTCTTCTGAGCAACGTCAGTCTTTTCAGATCCAGACCAGCTCCACACGAGTGAAGATGATCCTCGTCTAGGAGTTAAATCTAAGACTGCGAGGCTGGTGGTGTCTGAGTTTCTTCACCTGCCGCTGTGTGTTTACTCACTTTCAGTTTTAGGTGTGTTGTTTAAGCAGCTGTGCTAGCTCACAGTATGGCCACTCTCAATGTGAACTCGCAGCAGCCTGTACTAAAGCATGAACTAGTGAACGTGTGGAGTCGAGGCGTTCTGATTGGGTTGTTTTTTCCCCACTCAGTAGCGTACTCAATAATGTCAATTAAGATATTATTGTAAACAATATATATCGCACACGGCTACTATATATTTATACACGCCACAGTGATATTATATCAAGAAAGTTGGGTATTTAAGTAGAAGCATGCAGTGGTGATTTCCTCATCTCAAACTATTTATTGAAACAAAAGCCAAAAGCAGTGGAGCGTATACCCCAACAGAACATGTCAGTGTCTTAATAGCTTGTCATGTGCCCTCTCATGCTGTTCACAAGTCCACTTACATTCTCCTGAGGCATGGCGTCCCACTCTGGGGTTCTGGGGTACAGAGTTATGAGCCTCTACGCTCTAGGTTTTCTACGGGATGCAGGTCTGGAGAAAGTGCAGGCCACTCCATCTGAGGTAGCCCAGTCTCCAGATGTTTATTTGTTTTTCTTTGTGCAGCAAAGAACATACTCATCCCTTACATACTCAGAACCCCTGAACCTCTGACTATCTGGGTCAGGCCTTACATGATTGCTATCCTGGCTTCGCAGACTTCTACGCTTCAGCGCCGTTACTAACCACAGTAACCGACCCGATTCAAAAGCATCGTGTATTTAAAAAATGAGAGTTGGGGGGGGGGCGGGGGGGTGGAAACACACTTGCACTTTCCTCTTATTGAACTAGCATCGCTTATGAGTTGCCTTCTGTCGGCCTCTTTATTTAATAGAGGATGCTTCTGCGCTTCGAGAGATGCCAGAGAGCGTTTAGATCATTGCGGCAGGGCCCGGTTATCTGTGTTGAGGCCTGGTCTTGTAATGGGGCTTTATTGATCTAAACAACATCAGGCCTCGCGGTGATGTTATTAAGGTGGAGATAACTTCACAGCGACCTCTACTCAAACAACGTGTTAGTGCGTTATTGGGTCTAAATAACTCTGCCTTTCAGACGGTAATGCAGCCGATTAGTCAACCCCATGCTCTTTATGGCTGGAGGATCTTAATAAAGCATTTCCTCTCGACCGGCCGAGAGAGTGAGAGAGAGTTGGGACGACTCTAAAGGTGAGCGAGTTTCCACACTGTGTGTGAATATGATGCAGAAATGATGAGGCGTAATGTTAAGGAGGCCCTGCGTGATGGTTTGGGCTGACCCAGGAACAACCTCAGACCTTTGAGTGCCCCATCCAAACTTCACAGTGAGTCAATGGCAGCTCCAGTTACTATATTACTATATATTATGTTTATATCATTACTATGTAATTATCATTACTATGTATGTATATTCACTCTCTAGTGAGGTGTAGTCCTGTTCTGGATTCTCTGAAGTGCTGCTTGTACAGAGTATTAAATGCTGTGGTTTTGTCAAAAATAATAATTTCTTAATGAGAGATTTCTATATTTCTCATAATAAATTTCATTAAATTAGATTTTTAATCTCACTTTAGGAGTGAGATTTAGCTAATTCACCAAACCAGTAAGCAGTAATTTTCAGCACTGGTGTGTGCAGTGCTGCTGGTGTGTTGCACTCTATTTAAAAATTATTTTAAAAATGGGCTTAAAACTTATTTGTACTCTGTAGCCTTTGTAGATGGGCATAGCTAGGTTTGCTGTTTTTTTTTTTTTTTTTTAATTATTCTTTTAATTATTATTTTTTTCAATTGTGTTTATTAAATTTATCGAATGCTGTTCTGGTTTGTCGTGATGCTAGAGTGTTTGTTTTTATTATGTTTTATGTAGTTTCACTTAAAAAAAATCTGCTATATAAATAAATATTTACTTACTTACTCACTCCTACTACTTGCTGGTCCACCTTGTAGATGTAAAGTCAGAGACAGTAGCTCATCTGCTGCTGCACAGTTTGTGTTCCTCTAGTTCTTCATCAGTGGACACAGGACGCCGCCCACAGGACACTGCTGTCTGGATAGTTTTGGTTGGTGGACGATTCTCAGTCCAGCAGTGACACTGAGGTGTATAAACACTCCAGCAGCAGCACTGCTCTACCTGATCCGCTCACACTAGCACAACACACACACACTAACACACCACCACCACCATGTCTGTGGGGGTCCTGATAATTAAAGAACAGAGTAATAAAGTATACAGAGAATCAGATGAACTACAGGCTGTAAGTGGAGCTCCTGTATGGTCAGTGGAGCTGATACAGTGGACAGTGAGTCCTGAGGGCCAAACAAACCTAACAGATAATGCTGATACAAGGACCCGGTCACCAGACGAGCACACAGACGATTAAAAAAATTTGCATAGAATAGCAGGAATAGAGTAGAGAATAAGAAAGAGCTGATGAGATGTGAGTTTCTGTACATATACAGATATGAGTGTGTGTATATATGTAGGTCTGTGGAGACGTATAACTGTATAATCCAGCGTATTACAGGATGATGTGAACATTTGTGAGTAATAACATTTGCACAGCTGTGCAAATAAGCGTTATGTTACAGAGGGGTTTCACTGAGATGCACAAAGTTTTGTTAGGTATGAATGACCAGCGTCTGCAAGCTGTAGCAGTCACGCTGCCAAATCGCTCGTGTCACGCTGAGGCACAGAAACAGGCCTCAAGCGAGCAGCAGCCTGAGATCAGAATAGTTTTTTTTTTTAAATCCCTAAATGCAGATCATGTGTAGTTCCAGCGAGCGTGAAATCCTTACACACGCAATTAAAACCGAGTTCGGCGAACAGTCGCACGTTTAAGACGGAGCATTGTTTGCGGTTCGGCCGTAATTGATTAGCTGCTTATCACTCACCATTTCTTTTAATGGACATTTGAACTTTTTTCCCTCTTCCAAGGGCACACCGAATCCAATATTTATACGAAATAACGATCTCATTCATCTCAAAGCATATTTTTTCCACAGCGAAATTTAATTTGCAGCTATTTAAAGCCCAGCTTTTGGTAATGAATTATTTTGTCATCTCTGCTCTGATGAGATTCATCTTTAATAACTGTAACAATTATTTTATTAAAAAAAAGAAGAGCCGTGCATTACGGCTATCTCAGCGAGGTCTACGGCAAGAGAGGATTCTCATTAGGAGTATATTATTACCCCTGCCGTGCTTTCATTCCAGTGCCCTCAGTGAAATTGCATTACGTGTCAACAATGCTTGTGCTAACAGTAAGCAGTCATATTTACCGCGGCTACTGCTTTGTTTTTCTTTTTTTCCTTCTTCAAACCAGGCTGACACATTTAGATGTATTAATAAGATAGGACGCAGAGCTATATCAGATAAGCGGCTTATTAAAATGTATTTTAGTAGTGACTTTTAATAAAGAAACTATATTGTCTGCCATGTGTTTTGATATTAAAGCGTTGCTGATGACTGTAGCAGCTGTAGATGGTTTAGTGTTTTAAGAGTGTTGTGGTTTTTTGGGTTTGGAAAGATCAGCTGCATCATATACTGATTGTCCTCTATAGATTATCTACAGATGCTCAAATTGTTACTTTGTGGAACCTTCCTTGATGGTTTATGGATGGAACCAGGGTTAGAGATCATCTACAGATGCTCAAATTGTTACTTGGTGGAACCTTCCTTGATGGTTTATGGATGGAACCAGGGTTAGAGATTATCTACAGGTGCTTAAATTGTTACTTGGTGGAACCTTGCTTGATAGTTTATGGATGGAACCAGGGTTATAGATTATCAACAGATGCTCAAATTGTTACTTGGTGGAACCTTGCTTGATGGTTTATGGATGGAACCAGGGTTAGAGATCATCTACAGATGCTCAAATTGTTACTTGGTGGAACCTTCCTTGATGGTTTATGGATGGAACCAGGGTTATAGATTATCTACAGATGCTTAAATTGTTACTTGGTGGAACCTTCCTTGATGGTCTATGGATGGAACCAGGGTTAGAGATCATCTACAGATGCTCAAATTGTTACTTGGTGGAACCTTCCTTGATGGTTTATGGATGGAACCAGGGTTAGAGATTATCTACAGGTGCTTAAATTGTTACTTGGTGGAACCTTGCTTGATAGTTTATGGATGGAACCAGGGTTAGAGATTATCTACAGGTGCTTAAATTGTTACTTGGTGGAACCTTGCTTGATAGTTTATGGATGGAACCAGGGTTATAGATTATCAACAGATGCTCAAATTGTTACTTGGTGGAACCTTGCTTGATGGTTTATGGATGGAACCAGGGTTAGAGATCATCTACAGATGCTCAAATTGTTACTTGGTGGAACCTTCCTTGATGGTTTGTGGATGGAACCAGGGTTAGAGATTATCTGCAGATGCTTAAATTGTTACTTGGTGGAACCTTCCTTGATGGTATATGGATGGAACCAGGGTTAGAGATTATCTACAGATGCTTAAATTGTTACTTGGTGGAACCTTCCTTGATGGTTTATGGATGGAACCAGGGTTATAGATTATCTACAGATGCTTAAATTGGTACTTGGTGGTTTATGGATGGAACCAGGTTTATAGATTATCTACAGATGATTAAATTGTTACTTGGTGGAACCTTACTTGGTGGTTTATGGATGGAACCAGGGTTATAGATTATTTACAGATGCTTATATTGTTACTTGTTGGAACCTTAATTGGTGGTTTATGGATGGAACTAGGGTTATAGATTATCTACAGATGCTCAAATTGTTACTTGATGGTTTATGAATGGAACCAGGGTTATAGATTATCTACAGATGATTAAATTGTTACTTGTTGGAACCTTAATTGGTGGTTTATGGATGGAACTAGGGTTATAGATTATTTACAGATGCTTATATTGTTACTTGGTGGTTTATTGATGGAACCAGGGTTATAGATTATCTACAGATGCTTAAATCGTTACTTGGTGGTTTATTGATGGAACCAGGGTTATAGATTATCTACATTATCCCCTGAATAGGAACTTCAGGCTGGTTTAAAGATGAACATGTAGCTCTGACAGTTGGGCTGTTTGTTGGGAAGGAATGAAAAGTGGCAACGTTCCCTTCACAGCCTGGAACGCTGGATTTCTCAACCACCGTTCTGGTTGCTGGTTGGTGTTGTGGTTGTGTGTAAATGTTCTGGTTGCTGGTTGGTGTTGTGGTTGTGTGTAAATGTTCTGGTTGCTGGTTGGTGTTGTGGTTGTGTGTAAATGTTCTGGTTACTGGTTGGTGTTGTGGTTGTGTGTAAATGTTCTGGTTGCTGGTTGGTGTTGTGGTTGTGTGTAAATGTTCTGGTTGCTGGTTGGTGTTGTGGTTGTGTGTAAATGTTCTGGTTGCTGGTTGGTGTTGTGGTTGTGTGTAAATGTTCTGGTTGCTGGTTGGTGTTGTGGTTGTGTGTAAATGTTCTGGTTACTGGTTGGTGTTGTGGTTGTGTGTAAATGTTCTGGTTGCTGGTTGGTGTTGTGGTTGTGTGTAAATGTTCTGGTTGCTGGTTGGTGTTGTGGTTGTGTGTAAATGTTCTGGTTGGTGTTGTAGTTGTGTGTAAATGTTCTGGTTGGTGTTGTGGTTGTGTGTAAATGTTCTGGTTGCTGGTTGGTGTTGTAGTTGTGTGTAAATGTTCTGGTTGCTGGTTGGTGTTGTGGTTGTGTGTAAATGTTCTGGTAGGTGTTGTGGTTGTGTGTAAATGTTCTGGTTGGTGTTGTGGTTGTGTGTAAATGTTCTGGTTGGTGTTGTAGTTGTGTGTAAATGTTCTGGTTGCTGGTTGGTGTTGTGGTTGTGTGTAAATGTTCTGGTTGGTGTTGTGGTCTGTGTAAATGTTCTGGTTGCTGGTGGTTGTTATAGTTGTGTGTAAATGTTCTGGTTGCTGGTTGGTGTTGTGGTTGTGTGTAAATGTTCTGGTTGGTGTTGTGGTTGTGTGTAAATGTTCTGGTTGCTGGTTGGTGTTGTAGTTGTGTGTAAATGTTCTGGTTGCTAGTTGGTGTTGTGGTTGTGTGTAAATGTTCCGGTTGCTGGTTGGTGTTGTGGTTGTGTGTAAATGTTCTGGTTGCTGGTTGGTGTTGTGGTTGTGTGTAAATGTGCTGGTTGGTGTTGTGGTTGTGTGTAAATGTTCTGGTTGCTGGTTGTTGTGGTTGTGTGTAAATGTTCTGGTTGCTGGTTGGTGTTGTGGTTGTGTGTAAATGTTCTGGTTGCTGGTTGGTGTTGTGGTTGTGTGTAAATGTTCTGGTTGCTGGTTGGTATGTTGGTTGTGTGTAAATGTTCTGGTTACTGGTTGTAGTTGTGTGTAAATGTTCTGGTTGCTGGTTGTAGTTGTGTGTAAATGTTCTGGTTGCTGGTTGTAGTTGTGTGTAAATGTTCTGGTTGCTGGTTGGTGTTGTGGTTGTGTGTAAATGTTCTGGTTGCTGGTTGGTGTTGTGGTTGTGTGTAAATGTTCCGGTTGCTGGTTGGTGTTGTGGTTGTGTGTAAATGTTCTGGTTGCTGGTTGTTGTTGTGGTTGTGTGTAAATGTTCTGGTTGCTGGTTGGTGTTGTGGTTGTGTGTAAATGTTCTGGTTGCTGGTTGGTATGTTGGTTGTGTGTAAATGTTCTGGTTGCTGGTTGGTGTTGTGGTTGTGTGTAAATGTTCTGGTTGCTGGTTGGTGTTGTGGTTGTGTGTAAATGTTCTGGTTGCTGGTTGGTGTTGTGGTTGTGTGTAAATGTTCTGGTTGCTGGTTGGTGTTGTGGTTGTGTGTAAATGGTCTGGTTGCTGGTTGGTGTTGTGGTTGTGTGTAAATGTTCTGGTTGCTGGTTGGTGTTGTGGTTGTGTGTAAATGTTCTGGTTGCTGGTTGGTGTTGTGGTTGTGTGTAAATGTTCTGGTTGCTGGTTGTTGTTGTGGTGGTGTGTAAATTTTGGGGGTGTAAATATTAACCAGTCTGTTACGTAACAGTGTAGGATTTGGACCTCGGCCTGTTTATCCTGCTTTTACAGAAGAGGGAGGATAAACAGGCTGAGCTCCAAATCCTACACTGTTATATGGCTTGTGGAGGGGCCTTTCTTAACAGTTGGAGTTCTTCCTCACTCCGAAACCACTGCAGTATCACTCCAAGTCTAATGCTATAACTTCCCAACCCTTGTCCATCACAATGTTTTCCATGTGCCAGTTACGTAGCCAGGCAGTAGTTTTTAGAAGTTAATGGCGAGATCTAAATGTCTACAGTGTGGAACTTCTTTTTTAACAGTAGGATGAAATGTGTTATATTAGCAGCTCTAGTGTTTCTGCTGTGGTGTTTTGTCTCCTGGTTACTGTGAACAATATGCCACGTTTTCACTCGCGAGTCACACCTGGATAACTTTCTGCCACAGTCCTACTAAACGTCTAAACGTGTGTTGAAAATAAAGGGAATGGACCGAGTACTGCACATGTGTTAGAGCAATAGTATATTCACCACACTGTAAAATCACTGTTTCACATGAACAGCCCGATTTTAGAATATGTAAACATCATTTAAATACTGCAGTTAAATTTAATGATGAATGGACCAATAGAAACGCTCTGAAATCATTTGTAATGCAACCTTATTACACTAACTTACATTCAGAGTTCAGAATAGGAATATTGCAGTGTTACGTATCATACAGTATCAGTTCCCAAAAGAACTATTGATTATTAATTAACAGTTTACATACAGAGGTTTGTGGCAGACAGCAGGCAATTTTGTGTTATGGAGCCAGGGTGATAGAGTATCTACAGATGCTTAAATTGTTAATGGGGAACACTTGATAGAAGTGTTTTAATCTATCTTTAGCTATTACACTCATTCACTCCAGCATAAGATATCGTGTTTTTTTGTATCACAGTATGTTGAATCGGGGCCCCCATATTATTAGTGTTGCACTGATACGGTATCGGTATCGATACCATGAAGCTTATTGACTAAATGGCTGCACCTGTTTCTGCATTGTGGCAATTTTTATTTTTTCATAGCTCTGAAACCTTTTAATGTGCAGTTACTCAACTAGTAAACGGTTTTCTCTCAAGGTTATTATATCTTATTCAGTATAAGACATTAAAAAATACAACATATAAAAAGTGGAACACTATAAATATCAGGATTAATAGCCGTATATTGAGCATTAAAGTCAGAGTCGGTATCGGTACTCGGTATCGGCAGATACCTGAAAAGCTGGTATCAGCATTGGTATCAGTAAGGAAAAAGTGGTATCGGTGCATCCCTACATATCATGATGCCTATTGTATTGGCAGGTTCTCACCAATACCCTGTTTTGGAAATGAATGATTTTCCTTGCACAGTACACTAAAAATGAACTGATTTTACTTTGTTATTCGTTAGCAGCCTGGCATTTTTTACGTACATGTTAAGCCTGTATAATCTATGAAAACACAAATATCTGATCAGCACTGAGACTCAAGATTGGCCGTCTGTAGAGTTTAATAGATATTTAGTTGCATGTTGGTTAAAGAGAAAGTCAGGCATCAACAAAGCATTGGCAGTTGACCATTTTGGCTAAAAAGCACGACCTAAAGTTTCTCTTGTCACTTTCTGGATGGATTATCTCCTCAAAGTAAGTGTTATCAGTGAGAAAATTTTAAAAAATCTCTCAAACTCATCCTTTCTGATGTCTTTGGTGTCTCCAGGACGTGTACCATTCGGAAACATAAACATGTAAAGACTATTTTAACTCTTCCCCAATTTTTATTGACGTCAGCAATAGCTTCCATTAGACGTGGGCCATCTTTTAAAAGCTTTTGCTTCTTTGCTTCCTCATTTGGGCCCCGTTCGCCATACTGAGTCCAAGTATTTATGGGTTGATGAAATTAACCTATTTTGGCCCAAGACAGAAGTGAAATTGCTGAATGTGAGGTAATAATTTATTTCCAAGTCACCACTTCCTTAAACGTGTGCTATTAGTCATAATGCTACACTCTCCAAAGAAAAGCCCTGCTGTACATGTAATGGTACAGTGCATTTATGTAAATGTTCGCTCCACCAAGGTAGGAAAGAAGAGCTTGTGATGGTCATGTGGTGCCTCGTTGTGGTGTTTGGCTTTGGTCCAACACAAAAGGAGCGACGGGGACGTGAGGGGGTACATGAGTACCACACCCATGTTGTCTTCTCAGTTTGCTCAGTGATTCTCTTGGTTCCTCTAATTTGTGCCATGTTCAGAATGTCCTACACGACCCATACACAAGAAAGGACCAGGCTCAGTTCTTCCTGTAGATCCTCGTTTTTCAGACATATCTCCACCTGGCCTCATCAGCTGTATCTGAATTCAGTGGCTGAATGTTCTCGAGCTGCCTCTTTGACATCACCTGTGCTTTTTTTTTAACGCTCGCCTTCTCGCTTTCTTTTTTTACTGTTCATGGTCCTTCTTCAAGGACAAAGCGAGCGTACATGAAGACGGATCTCCGTGCGAAAGTCCCCACGAGCACCAGATCCCTTTTCAGCGCCAGCTGTTCTGTCAGATCCACGCCCGAAACTTCCCCTTAATGTAATTCCACAGGGTAGGACTCGGGAGAATAGCCGCTAAACAAGCGCGCCAGGCGAAAAAGAGCGCTGAATTTTTCATCGGAGGCGCTCGGTCGGCGGCGCTGCGGCGTTTTTTATTTTATTATTATTTTTTTCCCCTCCCCTACAAAGTGGGCAGCACTCACATTCATGAGCAGATGTTCAGCGCTGGTCCGAGCTGCAGTCAGCATGAACTCTGCTGGCCTCTCCGCCATCGGCGGCAAGGACGTTGGCAGCGACCCCCGGCATCTGAGAATTAACTGCCGGTAAATGCTGCCGGGCCGCTGGCTAGCCTCCTTTTTTTAGCCACCTTGGCCAGCGCAGGAGCCGGCCAGAGCTGGAAGGGGGCGAGGGTTGGGGGGTGGGGCATCTGACAGGCCATCAGTCTTCTCATCGACACTGATGAAAGACTGGACCTGGTCAGCTCCTGGGACGAAGGCCTGGGAAAAAATTCCTGAAGACAATTTTGTGTAAGTTTGTCATTAATTTCTTATGACGTGTCTCGGTATGGAAGCGTAGCACGTGGCAAAAAATGGAAAGCTGGCCTTAAGACGAAGAAGCGAAGGCCCAGCTTTGATGCAGAGTTGCAGGAGTCTCAGGTTTGGTCTTCTTCTTTAAGATATGGGTGGATTTGGCCAACTGGACAGCAAAGACGTGCCGGTAAACAAATTGTTAGATCATTCAGCTGCTGCTGTGGTCATGAAAGACTGGGCCAGGTCAGGCAAAGGCCTGAGAAACATTCCTGGAGACAATTTTTCACAAGTTTCTCAATCATTTCTCATGGCACGTCTTGGTGTGGCAGCATAGCACGTGCCAAAGAAATGAAATCCTGCCTCAAAATTAAGAATAGAGGCCCGGTTTTCCTACGGAGCTGCAGGAATGTTGGTTCTCATCTTTGAACACGTGGGTGAATTGTGCCAGCTGGGCAGGGAAAGTGCTGGTAAAGACCTCGTTAGATTATCCAGCTGCTGCTGTGCTCATAAAACACTGGACTTGATCAGGCCCTGGGATTAAAGCCTGGGAATTCCTGAATTCCAAGTTTGTCGGGTTTTTTTTCATAATCTGTCTCATTATGGAAGCATAAGATGTGGCAGGAAACAGAAAACTTGCCCTCAGATTAAAAAAAAAAGAGCCTAGCATTGACAAAACAATATATTTGGTTTGGGCAGCAGGAAAATGATGGTAAAGACCTTGTTAGGTCACGTTAAGATCCAGCCTTGGTCGGGAAAGACTGGACCGGAACAGATCCTGGGATGCAAGCCTGGGAAAACATTCCTGAAGACAATTTTGTGCTCGTTTGTCATTCATGTTTGGCAAGAAATGGAAAACTTGCCTTAACATTAAGCAGGAAAGGCCTAGTTTCAGGATAGAGTTGTCAGATTTGGTCCCATCCTTGACAACGTGGGTGGATGTAGCCAGCTGGGCAGTGAGGAAGTGCTGGTTAGGGTATGTTAGAAGATGCTAAGATTCATCTGCTACTGTGGACATGAAATACTGGACCGGGTCAGGTTCCAGGACAACGTTGGTCATTTATTTCTTGTGATGCGTCTCTCTGTGAAAGAACTACTTGCCTCAGAATTAACAGTTTTGGTGCAGGGATGTCGAGTTAGGTCTTGTCTATGAGCATTGCTAGCTGGGCCGTGGCGAAGTGCTTGTGCTGTGGTCATGAAAAACTGGACCGGGTTGGGTCCTGGGGAAGAGGCCTGAGAAAACATTTCTGAGGAGAACTTTGACCACATTGCTCATTCTGTTCTCATGATGTGTCTTGGTATGAAAGCATAGCACATTAAGAAGAAAGGGCCAAGTTTTGGTTGCGGGAATGTCAGGTTGGGCCTTGTCCTTTAAAAGGTGGTGGGTTTAGCCAGCTGGACAGTAAGGAAGACCTGCTGCTGTGGTTATAAACAGCAAATAAACCAGGTCTGGTCCTAGGACAACATTCCTGAAGACAATTTTGTGCACGTTTGCGATCATTTCTTATTCCGTGTCTTGGTATGGACGTGTAGCACGTGGTAGTAAATGGAAAACCATGAGATGTGAATTAGAATTCATGAGAACCTTTAAATCCAGACTGAAAACATTCCTGTTTGAGCAGGCTTCCAGCTCAGTTTAAAACTCTTACTCTTACTGAACTGTTAGTTATTAATTTTAAACCTCTTTCTTCATTTTTTATGTTTCATTTTCTTTCTTGTAAACATTTTATCAGCACACAGTCCAACAGCACTTTTAAACCTTATTCTTATTTCCTACTTCTAGCTTCCTATAACCATCTGAGAGCGTTACACTCAAGAAAAACAGCCTCAGCGTATTTATTTCTTTTAACTGATTTAATGCTTTGTTTCTTATTTCTTTATTTCTGTAAAGCACTTTGAGTTGCCACTGTGTATGAAAGGTGCTATACAAATAAACTTGCCTTGCCTAGAATTGATACAATGATAAAGGGGCCAGTTTTGGTTGTGGGAATATCAAGTTGTCCCCTGTTCTTATGAACACAGGTGGGTTTTGCTAGCTGGGCAGGGAAAGTGCTGGTAAAGCCCTTGTTGGATCACCCAGCTACTGCTGTGGTCAGGAAATGCTGGATCGGATCAGGTCCTCTGATGAAGGACTGAGGGAAAAAATTCCTGAAGACACTTTTTTGCAAGTTCATTGATCTCAGAATGGAATCATAGGTTTTGGGAACCAGCCTGAAGGCCTGGTCGATCTCATGATCTCACAACTGAAGTGCGTCCTGGGTACTGTGGATAGGGCATTCCATCATTCCGGGCTAGTGTGCTCACTGCCTGCTAGTGTATGTGTGCACTAGTGGTTGTATGTGGGAGTTTTTACTGCCCCCTAGTTTGTAGGTTTACTAGTGTGTAGGTATGTGTGTGTTTCACGGCCCCTCTAGTGGGTGTGTGTTCACCAGTATTTGTGTGTATGTGGGTGTTTCACTGCCCCCTAGTTTGTAGGTTTACTAGTGTGTAGGTATGTGTGTGTTTCACGGCCCCTCTAGTGGGTGTGTGTTCACCAGTATTTGTGTGTATGTGGGTGTTTCACTGCCCCCTAGTTTGTAGGTTTACTAGTGTGTAGGTATGTGTGTGTTTCACGGCCCCTCTAGTGTGTATGTGTTTACTAGTGTGCGTGTATGTAGGTGTTTCACTGCCCCTCTAGTGTGTGTGTGTTTACTAGTGTGTGTGTGTGTATGTGGGTGTTTCACTGCCCCTAGTGTGTGTTCACCAGTATTTGTGTGTTTTACTGCCCCGTAATGTGTGTTCACCAATATTTGTGTGTATGTGGGTGTTTCACTGCCCCCCCGTTTGTAGGTTCACTAGTGTGTGTGTGTGTGTGTGTGTGTGTGTGTGTGTATGTTGTGTTTCATGCTCCTTCTGTGTGTGTGTTTACGTGTGTGTGTGTGTACGTGGGTGTTTCACTGTGTGGGTGTTTCACTAGTGTGTTCATCAGTATGTGTGTGTATGTATGTGTTTCAGTGCCCCCTAGTTTGTAGGTTCACTAGTGTGTGTGTGTGTGTGTGTGTGTGTGTGTGTGTGTGTGTGTGTATGTTGTGTTTCATGCTCCTTCTGTGTGTGTGTTTACGTGTGTGTGTGTGTGTACGTGGGTGTTTCACTGTGTGGGTGTTTCACTAGTGTGTTCATCAGTATGTGTGTGTATGTATGTGTTTCAGTGCCCCCTAGCTTGTAGGTTCACTAGTGTGTGTGTGTGTGTGTGTGTGTGTGTGTGTGTATGTGGGTGTTTCATGGCCCCTTCTGTGTGTGTGTTTATGTGTGTGTGTGTATGTGGGTGTTTCACTGCCCCCTAGTGTGTGTTCATCAGTACGTGTGTATGTATGTGTTTCACTGCTCCCTATTTTGTAGGTTCACTAGTGTGTGTTTGTGTGTGTGTGTGTATGTGGGTGTTTCATGGCCCCTTCTGTGTGTGTGTTTATGTGTGTGTGTGTATGTGGGTGTTTCACTGCCCCCTAGTGTGTGTTCATCAGTACGTGTGTATGTATGTGTTTCACTGCTCCCTAGTTTGTAGGTTCACTAGTGTGTGTTTGTGTGCATTAGTGTGTGTGTATGTGGGTGTTTCATGGCCCCTTCTGTGTGTGTGTTTACTTGTGTGTGTGTGTGTGTGTGTACGTGGGTGTTTCACTGCCCCCTAGTGTGTGTGTATGCATCAGATTCTGCCGTGTACAAACCCGAGCGGCAGGCTGTGCTAAACTCTTTGAGATTGAGGAGAACGGGTTCAGAGTTGAGGGAACGTCAGGTTCGTTCTTACCCTTGAAACGACGGGTGTATGTGGTCAGCTGGGCGGCGGGGAAGTGCTGGTTAGGACCTTGTTAGATCACGCTAAGACCCAGCTGCCGCTGTGGTTAGCCAGGTGGCACAGTTAGCACCGCTGACCTCCGCGCCCCCGGGAGACTTCAATGCCGTCTCGTACAGATGTAGTTTTATGATCCCGGTTCATTTACGCCGAGCCATTTCAGTTCCGTCGCTCACGCAGCCTCTTCTGGTTTCATGCTTTTGTCTTTGAACGCAACACATGCCGCGTGAAACGTCCTTTTTTCTTTTTCACTCTCTCCTCTCGCTGAAGTGGATGTGAGGCTGTAATTGAAGGATGATGAGGTTTTTCTCTTTTTCTTCCTCTCCCGCTTTAAGCGCTTGTTTCTTCAGCACGTTTCCCACTTCACACTATCTAATTGGCCATTTTCAGGTTGGGTTTATGAGAGCAAAACTAATTAGCGTTTCTAAATTCAGCGAGAGAGGGAGAGAAAGTGGGGAGGAAGGGAAAAAAGAAAAGCGGGAAAAAAAAGAGAAAGTCTGTTGAATTGATTGTTCTGGTTTCCTCTCCGGTGTCAGACTCTCAACAATAATATAAAGACTCTAATCACTTTCAGACTGCTTGTATTTTTAAACCGCCGCTGAATGTCACTGCCGCTCTCCTGGCATTTTGTTTGGCAGGATCACGAACGGTGGGGGGGGCAGGGCAGCCCTCTTTTCCTTTTTTTTTTTTTTTTTTTTTTGCAAAGAACTTTTTTTTGGTCCTTTGTATTTCGTGGGAAGGTCGGGTGGAAATAACAATGCCGGGTGTTTTTAGGTGGAGTCAATTGTGGCCGTTTGATTCGGAATGTTCTGGTGAAAGATGACCGGGAGGGGAGCCTGAGCACAGTTTACAGTAGCGCTGCTGTCTTTCCCGTGTTACCTATATTCGGAGAAGTACAGCTGCAGCGAGCCCTCAGGAAGACCACCTCAGACACAGGCACGTGTTGGTATTGCTGTGTCAGTGAGGACCTGAACTGAGTAACACAGCTGAGTAACACTGTGCTTGCTGTGTATTAAAAACAAGTAATTTTATTTATATTTAAATTGAAGTTAACACGTCCTCTGACCTCTACACAGAACAAACGTCTACTTTTACTAATTAAAATTCAAGATTCAAGAGTTTTACTGTCATATGCACAGCAGAAGAAACAGTTACACTGTGCAGTGACGTTCTTACTTTGCTGTTCCTCCATTCACCAATAGATAAAGATAAGTTAAAGTAAATAAGTCATTTTTTTCTTTTTATAGTAAAAAAAAACACAACAAATTAACGTAATTAACTTAAAATTTTACACTCGCTTGTTCTTCCAGTGATCCAGTGAAAATGTTCTATTGCAATCCTTTTTTAGTTTTTGATTGCAATCAGAAAAGAACCTAACCTCCTCAGACCTACACACAGATCACGTCTACACAATTTTAGTGAAGTTTTTTCATTTTGTTGCTGAAATTAATGTAAAATGTGGAATATGCTCAAAATTTCACACTTGCTTGTGAAATTTATATGAACATTTGTAAAAGCTAAATATAAATATCATTATTCAAAAATAGACATATCTGAACACAACAGATTGACATTGTGTAAAAAATTTCAGAATGAATCAGTCAATAGAAACGTCCCAGAATGACAGAATTAAAACTTACATTGTACATTGTCTTGCTATTGTAAACCTATTGCTATTGTTTTTTAGTTTTTGATTGCAATCAGACCTTTTCAGATCTACACACAGCTCGTGTCTACACAATTTTAGTGAAGTTTCTTTTTTCTTTTTGCTGAAATTAGCGTAAAATGTGGAATTTGCTCAAACTTTTACACTTGCTTGTTCTTCCAGTGTCATAAATACAGCAACTAAATCAAAATTGTGCACTAAAATTTATGTAAACATTTGAAAAAGCTGAAAATTAATATCATTATCCAAAAATATCTGAACACAACCGTTTGACATTGTGTGAAATTGTTATAATGAATGGGCCAATAGAAACGTCCCAGAATGACATATTAAAATATACATGATCTTGCATGAGCTGTTGAAAATACAGTTAGAAAAGAAACTAACCTCCTCAAACCTACACAGATCTCACAGCTATAACTTTTAGTGCAGTTTCTTTTTTTGCTGACATTAACGTAAAATATAGAATATGCTCCAAATTTTACACTTGCTTGTTCTTCTAATGTCGTAAATTTAGCAATTACACCATTTGTGCACTAAAATTTGTATGAAAAGTTGAAAAAGTTGTATTTAAATAGCATCACCATCCAAAATAGACATATCTGAACACAACAGATTTATGTTCTGTGAACATTTCAGAATGAATGGGCCAATAGAAACGGGCCTAGAATAACAAATTAAAACTTTTTACATAATCTTGCATAAGGAGTTGAGAATGTTCTACTGTAATCCTAACACATAGCTCTACCTACACATAGACCTACACATAGCTCACGTCTACACAATTTTAGTGCAGTTTCTTTTTTCTTTTAGCTGAAATTAACATTAAATGTGCAATGTGCTCAAAATTTTACACTTGTTCTTGTTCTTCCAATGTCATAAATACAGCAACCTAATCAAAACTGTGCACTAAAATTTATATGAACATTTGAAAAAGCTGAATATAAATATCATTATCCAAAAATAGACATGTCTGAACACAACAGTTTGACATTGTGTGAAAATTTTATAATGAATAGGTCAACAGAAACGTCCTAGAATTACAAAATTAAAACTATTTACATGATCTTGCATGTTGAAAATTTTTAGTTTTTGATTGCGATTAGAAAAGAAACTAACATCCACAAACCTCTACACAGAACAAATGTATATACATTTTAGTGCAGTTTTTCTTGTTTTGCTGAAATTAATGTCAAATGTGGAATTTGCTCAAAATTTCACACTTGCTTGTTCTTCCAGTATCGTAAATTTAGCAACTTAATCAAATTTGTGTTGTAAAATTTATATGAACATTTGAAAAAGCTGAATATAAATATCATCACCACCCAACAATAGACATATCTGAACACAACAGTTTGAATTTCTGTTGACATTTCTATTAATCAAAGACAGTTTGATTCGGAATGTTCTGGAGAAAGATGACCGGGAGGGGAGCCTGAGCACAGTTTACAGTAGCGCTGCTGTCTTTCCCGTGTTACCTTTATTCGGAGAAGAACAGCTGCAGCGAGCCCTCAGGAAGACCACCTCAGACACAGGCACGCATTGGTATTGCTGTGTTAGTGAGGACCTGAACTGCCTGAAGTCATAACTGAGTAACTCCATGCTTGCTTTCTGTTAATAATCATTTTATTTATATATAATTGAAGTGAACAGGTCCTCTGACCTCTACACAGAACTTAGCTCCATATATTTTAGGGATTTTTTTGCTGAATTTAATATATTAGATGTACGTAAAACGTAAAATGTGGTATGTGCTCAATATTGTACACTTGCTTGATGTTCCAGTGTTTTAAATTAAACAAATACATAAATAGTGCACTAAAAATTTGTTGAAAAAAATATAACGCTGTACTAGACACTTTTAAACAGATTAAGATAGTGTGAACATTTCATAATGAATAGGCCAACCTAAACCTAAAGAATTAAAATAATTAAAACTTTATATTATTTTCTAGTGCACAGTTTATTTATTTGCTGAAATTAAGGTAAGATAAAATGTGGCACATGTTCTTCCAGTGTCGTAAACCCAGCAGCTAAATCAGAATTATGCGTTAAAATGTGAATAAAAATGATAAAAGCTATGTTTAAATATCATCACCATCTGAAGAATAGACATGTAAACACAACAGATCTATGTTGTGTGAAAGTTTCAGAATGAATGGGCCAATGGAAACGTCTCAGAATGACAGATTTAAAACCTAAAACTTAGTTTTTGCGTGCAATTAGAAAAACGAACTAACCTCTTCGAACCTCTGCACAGAGCTCACGTCTACAAATTTTAGTGGTTTCTTTTTCGTTTTTGCTCTAAAATGTGGAATGTGCTCAATTTTGCACTTGCTAGTTCTTTCAGTGTCCTAAATTCAGCAACTGAATCAGAATTGTGCAGAAAATTTGTATGAAAAATAAAAAAATCTATAATTAAATATCATCACCATCCAAAATAGACATTTGAACACAACAGATTGACGTTGTGTAAAAAGTTCATAATGAATGGGCCTATAGAAACATCCCAGAATCAGTTAAAACTTGCATGAGGAGTGGAGAATGTTCTGCTGTAATCTTGTTTTTTAGTTTTTGCTTGCAATTAGAAATGAAACTGACCTCCTCAAATGTCTACACAGAACACATTTCTACACAATTTTAGTGAAGTTTCTTTTTACTTTTTGCTGAAATTAACATAAAATGTGGAATGTGCTCAAAATTTTACATTTGCATGTTCTTCCAGTGTCGTAAATTCAGCAAATAAATCAGAATTGTTTACTAAAATGTAAATAAAAATGACAAAAAGCTGTTTAAATATCATCACCATCTACAAATAGACATGCAAACACAACAGATCTATGTTGTGTGAAAGTTTCAGAATGAATGGGCCAATGTAAACGTCCCAGAATGACAGAATTAAAACTTAAAACGTAAAGGTTTTGCTTGCAGTTAGAAAAGGAACTAACCTCCTCTAACCTACATGGAGCAGACCTCTACAAATTCCATGTCCTCAAAATTCTACATTTGTTCTTCCAGTGTTGTAAATTCAGCAACTAATTTAAAATTGTGCACTAAAATGTAAATAAAAAATGTAAACAGCTTGATTTAATGGTTGATATTTAATATTGGCGTTGTTTGATAAATTCAGAATGAATGGGCCAAAAGAAACATCCCAGAATTACAGAATTCAAACTTTTTACGTTGTCTTGCATGAGGAGTTTAGAATGATCTACTGTAAAACCTATTTTTTAGTTTTTGTTAGCAATTAGAAAAGAAACTAACCTCCTCAAACCTACACACAGAGCTAACGTCTGCGCAATTTTAGTGAAGTTTTTTTTCTTTTTGGTGAAATTAATGTCAAATGTGGAACGTGTTCAAAATTTTGCACTTGCTTATTATTCCAGTGTTGTAAATTCGGCAACTAAATCAGAATTGTGCACTAAAATGTGTATGAAAAATTAAAACAGCTCGATTTAATGATTAACTTTTATTATTGTGCAAAAATAGACGTTTCAGCAGTACAGATTGTGAAAAATTCAGAATGAATGGGCCAAAAGAAACCAGAGTTAAAACTTTTTACATTGTCTTGCATGAGGAGTTAAGAATGATCTACTGTAATCTTGTTTTTGTTTGCAATTAGAAATAAAACTAACCTCCTCAAACCTCTACACAGAACACATTTCTACACAATTTTAGTTGTAAACTTTAAGTTTCTTTTTTACTTTTTGTTCAAATTAACATAAAATGTGGAATGTGCTCAAAGTTTTACCCTTGCTGGTTCTTCCAGTGTCGTAAATTCAGAAATGTGCACAAAAATTTGTAGAAAAAATTGAAACAGCTTGATTTAATAAATGATATTTGATAAACTATTATTATTGTACAAAAGTAGTCCTGTAAACACAACAGATCTATGTTGTGTGAAAGTTTCAGAATGGATGGGCCAATGTAAACATCCCAGAATTACAGAATTAAAACTTTTTACATTGTTTTTGAGGTGTTGAGAATGTCCTCTTGTGAAATCCTGTTGTTTAGTTGAAGTAATATATATATTCATAAATTCTTCTGTAAAAGAACTTGCTTGCAATTAGAAAAGAAAGAAAACGTGTTGGCTAACTTTACAGACGTTACAGTCTTTTGGTGCAGCTTTTCTCACAGAGGGTCCTCACCTCTACACGGTTGTCTTGTTTTTCTGTCGTCGTGGGGACGTTCGGTCCTCACAAAGCGCTTAAAAGAAACACACACTCGCACGTACTGCCTGCCCCCCGAAAGCCCGCCCTGTTTGCGTTGGCAGACTCCGTCCTCTCGGGGAGCTTTTGCTGCCTCGGCAAGAAAGACACCAGCAGAAGCGCGGTCCACTCAGCCGGCCAGGATGTGCTTTTTCCACCTCTGTCCACTCAGGAAACACATTTCTGTCTGTCTTTACAGAAGAAAACACGAGAAGCAAGGGCGAAGCGGGAGAGGAGTTAAAGGGATGACTGACAGCTCCGAGTCTGCAGGGAATAGAGCTAATCTGTGGCGTTTATAACGTTTATAACACAGGGCAGTGCAACACCCCTCACCACGCGCACCCCCCCTCCTTTTCCTGCCGTTCCTCTGCAGGGGTTTCATTTATATTGAATAAAAAAAAAGTTTATAGGTCACTTTAACGACGGGCCGTAAAACTTACACTATTTTTATTTTCCCATTCGGCACCGGAGGGACCGGCGGTGAGAGGCCCAGTAATTAAGAAGCCGCGAATCTAGGGTTAGGGACGAAGAGTGTTTAAATGCAATTAGAGCGCTCGCACGATTCAATTTGAACTCAATTACAGTTTTCTTGAATGTGCTATTATTTGTTTAATCAAGGGAATTTTGCCCCACCAAGATGCTAAATACGTACCGCCAGATATTTTAAACAAGGAGCGAGAAAGACGCTCTGAGGAACCGGGTTAATGTTGCATTAATGAACAACTGATTCAAAGTGACCTCTCTCTCTCTCTTTCTCTCTGTTTCTTTCTCTTTCTCTGTTGCTCTAAGTCTCTCTTTCCCTCCCTACACCCCCCCCCCCCCACCACCCCCCCACCCCCCACCCCCCCAACCAAACTAAATCTTTCCAGAAGAGAAGTCGATTTGATTGTCTGGAGATAGAGCTATCACAATAGGTGGATAATTAGCGCAAAGCGTTTAGTGTAATGTGTTACTGCCTGCGGAGCATTGTTTTTGGATGATAGAGGGACGTTTTGGGTTCTTTTGTTTCTAACTTCTTCGTCTCCTTCCTCCTCTCTCCCCCTCACTCCTCTCCTGCTGTCTCTCCCGTAGGCCCAGTGACAGCGTGCTTTTGGATGCTGAGGTCAGAGAACAGTAAGTTTGAGTCTTTTCTGATGACTTCAGTGTATATTTATGTGTCCAAAAGTTTGCAGACACCTGCTCATCCTGAATTTGGGTGACAGTAGGGTAGTTTGGGTGACAGTACACACCACCACCATGTCAGTGTCACTGCAGTGCTGAGAATGACCCACCTCCCTAGTAGTACCTGCTCTGTGGTGGTCCTGTGGGGGTCCTGATCATTAAAGAACAGAGTAATAAAGTATACAGAGAATCAGATGAACTACAGTCTGTAAGTGTAGCTTATATATATATATATATATATATATATATATATATAATGAGGTTTCCTTGATATGGGCCCTTTAAGCCCTCAGGCTCCTCCCCTCTAATGTGTCTCTCCTCTCTCAGGTCAGAATCAGAATACCTAGATTTGTTGTCCCGAAAAGCTGGATAATTCTTGACCCATGTCTCACCGGCGCGTGTCCTGTGTGGTGTGTAAACATGCGATAAACAAACAGTGACCCTCAGAAGACACCACATCACCAAACTCATGTTTAAAGCCTCTTGTGTACTGTAAACACTCTTACTGTATATGACCTTCAGTCACAAACACCACAGCTTCATCTTCCAGTCACTGTACATGACTCAGAGCGTCTACAGATTACTACGTTCGTTTATTCAGCGATGATTCATCCAAAATTGCAGATGTCGCTAACGATGAAGTTCGGTTTCGCTGATTGTTAGACAGTAATTTCCTAGACGTACCAGACGCACTCGAGAACCATTTTATTTACAACGCTTTGCATGCTTAATTAATTCTTTCCACGTTGAACTGATTCCTCAGGTTGGTGGAGAATGTGTTGTTTACGGTTTTGTACAGAACGTTTATAGTAAATGTTTCTGCTGTCGCTGTGATGTCAAGCTTGTAGCAATAGAAGAACCTTATACAGCACATTCTACCCCAGTATGAAGAACCAATTCACCCTGCAGATTATCAATTAAGCAAGCAAATAGTGTTCTTGGTTCTATATATAATCATTGTCTTTCCTAAAGAACACTTTAAGAACCATCTTTTTTAGAAGTATTCCATAAATATATTTAATAGAGTAGAAGTTCCTACTTTTAGATGCTCATTTTAAATAGTAATATTTCAGTTTTGCCGTATTAAACAGTCATTAAGAGAAGTTTGGTGTGAATTGATTGATTGTAGAGATTCAGATGTCTTTACAGTAGTAGTGATGGGAACCAGGGGTCATCATGTCTACTATTAAACCCACCAGTGAACCTACACGTCTTCTGAGTTATGTTAATGATGGTATAATAGTTATAGACTTGAAAAACCATAAGACACTGTGAAAGAAGTTCCATAATAAAAAGATTTTTATATATATATATATTTACATTCACCACCACTGTGAACAGTTCTGACTCTCTTGAACAGAGTGTCTTATCATCAGTCAGTCAGTAATCACTAAAACTAAAACTACAGGAGTTTATTTCTTCACTATGTCAATTTATATCCAATTTTTAATTCCCTGCAAATAATTGTGATTAGAGATGGACCGATCAGAGTTTTTGAGGCCGATTCCGATAGCCGATCACATTTCAGCAAGATCGGCCGATAGCCGATACCGATCGAGGGCGGGGCTATTAGACGCAGCAGGGCTACATATTATCAGCACAAGCAAGTCATGAAACATGGTCTAAACTGGTTTATTACCATTTTTAACGGGCTCATATGAAACAGTATAATATTTTAACTAAATTAGAAGTTGGTCTATGTGGGAGTAAACCGCTTGATCCAGCTCCAGAAGAGCCACAGAGCGTGGATCCAGGTGGAACATTAAGCAGCAGAATGAATGTCTTCTACAGCCGAGAAGATCTGCTTATCTAGAACTATAAACTCACTCTAATCACTCTGGCTCTGGTTCCTTTAGCTCTCTGGCTGGTTCTGCTGCTGTTCTGTTCGTACCGGTCAGATCTGGTCTGTAGGTGTTCTGGGTTATTAGTTTTGTGTTAGCTGTGTGTGCTAGCTCTGCTGTTTACTGATACTCACTGTATTCAGCTGTGTGGTGTCTCTGAAGTGTGTATCAGATTAGTCTCTGATTAGTATCTGATTAGTATCTGATTAGTATCTGATTAGTATCAGATTAGTATGTTAAATGTCTTTGTCTTGGTTGCCGTGAGAGACGCTGATGTTACTAATTGTACAGATGTTATAAACTGTCCTGGATGAGTCTGAGTCACATACGGTAACAAACTGCCAGACGGACGATGTTTTCTATCCGTACGTGCGGTAAACGCTTAAACTGTTGTCGCTGCTTTAGTCTGTCTGACTAAAACGAAACGGTATGTATTTCCACCTAGTGGTTCAGATAGGAATTACAGGGAGCTGGACGGAGGGGGTTTCACGCAGGTCTCCTCTCTCTGGATGAAACGCTAGCTGTAAATACAGAAATTAGGCTAATTTGTTTACCGCCATCGATCGGCTCTCGAGATCGGCCGATCGCCGATCACATATTTTGATTAAAAATCGACCGATACCGATACATGGCCGATCAATCCTTCCATCTCTAATTGTGATCTCATTGGACTTTTTCACTCAAGTATTTTGTGTGAGGAGAAGTCTTTTCACCGAGTTACATCTTAGTACGACTAAGGAGTCTGTTACACCAAACCACTCTGAAAGTTTATATCCTAACCGCAAAATTCTGAAGTGAAAAACACTCAGTGGAGTTCCCCTTTAACGTGAGTGTTTTAAATTAAAATTAAATGTATAATTTTTGATATTGTCGCTGTCCAATGAAAAATATGTATCTCTATTTTTGTTGTGTATATATATATATATATATATATATATATATATATATATATATATATATATATATATATATATATATATACATTACCGCTCAAAAGTTTAGGATCACTTTAGAATTTCATTTCATGCAATAATTATGCAATTTACAAACAATATTGTCCATTTCTCAATTAATTTAAGTGTGTCAGATGATTTTTAAAGAATAAAAATGTTTGTATTGAAGCCTATTTTTGTATAGAGGCTTATTTTGCATATAGTCCTATTTTCAGCAATTCTCAGTCTCAACTTTCTTTAGAGACCCGTCAGTCCATTGTTGTGTTAAGAAAGGAAGGCTATTCCATTGACAACAAGGAAACTTCACTGTGATCCCATACTTATGAGCGGTTCTATATATATATATATATATATATATATATATATATATATATATATATATATATATATATATATATATATATATATATATATATATATATATATGCCCCTTTGGGGCAGTTGTGGCCTGAAGGATAGGGATCCGGCCTTGTGACCGGAAGGTCGCCGGTTCGATCCCCAGGATCCCCCAGGCCACGACTGAGGTGCCCATGAGCAAGACACCTAACCCCAACTGCTCCCCGGGCACCGTGGCTAGGGCTGCCCACCGCTCTGGGCACGTGTGCTCACTGCCCCCTAGTGTGTTCACTAGTGTGTGTGTATATGTGGGTGTTTCACTGCACGGATGGGTTAAATGCGGAGGTCAAATTCCACATGTGGCTAATTTGAGTGTCTAAATTCTAATATATATATAATCACTGTCTAATAAAACATATCATATAAAAAATAGATATCATATAAACATGACAGCAGATTTTTATGTCCTGTAAAAGTTTCATGATGAATGGACCAATAGAAATGCTCAAAATTGTTACTTGGAATCTCTCTACATTAATTAACACTGAAAGTTCAGAACCTCTTTTCTTCTGTCCTATAAAGTTGTAATGTTTCAGTCTGCTTTTCTCACTGCTGTAATACTGCCAGCCTGACCAACACTGTCATAACAACCTTACTTTTCATTTATATAATAAAATAATATCATAGCCTCCTATTTATCATTTATGTTATTTAGTATTTTAATCACATCGTGTTGAAAAATGTAACAAAATCAAACATTCTAATATTTTAGCCCCCTTTAAAACCTTTTATTATATACTAAATATAAATTATTGTTAATATGGTAATTCCAAACAAAACACTGGAATAACTGTGTTTTGCATCAAACAAAGGAAAATATTTCTAATTTAATTTCCAAGCTCAGCTCATAGTCCTCCTTCCTATATACCTGCTGCGAGTTTTTTCTTTACCGTTCTCAGGATATTTAAGGCCACACAGCAGTTATTAGTTCAGACCTGATGCTGCCTATTTGTTCTGAACCAAATATACAGTATGTTAGTCAGAGTGAAGACGGAGAGCGACGTTCACACGAAAGGAAGCGCACCGCCATGCTCTCCCCTGTTGAGTCACGCCTGTCTCTCTGCACTCCGTCAAACCATCAGCTCTGCCGTCTACTTCAGGAATGACCAACTAGTGTGACTAATTAAAGGTTTGTCGATGCAGATATCGCTGCAGAGTGCTGTAGAAATGAACACTTCGCAGCGTGTCATCCTCCCACTGAAAACTTTAGATTGCTTTTTTTTTTTTTTTGTCTCTTTCTTTACCTGACGTGTGTTATTTAGCCGGGTTTTAATGTGGAGCTCAAAGACCGGGTCCGAGAAGTGTTCATTATGCTTGTTTTATGGCGCTCCATGTGTGTGCCGCAAGTTCTCATGTACTGAATACGCTTTAAAGATGGGCTTATTGTTGTATCACACTGTGCAGTTTTCTCAGAACATCCCTGGAGGTCTCTGTGGGCCTGGAAAAAAAAAAAACTACAGCGCCGCAGTTCTTGGCAGATGCAAAAGAGAAAAAAAAAATATGCGACTCTACCAGTCAGGCGTACTCGCAAAGCTGTGTACCTAACAGATTGATAGTAAATGGAAAACATGAATGTAAATGGTGTCATTTGATCATGCAAATAAGCTGCTTGGCCACTTTTTCCCCCGCCCCCATAAAGAAATCAAGCATATTTACATAGTCAGTTGTGCTTATGAAACTTATGGAAATCAATCTTTTGTCATTTTTCCAACTACACAATTTTGTGTTGGTTCAAAGATCACTGATTTGAAAGTCAATATGGTGACTTTCAGCTCCAGTCCTTGTTGGGGACATGAATTAAACATGATAAACAGTGAAGGGGGGGAAAAAAACTGTGGCTTTGAACGTTCTTGCAAACTTTCGGATGAGTCGTAATACAATAATCCTCCCCATCGAATGTGAATAAATCCTTAATGTGTAATTATTTGTGGCCCTTTGGAGCGCTCGTGGAAAAACCAACGTTCGGTTACTGTAATGAGAAATCGCCTTTGCTTTCTGCTGCAGACTTGACGGCCAAGTCAAGTGTACGCGCGATAAAGCGACAAGGTCATGTTTTCTTGAGCCGTATCCGTCGCGCTTAATTGCTAGTGGTGTTCGGGGCCACTCTCTGATGTCTTCTTCATGATTTCCCACCTTCTATGAAAGCTCCCTCGCTGGAGCTCGTGATTGCTCCTCGTTGTTTGGAGAAGGAACAGTGTGGAGGGTAATAAAGCTGGACAGGAATTTGAAAAACTTTCTCAAATAGGTTGAATGAACTCGATAAGCACCGAGTTACAAAGAGACGTATGGAGTGAAATCAGTGTCACCAGAACTTGAACCTGAAAAAAAAAAAATTGTGAAATTTGGTGTTATTGAAAATTTGACCTGCAAAGTTTTAGGTATTTCAAATTCAGGTCTTGGAGTTTCAGGTAAAAAAAAAATCAGTATAAAAATTTCAGGTTGTGAAATTCAGGTCATGAAAATTGGGGTCGGGAAAATTCGGGGAAACATCCGGGGTACTGTGGAAGAGCAAACAAGCACAGATGTAATTGTACATATATATATATATATATATATATATATATATATATATATATATATATATATATATATATATATATATATATATATATAACGTATTATATATATAATTGTACATATATATATATATATATATATATATATATATATAAATCTCTGATATGACGTTTTCTAAGTGGTGAAACAAAGTACAATCACTACATTTCCTCTTAGTTCCTGATCTTTCCATTTCTCCCAATAAATTCAAAATTTTTTTAGTTTTATTTATCTGTATCATTTGAACACGACAGCTGGCCTTTATATTATGTGAAATATAAAGTGATCTCTCAGTGATCAACTCTGACCATTACAGTGATCAACTCTGACCATTACAGTGATCAACTCTGACTATTACAGTGATCAACTCTGACCATTACAGTGATCAACTCTGACAATTACAGTGATCAACTCTGACTATTACAGTGATCAACTCTGACTATTACAGTGATCAACTCTGACCATTACAGTGATCAACTCTGACAATTACAGTGATCAACTCTGACTATTACAGTGATCAACTCTGACTATTACAGTGATCAACTCTGACCATTACAGTGATCAACTCTGACCATTACAGTGATCAACTCTGATTATTACAGTGATCAACTCTGACTATTACAGAGATCAATCCTGACCATTACAGCGATCAACTCTGACCATTACAGCGATCAACTCTGACCATTACAGCGATCAACTCTGACCATTACAGTGATCAACTCTGACTATTACAGTGATCAACTCTGATTATTACAGTGATCAACTCTGACTATTACAGAGATCAATCCTGACCATTACAGCGATCAACTCTGACCATTACAGCGATCAACTCTGACCATTACAGCGATCAACTCTGACCATTACAGTGATCAACTCTGACTATTACAGTGATCAACTCTGACTATTACAGTGATCAACTCTGACCATTACAGCGATTAACTCTGACCATCAACACATCATGTAAAGTGCCATAATTTTTGCACAGTGTGTTAAAAATGAGCAACTCAGTGTTCACTTATTTAAACATAATATGGCCAGAGCGTTTGGATGCGTATGTAAATAAGCACTTAATAGTGGACTGTTGTGGTAGATAAGGTGGTGTGTCCCACAGGAACCTACCTAGGGGGAGCCCCATTAGGGAGAGCCCCATTTGGGTGGAGGGGTTGGTGGGTGTTTGAATATCGTCCAAAGAAAAACATGTATTTCCATTTTTTTCTTTTTTTATTTATCTGTACCATTTGAACACGACAGCTGCCCTTTATATCATGTGAAAATTTTATGATACATGGACCAATAGAAATGCTCCAAAGTAGAATTTCTGGTTCCATTTTGGAGATATATGTTTTAATTTGGACAGTGGCTCTCTCTCTCTCTCTCTCTCTCTCTCTCTATATATATATATGATAATAGAGAGATAATGTCTGAACTCATCACTGTATTTGTTTACACCACTGTATGTAGGTAGATATTCGGTATATAAGGGCATTAAATAAGTGAATATCAACAACATATTCTTAGTTTTCAGACATGAAGCTCCTCGTAGACTACAGAGAAGATTTAGGTCATGATAATGACCACAGGGAAGAAGATTGACACAACAAAAATAATATTATGTTTTGGGAAATGCTGTGTGAGGGGAAACACTGGGAAGTGTAAGTTGCACACACTGATATGTTATTGAAAATGTTAAAAATGTAACGTCTGTAGCCGTTTGCGTCCAGTTACTCGTTTTGTTAATTATCTGCTAGTTTCTCCTCAGGTTTCTGTTGTTGTACTGTATTACTCTCCTACTAAAGGGTAGCTGTAAGACAGGATGTTCTGGAGAAACACTACCCATATGGCTGCCAGGAGTCATAAACGACTTGACAGTCCTTAATAAGAATACTAAAGGTTAGCAAGAGTTTTCCAATTATTTTTTAACCTAGACATGGCTATTTTATAATGCTGTTCAAGTACCTTCCTAATTTGACCCTCCGAATTATAATAGTAGTGCAGTAGTGAAAGCAGTTCATGGTAGTGCTCACTGAAAGCTTACGTGGCTTGTAAGATGATACCTTCTGCAGATTAAACTGGAACGTGCTCGCTGGAGAAGTATGGGTACATCAGCAAAAGCAACAGCCAAATGGAGCTCCAGTTCATCCAATGATCCTCCACTGTAACAAGAATCTATGATATATAAATACATATAAATACAACATACAGAAGCTTTTATGACAATTATCCCATTCCAAATATATATATATATATATATATATATATATATATATATATATATATATATATATATATATATATATATATATATATATATATATGTATATATATACACACACATACAATTACTGACTGTATACATGATCTACAGAAGCTTTTATGACTCTTATGCTATTGGTCGCCCTTTCAAGCTATACCAGCTCCAGCTCTCCTGGGTAGCTTTCTACAAGATTGTGTGTTTATGGAAATTTTTTTCATAAGATCATTTGTGAGACCCTGATGTGGACGAGAGGCTCATAATCTCCCTTCTAGTTCATCTCAGAGGTGTTGGATCGTGTTGAGGTCAGGATTCTGTGTGGACCAGTCAGGTTCTTCCACCCCAACTGGGACACAGTCATGCTGTACATGCATGTTGTCTTGGTCTACTAAAACATTAAGATTTCCCTTCACTGGAACTGAGGGGTCCCTGAAAAACACCCCCATAGCATCATCATCCCTCCTCCACCAAACTTTACAGTCACAGTGCAGTCAGGCAGGCAAGTAACGTTCTCCTGGTGTCCTCCAAACCCAGACTCAACTGCCAGACTGCCATGTTCACTGCTCCAGAGTCCAGCGGCTCGGTGATGTGAGGCTTGCATGCAGCTGCTGGGATATAAAGCTCCACAGTGCTGATGTTAAAGCCAGAGGAGGTTTGAACTTTGCAGTTATTGATCACTGATCAGAGTGTTGGAGACTTTTACACACTATGCTCAGCACTCCGAGTCCCCGCTCTGTAACTTTACCTGCTCTGACACTTTCTGACTGAGTCACTGTGATTCCTATACGCTCCCACTGTTCAATAATACACTCACAGCTGATGGTGGGAGATTTTACTAACTGACTTGTAACCATATCCAGAGTGTATTACAGACCACCCTGGAGTTCAGTGAGCTCCTTAGAACGACCCTTTCTTTCACCAGTGTTTGTAAAGGTTGTATGTTCTTTCTCTTCGTGCTTGAGTGGGTTCCTCCGGGTTCTCCGGTTTCCTCCCCCAGTCCAAACACATGCATGTTAGGATCCTCACTCTAAACTGAACGTAGGTGTGAGTGTGTGTGTGAGTGAGTGTTGGTCATGTGATGGACTGGCGACCTGTCCATGGTGTACCCCGCCTTTGCCCAATGACGGCTCCAGCTCCCTCATGACCCCGACTAGCAGGATAAAGCGGAATATAATGGATGGATGGAGGGATGGAGGGATGGATGGTTTTTGATTGGAGCTGTGGATATTTGTAAACATTTGCAGTCAGGAACACCTTTACAAAAGCTATTTTTGTTCATAAGGTAAATAAATTAATGAACATGTGAAACATTACATAATGAAATAAACTGATTTCAATAGATTTACCAAAGAGACACTCAGCAGTACATAGAACAACATAAGAAATTAATACTGACCAGGTTTAACCCTTTGGGGTTTGCTTAGCTTGTGCACCAAAGAGTTAATGTAATGAAAGTAGGGAGAAAGAATTAAGTAGGAAGTAACATTAAAAAGGGGGAAGTCAAACCCAAACATGAGATTAAAACTTGATCAAGTAATTCAGGTTCAGATCAACATTTCAAGCTCTGCTTAAGTGCCGTGTTTTAAACTGATGCTGATTAATCAGTATTATCTACCAGCCGATACGTAACAGTGAGAACACATGTGGACATTATACCCAAACACGTACTTGACCTATTCTTATTTTGTCTGAAGACAGTAGGTCAGCTCCATCTGTCCTCCCTGATGTCCAGCCTGCTCTCTGAGCGCTACCTGTATGTGAGTGTGCATGTTCTCAGGTCCTCTGTGGCCAAAGGCCCTCACCCCGGCCCTGTTTATGCCTCGGCTCTGTTTGTAAACACGCAGACGGCGGAGCTGCGTGCTGCTTGGGGTCGCATCTGCCTCCCAGACTCGTACAACCCAACGTGACACACAACAGATGTGTCACAGCACCCGGAATCTATCTCTCCGTCTCAGTCTGTCTTGCTCGCGGGGCCGTGTGAAAATCAGAAATGCAGCCACCGCCGTCAGCCTAGCTCTCTGCCAAAGCCTGTCATGTCTCTCTCTTCTCTTTTCCCCCTCTCGCTCTCTTTCTCGCCCCAGTAGGGATGCGCAGCGTGGTCTGTGAGTGTGTTAGAGCTGCGGAATGTTGTGATATGCCTTGCTGTGTTTACTATGTGTCCAAAAGTATGTGGACGCTAGCATTTCTTCTCAATTGAAGGTATTAATAGGAAATTTGTCCTGCAGCAGCAGCCTCCACATCTCTGGGAACGCTTCTCACTAGATGTTGGAACATTGCTGTGAGAATTTGATTGCATTCAGCATTCACAAGAGCATTAGTGAGGTCAGGTACTGACGTTGGATGATCAGTTCTGCATCAGTTTAACTGATCCACAAGGTACTAGATGAAGTTCAGCCGCTCCGCTACTCCACAGCCCAATGCTGGGGGGCTCTGTTACCCCTCTAGTCCATGCTCGTTGGTGGGCGTATATGGTTAAGGCCAACTAAACATACATATAATGCCCACATGAACCTGATTGGATTAATCACAGCGAACAAGATTCATATACAGTTTTTGTTTTTGCTCCAGACTTTAGACTTTTGGATTTAAAGTGAAACAATGGTTAGGAATTTTAGCTTGAAAGTATTTGAATGTATCTTGTGACTTTTATATACATATAGGATTAGATAAACTAGTAGATTGGGCCATTAGTAATCAGATAAACCGATGCTGACAACATTAGCTAATTCCATGAAAATTTCATGATGTACCTAAGTTTGTGACCCTGAGCAGATGCTGTGTAGCTTTACTACTTATGCTTAGGCCTACCTATTATAGACATTTCCAAATTTTCTTTGTTTTGGTGGCACTTTAGTCCTGACCAGTCTGTGTGGTGTTGCATTTTTTGAATGTGAAAAACTGCCCACATACTTTTAGGGATGAAAAGTACAGAAAAACTGTACTTGGGTATTACCGAAAGTATAGAACCAAAAATTAACTTGGAAACTAAAGTATTTAAGTATTTTCATATATACTTAAGAAAACACAATGTACAAAGTAGAACATGGGATAACAGTAAATTTACTTTTTTTGGTGGTACATGATGTGGTGGCGTGGGGTTGGTAGCTAACTGACTTTCTGATTATTATTTATTTATTTATCTATTAATATATACATTTAAATATGATTGTAACCATGAAGCTTGCCGTTGGTTGTCCTCTTTATGTTTTACCTTCAACCCATCCAAACATAATTGTCTTTCCTTGTGAATTGATTCTCCTCACAGTTTTCATTTGACACTAATATAAAGTTTAATTTTACACTCATATAATATATAATATTGCTTGGTTGTTTTGAATAAACTAAATAATTCAAATGTACTAAAACTTTACAAATGATAATACAAAAAAGATCCTCAGGCATTACAAGTATTAAAAGAGTAAGACTATTCAATTTCAGTCGCACTTGCTTATGGTACAGAAACCATATAGTCCAAAAACCATACTTAACTACAGTGACACATAGGGATGGAAAATATGGCAATGTTATATTTTATGTTATATATGTTTCTCTAAGCATAGCTTAAATATCGTTAGTACTTAAAGAACAATGACTGACTAAGTGGTTCAATACAAAGTGAGCAATTAATTAAAATTAAGCAGTACAGTTTGTGAACTATTGAATAAGAATCTTTTCAGTTGTAGGTTTATTATTTTTATTATTATTATTATTATACTGCTTTGTGTTCGGTCAGAGTATGAATCTCTATCTAGTACAAATAGGTTTAAGTCCAAACTACTCTTAAACTCAAACACTGCCACAAACAAGGGCCAGTGCTGATACCTAAAAAGAAAACAAGATATAATGTTAGGCACAGTATAAGAGCAATACCTAGCAAGACTGGAATACCTACAGAGAAGAGAATAAATACAAGACTACATACAGTATAAGAGTGATACTCAGCCAGTGTTCCTAGAAGATAAAGAGTTATGCAGCTGCTCTTAAGTGCAATTATAATTCATAGCAATACTTCAGTAGATCAGTGCTTATAAGTGCTTCACAATGAGACAGTGGTCTTCAGTCTGCGTTTGAAGACCGTGAGAGAGTCTGCTGTTCAGACAGCCAATGGATGTTCATTCCACCATCTGGGCTCCAGGACAGAGAAGTCCTGTCGCTTGTCTTCCATGAATAATGAAAGATGGCGGGTGGAGCCGAGCTGAACTTGAAGCTTGAAGGGCTTGAGGTGCAGATCGACTTTTGACCATTGCCATAAGGTCAGGAGGAGCTGGTCCATTCTTGGCTTTGTGGGCATCAAAGTTTGAAATTGAGTGCGAGCAGCAGGAAGCCAGTGAAGGGAGTGCAGCAGTGGAGTGACATGAGTGAATTATTATTATTATTATTATTATTGTAATCGTTGTATATGTGAAACTATAGACACTTCCATATTGTCTATTCCAACTGGTTAAATCTCAGAAGACCTAAACATTGTGATGCATGTCTTGTGGGTATCATGATAGAATATCTTTGCCTTATTATCCACCCCAGTGACAAAGTAGAGTTCTTCAGGCTGTGGTTGGATGTGAGCCAGTAAGATTCCTCTGTTCAGTTCAACCTTCATCACATCATCAGTAGAGACAAGTGAACCTGTTCCACTGGTGGCCACACATGCCTCATGCCACTCATTGTGTTTCACAGATGAGAGGGCAGGCTTTGCATCATGAGCAGTTCCTGCAGACCTTCCCAGGAACGCTCGCTGGAAGTACCGATTCACCTGATTTCAGGACTGCAGCTAAAACTGAACTATCCTGATCGTCATAGTGATCTGAGTGTGAAGACGTGGGCAGACGCCCTGTTTATTTAAAACTTAAGATTAATCATCTGTGGTAATAATGATCTTTTTATCAGCCGCTGTATCTCCAGCTCATATTTTGGTGACTGTGTGCATGACACAATTGGTAACCGCACCACGATCTGATTGGTTGGCGCTCACTTAATTTGCATAGAGTTCATCCAGAACGAGAGAGCAGAGTGATGTGCGTTGGCGGTTTGATGTGTCCGATGTACATATTGTTGTCTTCTGCCTCATTATAGCCGAGTATGACATGTTTCCCTATGTTTGATGTAAATGAGCAAAAATAAATAAATAAATCTATTAAAGTAAATGATGATGTCAGACTAACACACACTTATAGAAACACCCCCCCCTTGTGTGTCCCCGGACCTTCCTCATTCCATCGCTCAGTCTTCTGTCACGTCTCCTTGAACTCTTTTTTTTATGTACGTTGCTCAGACTTTGTGTTTATGAGGCTTCGCAGTGGTTTGCATCTTGCTGTAAACCCCCTGGTGTTCTGTTTTCCTCGTTATTCAGAGACCACCCTAAATTTATTTACTGTCCAGTCAAAACGGCCCCTAAATCCAAATAATTTATTTACCAGTGCCCGTAAAAAGAACGTATTAAACAGAAACTAAGATGAAACTAAAGGTAATATTAGGTGTTTGGGTAGTTAGTGTGTTCAGCCTTCATTCTCACTTTCAATTACTCAGAGAGACACACCTTCCAAGTTCAGTCTTAGAAGTTGGTTTAACATTTTCAGCTTCTTACCACTAGGGTTGTGCGATATTGACAAAAACTGATATCTCAATATTTTCTGTGATTTTGTTGATAAGATAATAAACAATGTTTGGCATTATTTTAAAATGTGTTTGTAAAAGTTTTATATTTTGCTAGCTTGCACTTTTTAAAGGATACTAATATCTATTCTTCCGTTATCTTATGCTGTTTCCCGTTAGTTGGGGTCACGGGGGGGCTGGAGCCAATCCCAGCGTCACTGGGCGAAGGCTCTTCCTCAGTGAATGACTCTGCTGAAGTTTGCTGAGTGTGTGATCTTCCAGACACCTTAGCTGGTTTAGGTCTGTCTTGGATGGCGTGCTTCTGAAGCTCCTCATACTCCTCATACTCTGTTCATACTCCTCACACTCTGTTCATACTCCTCACACTCTGTTCATACTCCTCATACTCTGTTCATACTCCTCATACTCTGTTCATACTCCTCATACTCTGTTCATACTCCTCATACTCTGTTCATACTCCTCACACTCTGTTCATACTCCTCATACTCTGTTCATACTCCTCACACTCTGTTCATACTCCTCATACTCTGTTCATACTCCTCATACTCTGTTCGTACTCCTCATACTCTGTTCATGCTCCTCATACTCTGTTCATGCTCCTCATACTCTGTTCATACTCCTAACACTCTGTTCATACTCCTCACACTCTGTTCATACTCCTCATACTCTGTTCATGCTCCTCATACTCTGTTCATACTCCTCATACTCTGTTCATACTCCTCACACTCTGTTCATACTCCTCACACTCTGTTCATACTCCTCATACTCTGTTCATACTCCTCATACTCTGTTCATGCTCCTCATACTCTGTTCATGCTCCTCATACTCTGTTCATACTCCTCATACTCTGTTCATGCTCCTCATACTCTGTTCATGCTTCTCATACTCTGTTCATACTCCTCACACTCTGTTCATGCTCCTCATACTCTGTTCATACTCCTCATACTCTGTTCATACTCCTCATACTCTGTTCATACTCCTCATACTCTGTTCATACTCCTCATACTCTGTTCATGCTCCTCACACTCTGTTCATGCTCCTCACACTCTACTCATACTCATACTCTGTTCATGCTCCTCACACTCTGTTCATGCTCCTCATACTCTACTCATACTCATACTCTGTTCATGCTCCTCACACTCTGTTCATGCTCCTCATACTCTGTTCATACTCCTCATACTCTGTTCATACTCCTCATACTCTGTTCATACTCCTCACACTCTACTCATACTCCTCATACTCTGTTCATACTCCTCATACTCTGTTCATACTCCTCATACTCTGTTCATGGTCTTCATACTCTGTTAATACTCCTCATACTCTGTTCATACTCCTCATACTCTGTTCATGCTCCTCATACTCTGTCCATGCTCCTCATACTCTGTTCATACTCCTCACACTCTGTTCATACTCCTCATACTCTGTTCATGCTCCTCATACTCTGTTCATGCTCCTCATACTCTGTTCATGCTCCTCATACTCTGTTCATACTCCTCATACTCTGTTCATGCTCCTCATACTCTGTTCATACTCCTCACACTCTGTTCATGCTCCTCATACTCTGTTCATACTCCTCACACTCTGTTCATACTCCTCACACTCTGTTCATACTCCTCATACTCTGTTTATACTCCTCATACTCTGTCCATGCTCCTCATACTCATACTTTTGGCCACTCTCAATGTGAACTCGCAGCAGCCTGTACTGAAGCGTGAAGTAGTGAACGTGAAGTAGTCGAGGCGTTCTGATTGGTGTTTATTTCTCCCATCAGTAGCGTACTCGATAACAGCAGCACGCACATCACTTACTAGACGATATGTATCACACACCCCTCCTCACCACCCAGAACACCCATTCAGGTGATGGTCTGGACTCTGCAAGGGCATATCCGCACAGGACTCTTGATCTTTGGCCACTCCTCTGGTCTTACGTATGGAGGAGGATCTATTTGGACCTATGAAAGTGACTGCACCTCTGCTTGATTTATCCTCCTTTTCCAGCCTCACTATGATCTTTGGCCCACGTGTTGAGAGGCGGCAGCAACAGATGCAGCATCTAGAATCAACACTAGACCTTTTTTTAGCTCTGTTCTGCTCAAACTAATGATGCAACAATGCACAGCTGGCGAAGAAACAGCCGAGCTGCCAGCAAAACAACACGCTTATAGTCATTGTCTCATTTCTGTTGAATGTGCTGGAGCATAGAGCCAAAAGAACAAACGTTATATTCTGTCGCGTTACGTATAGACTGCAGTAGAGCGTCACCTAGCCATTACCGCACACTGATCAGCCTGATATGTGAGGAACTAGCAGCATGAAGTTCAAGACATCTGTGAGAACTGGAATGGACAGACTGTTCCTGTTGCTGTTTACTGCTCAGCTTTTAAAGAAGGTTTCAATTAGAACCCAACTGATGTGAAAATAGTCATTGATACTGATTTCAAAGATCCAAACCTTCAGATAATCAGCGGTGGACTGAACCCAAACTCACTGAGTGAAAACATTACTTCACTGGAATGCTGACTCGCATTAAAGTCAAACCATAAAAGCAGAAAATAACAAGAACAAAAATATGATGATAAATGCATTTGGTGAGGGAAGCTGTGCTTGTTACACATTATATTTTCTTTTTCAATGCCTTCTGGGTCAAATACTTAATAAAGCTGAACCTCAAAAGTTAAACTAAAGAATGGAATTGGTAGATAGTTGGCAGTGACGTGGTAGTGAACTGTTAATGCGATGTAGGGCTTGCCTAAAATAACACTTTTTGGGTAATCACCACTGAAGCTTCACCCACTTGAGAAAGCGTCCAGCTTGCTGGGCCACTGTTCGATCACCTGAGGGTCACTGGGAATACATGCTGTGGCAGTCACAGCTGTGAGTGAGCAGGATGTCGGGCACCTGAGCTGAGATGGTGTATAGTTCCGCGTTTTAATAGTGCAGTTAAAAGTTAGTTGGTCTAAGTATGTTTATGGGCTTATGTTAAGATTTGTTCCTACAAGGACTTATGTGTTGAATGGCCTGAATACGGGTGGAGTGGTGGGTTTCTGTGTTTTTGGCTGTTAGCTCTGTTTCTTTGTTTAAAGTTTGCTGCTTTCTGTTTTCAAATTTAAAATAGCAAGTTAAAAATAAAGCTGCGTTATGGTTCGTAAACTTATGTTTGAGTTTTTTGCAGATTGCCCTTGTTCATATCCTACATATAGCCAAGAAAATACAAATATCTACCTAAACAAACTAAACTCTGAATAGTCTAGTAGACCAGCCATGATAAGATGCAACTCAATGAAAAGTAAACCTAAGTTTGGATCTAAAAAGTTTTAGTTTTAGTTAAAATGTGATTTACTGACTAAAAACTGTCAGAACTGTTTACATTGGACGTGAATGGAACCAGACGTCCACCTGTAAATGGTTCTAAGTTTTGAAAATGTAAATGGTATTAGTTTTGAGTTGGTTATGGGCAACAACGTGTGCAGTACCATCATCAACATCCCGTATAAACTATAGACACGTGTATGTTAGCTGGTGGTCTTGATAGTAAATTAACTGTGTGTATATATATGTTGTAGACATGGTGACCCCTGGTTCCCATCACACCCACTATAAACAACAACTACACCACCACTGTAAACAACAGCTGAAGTGTTTCACTCCAAACCCACCCTGAATCACTCCTCAGATACTGAATTATACAGATTTCTTTAAAAAAAATGGGTGGAATTCCCCTTTAATAGGACGAGACGGTATATCGGTCAGGCTCTAGTTTAGACTGAACGCCCTTTGATCCTCATTGTGGATGGTATCACATGTGGACAGCAGCATCTCTCACCACACAGCTTTTCAGAAAGCCTCGCTCAGACGAGGTCCGTATATTTCTTTCTGTCGTTTCTTTTAACATATGCAGCTCCTCTTCTTTTTTTTTATTTAGAAGACAGACAGACAACGCAGAGTCAGAATCTCTCTCTCAAAGCCCAGAGATCAAAGCCTCTCTCACCCTGTCCATCTCTACGCATGCAAAACCATCTCTCCTCGCTTGCTCTCCCTCCCCTCTTCGCCATACGGGCCTGAGGATGTTAGGCCGGCCCTATCGTTAACTCTGTCATGCCCAGTTTAATCTGACCATCTCTTCCAGTGCCGTAAGCAAATCCTGTGGGACGGGACTAACCGAAAAGAACAACGGGTTCGCATCATCTTAACAAGCCATTCAAGAAAGCACTGGAGAACGCAAACTGGAACCTTTACTATTATAATACGTTTTATTTACCATTCAATTGTTATAGGCAGTCTGGGTTTTAATATTAAAGACTATTTGTCTTATTTGAGATGTTTGGATCAATATTTGAATGGAATATGATATATACTGTTTACGTCTGCCCTCCATTTATGAGGTACAATGATTTTCTGGCTATAAAATATATTGTAACTCAATGTTATTCAGCTTTCTCACTCATTAGCATCAGTGTGTCCTTATGAATAGTTGAAAACTGTAACTGTAACTGTAAACCATATCATTTTATAACTTGATCTGCCAGCGAATTAGTGGTATATCATTAAAAACTCAAATTTCAAACTTTTCAATGGCACTAAAATGGTCAAATAACCAAAAATGCGTATTATGTAATAATAAAAACACAATGGAGGTCGGCTTCTGCGGCCAGCGTGACGTGGAGCTGCGGCGTTTGAGAAACATATCGAGTTGCACTTCCACGCTTAACGACGGGGAGGATTGTTTTTCTGTACCGGCTGCCGCAAGCGTTACAGTTAGTCTATGTAAATTTCATATCAACATAGTTAAGCTTGGTGAAGTGCCATCTGTGTGGGTGGGCTCAGCGGCACGTACACGCCGTGGCAGTGGGCATGTGAGTTTACCTGACCACCACTTTTAGCAGGAAACAGATTATCGCTTGATTATAATCTGAGAATGCTGTGTATTATGTGTCTGTGTGTAAATGTTGAAGTTGGGTGTTGGGAAGAAGGGTAGGGGGGGGGGGGGGGGGGGGGGTTGGTTGTAGAGTGGAGACCGCTATCGGGCAGTGTGTAGAGCTCACACATGTATGGAAATGACTGGCAAATATCTCCATCTAAAGTGAACTATTTCAATATGCAAATATGACCCCAAAACAATTTGACGGGGCTGCTTTGCATGCAGTGTTATTTGTTGGTGTGGATGGGTGGGAAGAGGCAGGAGATCTGGAAACAGAGCCTGGTGTTGAGATCTTCCTGCAACTTTGTCCCGCGGTGGTGAGAAAAGCACTACTTGGTCTGACCTTGCGTCCCGGTAAGTTTCCTTTATAGAGAACAGCTTCGTTTTCGCTGACTTCACCCACAAACTTTCCCTCGTTGGCTGCTTCATTGAACAATGCATGAGATGCGTGAGTGTGAAGAACCCTTAGAAAGTCTGAGGAACGCCTGCATCAGGTTAAGGCTTTCTTAGAACTTGGTCAAGAACCCCCCAGGAGCCTCTACGATGTCCACATGGCTGCAACAGAATTAAACATGTCTAAAGTTTCTCAGCACGTTGCAGTGCCTTCAGTCTTCAACCTTCTCCTGTTTTAAACTGGAGCGACGTGGCACACCCTGATCTGCGTACCAACAGAGTTAAGTTGAGGAGGCAGAGAGCGTTTCAGTCCACATTGCTGTATTTTCTCACAGTGGACGGAGAGCAGATGTCTTAATTAACCCCTTAGATTAGTATAAACGTGATGCCCATGTAGACAGCTTCTGGGCTACCTTGCCCTGGCTGACTCTAGCCTTGCTGTTGGCTATATTTAAACAAGTATATCGTTTTATTACAGCAGATTTCCTGCAGAGGGGATGTATTTTGTATATATGTACCTGCAGCATTTGATGTTAAACACTTTGGCTAACACATGCTATGAAATCTGCATAAGCTGAACTTGAATGCATCAGTAACTGAATGGTGGGAGTGCTCTTTTCTACTGTTACAGAATTTAATCAGATTTTTAATCTCCCAGTGTTTTTACAAGCTAACAGGAATTCCAATGTATGTTCTTGCACTGTGGCCTGTAAACACTTGTTTATATTTGAATGAATACAAAACACAGTAATGCAAAAGAACATACAACGACATGGTGGCAGCCTGTGACTCAGTGCCAAGTTTATCTCATCCATTCCTTGTTGAATTTTATCAAGTTTGTGCTTGCGATTACTGAGAAACAATATATGCTGTAAATATATTGTGATGTTTTATGAAAAATTTTTGATACACTGTGTTTTTCAAGCATCTGATCAGTTGGAATACAGAAAGTAAGCCAGTCGTGCTCCATTTAAAAAAACTGTGAACACAACGAATTGTATTCATTTATTTGCATTCTGTATATCGCTTTCATTATCATTATTATTATTATTATTATTATTATTATTAATAAGTGCTGTCAACTTGTTTCTGACTCCTGATGGCCATATGGATAGTGACCCTCCAGAATATCCTGCTTGCTTTATTTTGGAGTGGCTGATTCTGGACTTCAGTGACTGTATCCCTCTGTTTTGCGGTTGGTCATCCTCTTCCTCTTTTACCTTCAAGCATAATGTTTTTTTCCAATGATGTGGTTCTTCTCAGAACGAGTAAGATCTTCAGTTGGGTTGCCTGGTTTTTCACTAAGAGATAAGACTTAGTTTGGTTGAGGATCCATTCGTTTGGGTTTTCTCAAAAGGGTTACAACCCCAGCTCTAACCTCAGGTGGTTGAGTGGGGCCAGTGTACAGTGAGTGCAGCACTGCTGTGTCTGATCCACTCACACCAGCACAGCACAAGGGGCAGCAGGTTAGGGAACCAGCCCTGTGACCGGAAGGTTACCGGTTCGATCCCATGAACTGACAGGACATGACTGAAGTGCCCTTGAACAAGGCGCGTAATCCCAGACTGCTCCCCGGGCGCTGTGGTAGGGATGCCCTCCGCTCCGGACAAGTATGCTCACTACTGCCCCCTAGTGTGTCTGTTCACTAGTGTCTTTCATTGCACGGATGGGTTAAATGCAGAGATCTTGAACTTCCCTCTGGGATCACTGCAGCACCGTGTCAGTGTCACTGCAGTGCTGAGAATGACCCACCTCCCTAATAGTATCTGCTCTGTGGTGGTCCTGTGGGGGTCCTGATCATTAAAGAACAGAGTAATAAAGTATACAGAGAATCAGATGAACTACAGTATGTAAGTGGAGCTCCTGTATGGTCAGTGGAGCTGATACAGTGGACTGGGAGTGTAGATACAAGGTGGACCTAATATATATATATATATATATATATATATAGTAAAGATGCAGATGTGCTCGTTGGTGGTGAAGTCTATCGAAGCTCTTTCTGCCGTCAGGCTAAGAGCCCAGCCCGATTAACCTCTCCCTGCACTCGGAGAGGTCTATACAGTCGGCCGTGGCCTTCCAAACCTCATAGTTTCTCTAAGAGTTTAAACACAATGGGTTCTATTGTGGACGTGCTGGGCAGATGTTTTTTTAAAGTCTCCTCTCTCGCGCAGTAATGCATGTTGCACCCAAAGAAAACAGAGCATTCCCCCTCGTGTTTGACAGGGAAAGGAGGAGGCGCAGAGGCAGAGAAAAGAGACTGAGGGGAAAAGTGGGGGAATACATTGAGAGACAGATTGAGAGAGGTGATTTACTAGGAGGCAGAGTGAGTGAGTGAGTGAGCGAGCGAGGGAAGGAGATGGAGTGAAAGGTAACATCTGTAAAGGAACGAACCATTGGGGAGGGGGGTGGGGGCTGGAGACATTCGAAGGGGGCTCTACAGCAGAAAGAGAGAAGCAGAGAGATTGCTCGAGCAATCAGTGACGTGTAGTGAGTATCAACGAGAGGTGTAATTAGAGGGAATCAGCGATTTTTAATTTTAATTCTGTTCTATATGCTGCGCAATCACTAAGAAGCAATGAATAATTTAAAGGCACGAACTGGCACAGGACACTGTTTAAATTTAGCTAGTGTCATTGTCCAGCCGCCTGATTAATTGGTTATCTGTCTCAACTTTACATCCGAATGAAATATCTATATTCATCTCCCCACATTTTTTTTTTCTTCCACCCAACGCCGCACGGGAAAAAAAATTCTAATCATGTGATGAAAAGATGTGGCTGGGCGAAGACTCAGAATGGGTTATGCTGTGAAGCTTTTGTGCTGCAGTATGTTGGATGTCTAGGGTCCGTTTATTGTTCTATGAGTGGCGTATAGGAATTTACGAGTGGTTCTCTTTTTGGGCTAATCTGAGTGATTTGAGACAGAGCATTAATTTATATGTTGCAGAACATATGTTACTTTTCTCTCAGTAGGATACATGCACTGCAATGCTGTGTTTACATGTTGGCCTCAAATGAAATTATTAAATATATATACGTTCCAAGCCTCAAAACAGAGCTGGTGAAATCAGTGCCTGTATGCGACCCACAGTGACATGCAGCCATATGTGAATGTTGCTGCGGTGATGGAATTACTGGAAGGGTGATGGTGCTGTGCTGCTTTTACATGTCTACAGTAGGCGGGTGAAGGCAAACGGGATATTCTGTTGTTTTTTAATGGAGCCACAATGGAAAATTCTGCCAAACTAAGGGGCAAGTCTGGCACAACAGGCTTCCATTCTACTCTGCAAGTTATGCAGAGTATACATGGGGTGTTGTTTATAAGTTTGGAATGGGTCTATAGAGTAGAGTAGGTCCTTTTTAAGATGTTGTGACGATCACAGTAATTGTAGATTGGCGGTAAAATGTTGACAGTAGAGGTTGTACGACTTCCGATTGTTGAAAGTAGACATTTATGTGATGAAGGTGGCATTAACAACGACTAATTGCTGACTGATGATGTCATTAATAACATCACAAGAGAAGAGAACAACTAAAAACAAGCGATTGTGAAAAAAAAACAACTTTAAAACTCTGACTAAGCCAAAAACTCCACAGGCCAGTGGAGCATTCCAATGATCCATCCCATTGAATCACATTGCTAGCTGTCTGGGAACTGGAGATGTGGACCCCAGAGGTCTGGAGAGCCAGAGAGCTTTAGAGCAGCATGACTTGGCGAAAAAATCTAAATTATGGAGGTTATGCTCGCTCTCCAACGACAGCTGACTTTTATAACAGGAGATGTGTGAGGAAGGCCTCCAACATCTCCTCCACACCCCAGCCACTCACTGTTCCAACCTCTTTCGTCATCAGGGAAGAGGTACCAGAACACCCCAACCAGAACCACCAGGTTCAAGAACAGTTTTTAACCAAGAGCCTTCAAACCTACCACTATTGCTTATTTATCTCCTTTTTAACTTTATTAACTTCGGCTTCTTAAAGTTCTGCACCAGAGAAGCTGCCTGACTGTGTTTCCTTATACTGTACGGGCTTGTATTGGTATAATGACAGTGATGTTGAATTGAATTTAACGTAGTCTTCAGGAAACTTGACGTAACCATGTTCAATATCTGGTCTTTAAAAAACTGTAGACCAACAGAGAACTGTTAGAACCAACCCACAGGTCAGTAGAGCATGAGGTGCCACTTCCAGTGAAGGATCCCATTGGTAGACTTCAGTAAACCAGCCATAAGAGCCCTGAAGTTACCAGGCTCCTCACCTTTGCTCTGAGGCGCCCATAATGTTATAGTGTCACAATCACGTGATTATCGACTAATCAACATCGAACTTGAGGCGTCAATGCCGAGCAGTAAAGTTTGCAAGTCTGTGTAGCCCCGAACTGACTGTGAGGAATTTCTGCATGAGAAATCAGACAACAGATCAGAGATCAGCACCAAGATTAAACCCTTAGTTTACAAGATACATTAAACCAAACAGAGCTGTCTGTGATACATAGAGCTTCAGACAGAAGCCAGACTCTTTCTCTTCGTACCATATCACACATAACTATCTGTTTTGTGTATAATTAGTTTAAATATTCCGGGCTGTTATTGGAAATGACTTCATTAAACCATTGGACACTAAATTATGGCCCATTTGTTTGGGGTTTTGTTTGGTGTTCGTGTAAGCCAGTGATGAGAGGAATGATATTTCACGCGTACATCCAGACTAAATATATCTTTGACTCTTTATGGAAGTCTCAGCTGACCGGCTCTCTAACTCTCATCAGCTGATCATTCTTTTATATTGAATAATTGATTTGTATCCCTTGAATAATTGAGTGATGTTAATTTCTGATCAAATTAATATTAACACTCCCTGAAATATTGATGGAGTGGGAGGGGGGCGTTAAACCGATGGAACTGTTAACAGTCTGATAAATAGACACGGGCAAGTCCCGAGTTAGTCTGGAGCCATTAGTCTTTCATCAGGACTCGTACAGAGGGGTGAAAAATGAATGAGATGTTTTTCAGATCTCCTGGGTCTTAGGGCCCCGCCGAGGAAAGTTTAAGGGTTTCCTCTCCGGCTGAATTTTAAAATAACACTGTCTGGCCTCGAAAGATGACTTGAGTTTCCTGGCAGAGTGATGGTCCGCCCGCCCGACATCTCGAACCGCTACTTTCACTGAAATTAACAAATGCATTATTAAATATAGAAAGTAAGAAGTGAATGTATTATTTCTTTATATCTTTACCAAACACATTCGCCAACACTTGGCATAGTATGCGTGCCCAAAAGTATCCAGACGGCACCAGTTAAATGTAGAGATGGAAGGATCGATCAGCTATGTATTGGTGATCGGCTGATATTTTCTCTGCATTTTTTTAATTAATTTTTTACTGCATTTATTTAATTAACTTTTTTAGTTTTAAATTTAGGGTCTAAATGTGATGATTGCAGTATTGGGGATATGTGTTTGATGTACTTTGTTTATTTCTGCTAATTTTGTTAAAAATATAATTTTTTTTTATATGAGCTCGTTAAAAATGGTATTAAACCAGTTTAGACCATGTTTTATGACTTGCTTGCACTAATAGCTACACGTAGCCCTGCCGTGGCATATAGCCCCGCCCTCGATCGGTATCCGCTATCGGCAGAAAGGTGATCGGCGATCGGAATTGGCCTCAAAAACGCTGATCAGTCCATCTCTACTTAAAGGTGCTGGAGCGGGATGCTCTGTGGAAGCCACACATCACTGTTAAGTGTTGGTCAGGGAGGTGTCCTCACAGCAATGTTCCAACATAGAATGTAGTAGAAACTGTTTGTATGGTCAGAACACAAACTTTTACATCCATCCTTGTTTTATTTTTATGTTATTTGGAAATTCTAGCTGCTTGTACATAGTGTCAAAGTTTTGCAATGTCCAGGATAAAGTGTTGTTGTTAAATTAACTAACACTGAAAGTTAATTCAGTTAGATTTTACACGTGTGTCTGCCTCGACAGATACATACTTGGAACGATATTAAATATCTGCATCCGTCCATCAGTGCGTCCCTAGGAATTTCTTTACACCTGGCATGGGGGCCCTTTCCCAGTAATGAATGGTGTAAAGTGGGGGATGATGAACTGTGCAGTCTGTAAATGTAAATATATACATTTATAATGCAGCTTCTGCTCATTTGAATGCAAAATTACAGTTTATCTGCTCAATTCATCACATTATAAATAAAAAATCAGACATACAATGTAGTTATATCACATATTATATTTTATGTGAATCCCTGTCCCCAGCTGGAGACCTTGCAGACTTTTATTCTGCCTACATCTATATAGATTTTAGTTTTTAGTTATTTATCTTTATTGGCAGAACTAAGTTATCTGAATCAGACGTTTACTCTAGTTTCACTTAATGCTTCATTATACAGCAGGAAACTGGAAGTAAACTTTTTTTTCATTTCCTTGAGACTTTGTAGCTGTAAAGCATTTTTTACATTATGTAACATTAGAAGTGTAGAGTGTGTAGAGAACTGTGTATAGAAGTATAGAGTACTGTGTATAGAAGTATAGAGTACTGTGTTTGGAAGAGTAGAGTACTGTGTTTGGAAGAGTAGAGTACTGTGTATAGAAGTGTAGAGTACTGTGTTTGGAAGTGTAGAGTACTGTGTTTGGAAGTGTAGAGTACTGTGTTTGGAAGTGTAGAGTACTGTGTATAGAAGTATAGAGTACTGTGTTTGGAAGAGTAGAGTACTGTGTTTGGAAGTATAGAGCACTGTGTTTGGAAGAGTAGAGTACTGTGTTTGGAAGTATAGAGTACTGTGTATAGAAGTATAGAGTACTGTGTTTGGAAGTATAGAGTACTGTGTTTGGAAGTGTAGAGTACTGTGTTTGGAAGTGTAGAGTACTGTGTTTGGAAGTATAGAGTACTGTGTTTGGAAGAGTAGAGTACTGTGTATAGAAGTATAGAGTACTGTGTTTGGAAGAGTAGAGTACTGTGTATAGAAGTATAGAGTACTGTGTTTGGAAGAGTAGAGTACTGTGTTTGGAAGTATAGAGTACTGTGTTTGGAAGTGTAGAGTACTGTGTTTGGAAGTATAGAGTACTGTGTTTGGAAGTATAGAGTACTGTGTTTGGAAGAGTAGAGTACTGTGTTTGGAAGTGTAGAGTACTGTGTTTGGAAGTATAGAGTACTGTGTTTGGAAGTATAGAGTACTGTGTTTGGAAGAGTAGAGTACTGTGTATAGAAGTATAGAGTACTGTGTATAGAAGTGTAGAGTACTGTGTTTGGAAGAGTAGAGTACTGTGTATAGAAGTATAGAGTACTGTGTTTGGAAGTGTAGAGTACTGTGTTTGGAAGAGTAGAGTACTGTGTATAGAAGTATAGAGTACTGTGTTTGGAAATGTAGAGTACTGTGTTTGGAAGAGTAGAGTACTGTGTATAGAAGTATAGAGTACTGTGTTTGGAAATGTAGAGTACTGTGTTTGGAAGAGTAGAGTACTGTGTATAGAAGTATAGAGTACTGTGTTTGGAAGTATAGAGTACTGTGTTTGGAAGAGTAGAGTACTGTGTATAGAAGTGTAGAGTACTGTGTATAGAAGTATAGAGTACTGTGTTTGGAGGAGTAGAGTACTGTGTATAGAAGTATAGAGTACTGTGTTTGGAAGTATAGAGTACTGTGTTTGGAAGTGTAGAGTACTGTGTTTGGAAGTGTAGAGTACTGTGTATAGAAGTATAGAGTACTGTGTTTGGAAATGTAGAGTACTGTGTTTGGAAGAGTAGAGTACTGTGTATGGAAGTATAGAGTACTGTGTTTGGAAATGTAGAGTACTGTGTTTGGAAGAGTAGAGTACTGTGTATAGAAGTATAGAGTACTGTGTTTGGAAGTATAGAGTACTGTGTTTGGAAGAGTAGAGTACTGTGTATAGAAGTGTAGAGTACTGTGTATAGAAGTATAGAGTACTGTGTTTGGAATTATAGAGTACTGTGTTTGGAAGAGTAGAGTACTGTGTATAGAAGTATAGAGTACTGTGTTTGGAAGTATAGAGTACTGTGTTTGGAAGAGTAGAGTACTGTGTATAGAAGTATAGAGTACTGTGTTTGGAAATGTAGAGTACTGTGTTTGGAAGTATAGAGTACTGTGTTTGGAAGAGTAGAGTACTGTGTATAGAAGTTTAGAGTACTGTGTTTGGAAATGTAGAGTACTGTGTTTGGAAGAGTAGAGTACTGTGTTTGGAAGAGTAGAGTACTGTGTATAGAAGTATAGAGTACTGTGTTTGGAAGAGTAGAGTACTGTGTTTGGAAGTGTAGAGTACTGTGTTTGGAAGTATAGAGTACTGTGTTTGGAAGTGTAGAGTACTGTGTATAGAAGTATAGAGTACTGTGTTTGGAAGTATAGAGTACTGTGTTTGGAAGTATAGAGTACTGTGTATAGAAGTGTAGAGTACTGTGTATAGAAGTATAGAGTACTGTGTTTGGAGGAGTAGAGTACTGTGTATAGAAGTATAGAGTACTGTGTTTGGAAGTATAGAGTACTGTGTTTGGAAGTGTAGAGTACTGTGTTTGGAAGTGTAGAGTACTGTGTATAGAAGTATAGAGTACTGTGTTTGGAAATGTAGAGTACTGTGTTTGGAAGAGTAGAGTACTGTGTATGGAAGTATAGAGTACTGTGTTTGGAAATGTAGAGTACTGTGTTTGGAAGAGTAGAGTACTGTGTATAGAAGTATAGAGTACTGTGTTTGGAAGTATAGAGTACTGTGTTTGGAAGAGTAGAGTACTGTGTATAGAAGTGTAGAGTACTGTGTATAGAAGTATAGAGTACTGTGTTTGGAATTATAGAGTACTGTGTTTGGAAGAGTAGAGTACTGTGTATAGAAGTATAGAGTACTGTGTTTGGAAGTATAGAGTACTGTGTTTGGAAGAGTAGAGTACTGTGTATAGAAGTATAGAGTACTGTGTTTGGAAATGTAGAGTACTGTGTTTGGAAGAGTAGAGTACTGTGTTTGGAAGAGTAGAGTACTGTGTATAGAAGTTTAGAGTACTGTGTTTGGAAATGTAGAGTACTGTGTTTGGAAGAGTAGAGTACTGTGTTTGGAAGAGTAGAGTACTGTGTATAGAAGTATAGAGTACTGTGTTTGGAAGAGTAGAGTACTGTGTTTGGAAGTGTAGAGTACTGTGTTTGGAAGTATAGAGTACTGTGTTTGGAAGTGTAGAGTACTGTGTTTGGAAGTATAGAGTACTGTGTTTGGAAGAGTAGAGTACTGTGTTTGGAAGTGTAGAGTACTGTGTATAGAAGTGTAGAGTACTGTGTTTGGAAGAGTAGAGTACTGTGTTTGGAAGTATAGAGTACTGTGTTTGGAAGTATAGAGTACTGTGTATAGAAGTGTAGAGTACTGTGTTTGGAAGAGTAGAGTACTGTGTATAGAAGTATAGAGTACTGTGTTTGGAAGTGTAGAGTACTGTGTTTGGAAGTATAGAGTACTGTGTATAGAAGTATAGAGTACTGTGTTTGGAAGTATAGAGTACTGTGTTTGGAAGAGTAGAGTACTGTGTTTGGAAGAGTAGAGTACTGTGTTTGGAAGTGTAGAGTACTGTGTATAGAAGTATAGAGTACTGTGTTTGGAAGTATAGAGTACTGTGTTTGGAAGAGTAGAGTACTGTGTTTGGAAGAGTAGAGTACTGTGTTTGGAAGTGTAGAGTACTGTGTATAGAAGTATAGAGTACTGTGTTTGGAAGTGTAGAGTACTGTGTTTGGAAGTATAGAGTACTGTGTTTGGAAGAGTAGAGTACTGTGTTTGGAAGTATAGAGTACTGTGTCTGGAAGTATAGAGTACTGTGTTTGGAAGTACTGTACTTTTCCAGTATGTACACTTAGCTGGACACATTGGACTATATATTCGCTGCTCTACCACATATTTATGTTTATTCATACTAACTGCTGGTTGCACCAGTTCCAGCCACATTCTGACACTGACGATTACTGCTTTTGCACAGTGTTTTATGTTTCTGCCCTTTATTTGCATTATTACTTATTTATCTTATTTCAACTTTTTTTTAACTTTAGCTTGTTAAAGTCCCGCACCAGAGAAGCAGCCTGATTGTGTTTCCTCATACTGTACAGGCATATATTGGTATAATGACGGTGAAGTAGAATTGAATTTAATGTAGTCTTCAGCAAACTGGGTATAACCATGTTCAATACCTGATCTTTAAAGAACTGTAGATCAACAGAGAACTACAACCAACCCACAGGCGTCATTGCTGAGCAGTAAAGTCGACAAATCTGTGCAGCCCCATACAATTTAACATTAACAGTTTGGAAGAGTAGAGTACTGAATGTCAGCAGTACACTGGGAATGCTGAGTGCTGAATGTTAATATATGAAAACTGTAATTAATTGTACTGAAGTGGCGAGGCAGTCCTGATTTTATTTGTGAAGTTGATGCCATTTAGGCTCGTAGGACATGTTGATTTTGTGGCTGAAACAGATTGAGAGTTTAGGAAGCGTCTACAAATTACATGGCAAACAGCGTATTCATCGTATTCTGAGATCCAAGCACCAGTATGCAGTATAATGAGTGAATATAGAGCTATAGCATTCATTATGACGACGTACGAGTTTCTAGAATGGTCTACACTTAATAATTATTGATGAGGAGGCGACTTCAAGAAGATCTTTACCAGATTGACTTTTTGGGTTGATAGATCTTTTTTAATAAACCTCATAGTGTAGATGTAAGTTGCATTTGCATAGTTTTTGAGCTCAGTGAACTGGATAACATTGGTTTTATCAACTACTGCTAGATAGATAGATAGATAGATAGATAGATAGATAGATAGATAGATAGATAGATAGATAGATAGATAGATAGATAGATAGATAGATAGATAGATAGATAGATAGATAGATAGATAGATAGATAGATAGATAGATAGATAGATAGATAGATAGATAGATAGATAGATACTTTATTGATCCCGAAGGAAATGTAACAAATGTATTTTAAACAGAATAAAAACACACACATATATACACACACACTACCGCTCAAAAGTTTGGGATCACAGTGAAATGTTCTTGTTTTAATGGAGTATCTTCTTCCTTAACACAACAATGCAAGAGCAAGAGTGTCCTAACAACCAATTAGTCCAATAACATCCTTAACTTGGATTGGCGGCCGTACCAGGAGATTTAGACAGAGGACTGAGAATTACTGATAATAGGACTATATGTAAAATAAGTCTCTATACAAAAATAGACTTTAATACAAACATTTTAATTCTTTATAAATCATCTGATACACTTACATTAATTGTGAAATGAACAATATTGTTTGTGAATTGCATGAAAATTGCTTGAAATGAAATTCTAAAGTGATCTATATATATATATACACCGATCAGCTGTAACATTAAAACCACCTCCTTGTATTTACAGACACTGTCCTTTTTATCAACTAAAGAACAGAGTAATAAAGTATACAGAGAATCAGATGAACTACAGTCTGTAAGTGTAGCTCCTATATAGTCAGTGGAGCTGATAAAGTAGACAGTAAGTGTAAATAAATGTTATTGGTTGATCAGTGTGTGTGTGTGTGTGTGTATATATATATATATATATATATATATCTTCACATTTTAGATGTGGAATTTCCTTCATCTAACGCTCGTGCTGGATTTATTAATCTGCTCCCATACTCTACAAATTGACTGCATATTTTATTTTTGCATAACAATGTATTGCCAAAATTAAATATTCATAGTCATCTGAAAACAATACATTGCTTCAGCTAAAATGATGGCCCCTGTAATAAATATGGCCACGTTTAATGATATTACTGAATTTTAATGCTGGTTTAAAACCATAATAAAGGCAACATGAAAGACTTGCTATTCAGCGTTAGATAGCCAGGGAGCAGCGAATGATTTCGACTATGTGATATTTAAATTATTTTCAGATGAACAGAGAATTGAGCAGGGAGATGGAGAGGGGTTTCCGCTGGTGATACTTCGGGGGCTTTGTTTCCGTGGTGTGGCTCATTAGTGGAGCAAGGCCGTGGAAGCACCAGCGCTCACACACACACACACACACACACACACTCGTACACTGTGTAACTCGGAGCCCCCTTTAAGGGGCTTTAAGCGTGCCGTTTAAAGCGTGCGCTGGCTCTTTGAGGAGCGGCTGGCCGAGAATGTGGCCTGATTAAAATGACAATAGTCTAATTAACTCGACCTCGGTGTCGCTGCACAATGTGGACGTTTGGCCCGCAAGCCTCCCTTATTCGCCGCGTCTTTGTCTTCACCCAGTTCCAAAAGTGAGACATTTTGTCCTCCCTCTCTCTCTCTCTCGTTCTCAGTGCACTGCTCCAAACCATTTTTTCCCACTGCTGGATTGTGCTAATGGCAATTATTTTTATAAGCTAATTAAATCGAGGGCTTTCTCGTTGCTTTTGCGCCAAAGCCTTGAGGGAGTTTGTCATTTAAGAAGGTGGGGGGTAGCATTACAAGCACCTTCAAGCAGTTGTTAGCCATCCGAACTACTATACACACTTAAAAAACCTTCTGTTTGCCTTCAACCTGATTTGGTCTCTCAACACGCTTAATTACTCTGCTTCTCAGCTCACTGCCATGGAGCTTAGCAGCTGAAGAAGAAGCACTTAACCATAAATCCACAGCCCAGTCCTGGGGGGCTTTATGCCCCTTTAGCCAACACTTGGCATTGTGATCAGCAAGCTTAGGCACATGTGCTGCAGCTCCTGAGCATCCGGTTCTATAGGTCAATGGTTTTTAAGGCAGTTGAGCGGCGAATTCATTCTAAGCACTGCCTGGATTTTTTAAATATATATATATATATATATATATATATATATATATATATATATATATATATATATATATATATATATATTAGAGCTGGATCGATCAGCATTTTTGAGGCCGATTCCGATCGCCGGTCACATTTCAGCATTGGCCGATAGCCAATACTGATAGAGGGCGGTGCTATGTGCCACGGCATATAGCTAGTCATGACTAGCGCAAGCAAGTCATGAAACATGGTCTAAACTGGTTTGTTAGCATTTTTTACGAGCTCATGTGAAACAACATAATATTTTTAAGCAAATAAACAAAGTAAATCAAACAAATATCGCCAATATTGCAATCATTGCATTTAAATTTCAAACGAAAAAAGCTAATTAAATAAATGCTGTCAAAACTGCAGTTATCAAACTCAGACTCTGGTTGTTTTAAACAAAAAACTGAATAATTAAATGTAGATCTTATATGCCTGTCAGCCATAACATAAAGCTTCCCTTACAATATAGGAACACTTCCACACTAACAGATATATATATATATATATATATCCGCTCAAACTCACTGTCCTACCATATAGGCCTCTATGCAGGTGTACAGTTTCACATGTAGACTGCAGCCCATCTGTTGCTGCACAGCGTATCAGCCCTTCTACCCCAGTTCATTGATGGAAATGACTCATCATGCCAGGTGTGAAGACATTTATGGAGATGCATGGAGGTGGGAGTCACGATTGAATTTTTCCAGTGCGTATCTGTTAATGCACAGATGTGGAAATATATCATTTAATTAGGGCTGTTACTGCACGATGAACACAGAGTAGTAGTCGGTGATGTACTGGTTGATGAGGTTTGTCAGAGCCTTTAAACAAGCAAGTGTGAATACATAGAACAGCCATCGTTATCCCGTTTATCTGTATGACTGTACGAGTCCGGGATATTTCAGTTCACTGTGTAGACAGTTGCAGTGGAAGGTGGTCAAATTTGTTTTCAGGGTGGGGAACCGGTCAAGTCTAGCCTAGCATGGACACCAGAGCGATAGTTGCACTCCTGCAAGTCAAAGTGAATGGGCTGCACCTATGACACAAATGGAGAAAAGAAAGAAAGATAGATAGATAGATAGATAGATAGATAGATAGACAGATAGATAGATAGACAGACAGACAGACAGACAGTATTGCCAGGGTTTACAGTATTTAATGATAATAATAATTATAATAATAATACTTTTATTTACCACCTTTTAAACATAACAGCGCAAAGTTGTTTATAGTAGTTAATAATAAAACACACATAATATTTAATAACGTTCAAAAACCTTTTAGCATTTTTATTTTTTTGTTGTTGTTCAAAAAAACAACAATCCAGGACCCCCTAATAAACTTCCTGGACTCCCTGAAAGTCACCAGATTATTCCTGGGTGTTTTATGCTGGCCAGTGAAGCTGTTATATCTAGGCCTACGCATAAGAAAGCAATGTCAGGTGGTGCAACCATCCAACTGTATAGACTGATTAAGTAAAGTATGAAAGAAGGTTGTTTAGTTATATACTAAATACTAAATATAAATATACTTATATACTAAATTCTAAATAAAGTATTCTGGCATGATTTTATGTTAAAATAAATAATAGTTGGCTCCTATATGGCACTGTGTCTGATCCAGTGTGGTCCTGTGGGGGTCTGCAGTGCTCCTATATGGCACTATGTCTGATCCACTGATCCACTGTGGTCCTGTGGGGGTCTACAATGCTCATATATGGCACTGTGTCTGATCCACTGATCCACTGTGGTCCTGTGGCGGTCTACAGTGCTCTTATATGGCACTGTGTCTGATCCACTGATCCACTGTGGTCCTGTGGGGGTCTACAGTGCTTCTATATGGCACTATGTCTGATCCACTGATCCACTGTGGTCCTGTGGGGGTCTACACTGCTCCTATATGGCACTGTGTCTGATCCACCGATCCACTGTGGTCCTGTGGCGGTCTACAATGCTCCTATATGGCACTGTGTCTGATCCACTGATCCACTGTGGTCCTGTGGTGGTCTGCAATGCTCCTATATGGCACTATGTCTGATCCACTGATCCACTGTGGTCCTGTGGGGGTCTACAGTGCTCCTATATGGCACTATGTCTGATCCACTGATCCACTGTGGTCCTGTGGGGATCTATAGTGCTCCTATGTGGCACTGTGTCTGATCCATTGATCCACTGTGGTCCTGTGGGGGTCTACAGTGCCCCTATATGGCACTATGTCTGATCCACTGATCCACTGTGGTCCTGTGGGGGTCTACAGTGCTCCTATATGGCACTATGTCTGATCCACTGATCCACTGTGGTCCTGTGGGGGTCTACAGTGCTCCTATATGGCACTATGTCTGATCCACTGATCCACTGTGGTCCTGTGGGGATCTATAGTGCTCCTATGTGGCACTGTGTCTGATCCACTGATCCACTGTGGTCCTGTGGGGGTCTACAGTGCTCCTATATGGCACTGTGTCTGATCCACTGTGGTCCTGTAGGGGTCTTCAGTGCTCCTATATGGCAGGTGAAGTAGATGAACTGGACAGTGAGTGTAGAAGCAAGGAGCTGATTGGCGTATATGCAGATCATGTCTTTATTATTAGGATTGTTTATTGATTGTGAAGCCTCACTAGTTGATTGTACAGTGATTTATACTGAAATATTATTACTTATTAAATATTTATCTGTTGATGACACCCTAGACGTGCATGTTGTGGACCTCTGCTCACACCTCCCGAGAGAAAGAGAGTGACAGATCACGGAGAGATGGCCGATGACACCGAAGGAAAGCGCTTCCCTGCCAAGTGTGAGAATATGAGGGCAGATAACGCTCCGCTTAGAGCTCTCGAGCGGGCACCATTCTTAAACTTGTATTTTCCTCGTGCCCCCACGATCCCCCACCATTATTTGATTGGCTAATCTCATCTGAAGGGTGCAGAGGAAAAAAAAAACAGCTGTTAGGAAGAAAGAGAGAGAGAAGAGCTTCTCAGATGAGTGAGGAGGAAAGCGCTTTAAGTTTCGCGGCCCGAGTGCTGGTGATTAATGTCCACTGGGAGATAATTACGCTTTAGTCTTGAGTTAATGAAACAAAAACTTTTTTTTCTGCCTTCGCTTTTCTCTTATCTGAAAAGAAAGGGCAGATCTTTTGTGCCTCTATCTGAAGACATCTCCCAGCCCTGACAGGGGCACATTGAGAATGCGTTTTGTTTTTTAGGCGGGCGGAAGATCCGCCCTCCCTTCAGTGCACACACACACACACACACACACACACACACTCTGGCTGTCAGTCGAGCAGCGTTATGGCACATCCCTCAGTGTGTGCACACTCGATGGGTTCTCTCTCGCACCACACAGTCCAGCCCTGCAGCTCCTGCACGGAAAAATATACAAGTCAAATATGCTGCTTTTACCCCCTAAACAAAAACCAAGAGCAGAAACATCTTTACTTTTAAAGCCTTAAAATAGAAATACAGTGTAAAAATAACAAATAAAGAATATTAGCATTAAAGATAAGTAGGTTTTTTGCTGCTTTTAATGAGCTAAAAAATAATTACATATAACTAATACATAAAATAATAATTTGCTAATACAGTAAGAGTTTTAATCAAACAGCTTCACTGGTTAATATTATATTTTATTATATTGATGTAAAACTGATGTTTGTTTATTTGATGTTTGTTAATAACTCCATTAGAGGGCGGTGGTGAGTGATGTTTGTTTATTTGATGTTAATAACTCCTTTAGAGGGCGGTGGTGAGTGATGTTTGTTTATTTGATGTTTGTTAATGACTCCTTTAGAGGGCGGTGGTGAGTGATATTTGTTTATTTGATGTTTGTTAATAACTCCTTTAGAGGGCGGTGGTGAGTGATGTTTGTTTATTTGATGTTTGTTAATAACTCCTTTAGAGGGCGGTGGTGAGTGATGTGTGTTTATTTGATGTTTGTTAATAACTCCTTTAGAGGGCGGTGGTGAGTGATGTGTGTTTATTTGATGTTTGTTAATAACTCCTTTAGAGGGCGGTGGTGAGTGATGTTTGTTTATTTGATGTTTGTTAATAACTCCTTTAGAGGGCGGTGGTGAGTGATGTTTGTTTATTTGATGTTAATTTGATGTTTATTATTTACTCTTGTAGTTAGTATGATGTTGGAGAAGTTATATCTTGTTGTTGTTTCTGAGAGATTGATGTATGTATGTAACTGAAGGTTTGTCCACATCTGGTATATAGAGTTGTGTGACGGTGGAGTCAGACTTGACCCCCTCCAAAGTCCTTCACTCTCACATTTCATCATCTGCTCTGCAGCTCTCCTCTCTTCTCCTCACTCACTCCTTCTTTGGCCTTTCTGAGACCATCTGTTGTTATTATTTTCCTCTGATAATTGGCTTGAACAATGGAATGCCTGTGTCCCCCCTCGCCTTTGAAACGCGACACCCTGTTTATTTTCAGGAGGACTAGTCTGTCTCTTTCTCTTTCTCTCTCTCTCCCTCTCTTTCTCTCTCTCTCTCTCCCTATCCCCCACCTTTTCTCTCTCCCCCCCAACTTATCCATCGGACAGCTCTCTTCTCTCACACTTTTTTCATTTTGTTGTCACACTGACTTTTATTCTCTCTCCCTCTCTCTCTCTCTCACTCTATTACATTTCTATTTCTTTCTCTCTCTCTCACTCTTTTACTCCATTACTCTTGTTCTCTTTTACTTCACTCTCTCCCTTTTTCTAAGTCTTTTTTTCTATTTATCTTTCTGGTCTTCGTCTCTGTCTCTTGTCCTCTACTTTTTTCTCATTCTTCTTTCCTTCCTATGTTTCTTTCCTCTCTTTCTTCACTCTTTATCTCTATACCTTTCTCCTTTTTTACTCTTTACTTTCTTTTATTCTTCTCATTCTCTCTCTGTCCTCTGTGAGTCCTTCCCTCTTTCTCTCTCTTCTTTCTCCTTTTTTACTCTCTTTACTTTCTCTTATTCCTCTCATTTTTTTCTCTCTCTCTCTGTCCTCTGGTAGTCCTTCACTCTTTCTCTTTTCTTTCCCCTTTTTTACTCTCTTTACTTTCTCTCATTCTTATTGTTCTGTCTCTATTTTCTCTGTTAGTCCTTCACTCTTTCTCTCTTGTTTCTCTTTGTTACTCTCTTTACTTTCTCTTATTCTTCTCATTCTATCTCTCTCTCTTATGTTAGTCCTTCCCTCTTTCTCTCTCTTCTTTCTCCTTTTTTACTCTTTTTACTTTCTCTTATTCTTCTCATTCTCTCTCTCCTCTGTTAGTCACTCTTTCTCTCTCTTTCTCCTTTGTTACTCTACTTTCTCTTATTCTTCTCATTCTCTCTCTGGTGAGGTTTATCAGTTGGTATCTGAGAGAATAACGTTAGGCTCTGTATTCGTTCATTCATTTGTTCATTCATTCAGAGTAAGGAGTGATTATGTGTCTGTGTTTTGGTTTAACAGTCTTAACTATCTGGTTTGACTGATCAGTACGTCGTGTCTCGGGGCGCTGAGGACAAATCTGGACTCAGAGCTTCTATAATTTTTCTTTATTCTGAAAAGATAATTTTTTGTTTGTAGATGCAAAAACACTTAATTCCCAGCTGCATATTTTAAATGATGTGACTTTCGAAGTGAGATTTTGTCAACACACCTGCATTGTAACACTGTTTATTTAGTGAGTTTAAAGGTTAGGGTTAGGGTTAGGGTTCAAAATTCAGTCCTTGAGCAGTCACTCACAGTGGTTTGATGTGATTAATTGTAAAGAAACTTACAGACCCAGAAGTGTTGTGGTGATGTTTACAGTGGTGATGATGGTGTTTACAGTGGTGATGATGGTGTTTACAGTGGTGATGATGGTGTTTACAGTGGTGATGATGGTGTTTACAGTGGTGGTGATGATGGTGTTTACAGTGGTGGTGATGATGGTGTTTACAGTAGTGGTGATGGTGTTTACAGTGGTGATGATGGTGTTTACAGTAGTGGTGATGGTGTTTACAGTGGTGATTATGGTGTTTACAGCGGTGATTATGGTGTTTACAGTGGTGATTATGGTGTTTACAGTGGTGATGATGTTTATAGTGGTGGTGGTATTTACAGTAGTGATGGTGTTTACAGTGGTGGTAATGTTTACAGTGGTGATTATGGTGTTTACAGTGGTGATGGTGTTTACATTGGTGATGTTGTTTACAGTGGTGGTGGTGATGGTGTTTACATTGGTAGTGGTGATGGTGTTCACAGTGGTGGTGATGGTGTTCACAGTGGTGGTGGTGATGATGTTTACAGTGGTGGTGATGATGTTTACAGTGGTGGTGATGGTGTATACATTTGTAGTGATGGTGTTTACAGTGGTGGTGGTGATGCTGTTTATGGTGGTAGTGTATATATACACATTACTGTCTGGAGCTCTTTCTTAAAAAAATCCATGTGACAACAAGTGGTTAACAGACCCAAGAATCTGAAGCCTGATTTATTGCATTATATATATTTATACAACATTATATATACTTGTACAGCAAATTTATTATATACTTATACAGCAAATTTATTGCAATTTATACACTTATATGGCAGATTTATTGTAGTATATACACATAGAGAAGATTCTATAGTGTGTATATATATATATATATATATATATATATATATATATATATATATATATATATATATATATATATATATATATATATTTCAGCTTAATTATTTTAGTATATTTACATATAGAGCAAATTTTATTTTTTACAGTATATGTATAAAGAACATTTATTCTAGTGTATATGCACATGGAGGAGATGTATTATAGTATGTGTAGTTAAAAACCTGATTTATTATATATACATATAGAGCAGATTTATTTTAGTAGATATACATATAGAGCAGATTTATTTTATTATAAATATATAAATATATATATATATATATATATATATATATATATATATATATATATATATATATACAGAGAGAGAGAGAGAAAAAGAGAGAGATTATTTATTTTAGTATATTTACATTTACATTATATATACATAGAGCAGATTTATTTTAGGAGATATACATATAGAGCAGATTTGTTGCATTATTGCATTATATTTTACATAATTATATATTATATAATTATTTATATATTATATTATATATATATAAATATATAAAAATCAGGTTGATTAGATTATATATACATATAGAGCAGATTTATTATGGTATTTATTTATGTCAGTAATTATAATAATAGGCTGGAGTTCAGATCTGGTGTTAATGTGGTTGAAATCATCACTGAAACTCGTGCCGGTGGATTTTCTGATTGCTGCGTAATCTGTACAAAAAAAAAACAAATCGTCAAATTTTTATATTGAACAGCCAGACCTGAGTCTGCCGGCCCCACAGCAGTAATCGAGCTCTGCACTCTCCCACACCTGATCGATCAGGGTCAGGCAGGTTAGTCCAGGTAAGAAGGGCCAGTCAGGCCGCGGTGTGACCGGTGCCAGAGCTTCATTTGCTGAGTGTTTGTGTTTATGCAAAGGGGGCCTCTTCCTGCATATTTAATCTCGGGCTCTGGCTCTGGCTTTTGTTGTGTTTAGACCACATACCTCCAATCCCTGTGAAGAGAGAGAGAGGAGAGAGAGAGAGAGAGAGAGAGAGGGCGAGTGAGTAGGAGAGTGTATGGGTGAGTCTGCTGTTCACACTCTATCACCTCTGAGCTCCGTGGTGCCACAGTGGAGCTGAGAATGTGAAGGTTAGGGTCAGTTTCTGGACCATCTGTAGTGCAGTGTTGGAGTCGTGGAGTACATGGGTGAGTTACTGTCTCTCTCTCTCCTCGCGCACTCTCTCTGCTGCTGAAGGTGTGTGTGTGTGTGTGTGTGTGTGTGTGTGTGTGTGTGTGGAGTGTAGTAAAGCGGTCGTGGCTCTGACTGTGTGTGTGTGAGAGAGTGAGAGAGTTCGGCTCTCGCGGTAACGAGCGCTGTGCGAATCTGAGTAACCAGAAGGGCTCCTGTCTCTCTCGTCTCGTCCAATGAGGTCACGGTTTTACGATGAGGAACACATCCGAGTCAGTACCGGAGACTCTCTCCCTCTCTCTCTCTCTCTCTCTCTCTCTCTCTTTTTCTCTGTATCTCTCTCTTTGTTCTCTCTCTCTGTCTCTCTCTCTTTCTCTGTCTGTCTCTCTTTCTCTGTCTCTCTCTTTCTCTCTACTCTCTCTCTTTCCCTCTGTCCCTCTCTCTCTCTCTTACTCTCTCTTTCTGTCTCTTTCTCTCTTCTCTCTCTCTCTGTCCCTCTGTCTCTCTTTCTCTCTCACTCTGTCTCTCTCTCGGTCTTTCTCTCTCTTTCTCTCTTTTTCTGTTCCCTCTCTCTTTCTGTCTCTCTCTCTTTCTTTTTCTCTCTTCTCCCTCTCTCTCTCTCTCTCTCTCTTCTTTTCTCCCATTTTCAGTTGCCTTTTCTTTTTCTCCTTCTCTCTCTCTTGTTCTCTTCCTTTCTGCACTCTCCTCTCTTTTTCCTTCGCTTTCTCTTTTTCTTCACTAGCAGAGTCTTCCTCTCTCCTCTTGTCCTCTTTCTTCCCCTGTTGCTCTCTCTTTTTTCTTCTCTCATGGTCCTGTCCTTCACTTTTCTTCTCTTTCACTCTCTCTAACTCTACTTCCTCTCTGACTTTTACCTACTTCTTTCTTTCTTTCTTGCTGTTCTCTCCTTCTCTGATCCACTGTCTTTGTCTTCCTCTCTTCCACTGCCTCTGCTCCCTCTATTTTTTCTTTCCATTTTGCTTTCTTTTCAGCTTACTTCTCTCTCTCTTTTCTTCTCTCATGCTTCTATCCTTCACTTCCACTCCCTCCTCTCCTTCTCTCCCTTTCTTTTTTTAACTTTTTCTCTCTCTCTCTCACGTTTGCGGGTTCATTTGTTCACTGTCTTTGTCCAGGAAAGTGGAATCTGTGGGTTACTGTTATTAATAGAGAGAGAGAGAGAGAGAGAGAGAGAGAGAGAGGGAGAGGGAGGTAACCTGATCTCCAGGAGAGCGAGGACAGTCAGGAGTGGTGGAAATGGTGTGGAGGAATGTAGCTTTATAATAACACTGCCTAATCCGACTGCGGGTTCACGACTTTTTGCCTAAACTGATCCCCGTTCAGCGCCGATTGTGTTCCTAAAGAGACTGAATGTGTGTAAACGTGTGTAAATGTGTGTGTACTAGTGTAAAACGTGTCTTATTGATTGTAATTTCTTCATAAATGTTCCTATTTTATTACGAACAGCTCGTTAAACCAGGACACCGTATTGTTACTGTTATTACTATTGGTGGCAGCGAGTGACTTTCAGTATTCAATGTTAACACCTGTAGAGGGCGGCGATGAGTGGTTTGTTCATTTGATGTTTGTTTATAACTCCTTTAGAGGGCGATGCTGAGTAATGTTTGTTTATTTAATGTTTGTTTGTTTATTTGGTGTTTGTTAATAACTCCTTTAGAGGGTGGTGGTGAGTGATGTTTGTTAATAACTCTTTTAGAGGGCGGTGGTGAGTGATGTTTGTTAATAACTCCTTTAGAGGGCGGTGGTGAGTGATGTGTGTTTATTTGATGTTTGTTAATAACTCCTTTAGAGGGCGGTGGTGAGTGATGTTTGTTTATTTGATGTTAATAACTCCTTTAGAGGGCGGTGGTGAGTGATGTTTGTTTATTTGATGTTTGTTAATAACTCCTTTAGAGGGCGGTGGTGAGTGATGTTTGTTTATTTGATGTTAATAACTCCTTTAGAGGGCGGTGGTGAGTGATGTTTGTTTATTTGATGTTTGTTAATAACTCCTTTAGAGGGCGGTGGTGAGTGATGTTTGTTTATTTGATGTTTGTTAATAACTCCTTTAGAGGGCGGTGGTGAGTGATGTTTGTTTATTTGATGTTTGTTAATAACTCCTTTAGAGGGCGGTGGTGAGTGATGTTTGTTTATTTGATGTTAATAACTCCTTTAGAGGGCGGTGGTGAGTGATGTTTGTTTATTTGATGTTTGTTAATAACTCCTTTAGAGGGCGGTGGTGAGTGATGTTTGTTTATTTGATATTAATAACTCCTTTATAGGGCGGTGGTGAGTGATGTTTGTTTATTTGATGTTAATAACTCCTTTAGAGGGCGGTGGTGAGTGATGTTTGTTTATTTGATGTTAATAACTCCTTTAGAGGGCGGTGGTGAGTGATATGTGTTTATTTGATGTTTGTTAATAACTCCTTTAGAGGGCGGTGGTGAGTGATGTTTGTTTATTTGATGTTTGTTAATAACTCCTTTAGAGGGCGGTGGTGAGTGATGTTTGTTTATTTGATGTTTGTTAATAACTCCTTTAGAGGGCGGTGGTGAGTGATGTTTGTTTATTTGATGTTAATAACTCCTTTAGAGGGCGGTGGTGAGTGATATGTTTATTTAATGTTTGTTAATAACTCCTTTAGAGGGCGGTGGTGAGTGATGTTTGTTTATTTAATGTTTGTTAATATGATTTTCTTGTTTATTGTATTGTTTTTTATGTTGAGGTAGAGGTTTATTGTTTATTAGCTGAACATTATCAATACATTGCTGTACTCACGGTCGGTGTCTGAACTCCTGAGTCATTAGAAGTCCTCCTAAAGGAAAGCGAAGGCTGTGGTTTTATTTATCTTGTGTTTGATTAGATTGGAGCGTGTTTTCCGAGGCTCTCTGTGATGATTGGGTCTCTGCAGTGGAAGAATGCTCTATTCATGTCTGTGAAGTAGTGTAAAGAAATGCAACGGCTTGTTTGTTTTGGGATGGGAGTGAAATTCCTCTTCCTCAGTATTAAGGCAGCTGTGTGTGTGTTTTGTTCTGAGCTCGGCGGAGCGTCAGGGCAGGTCTGAAAGCTCTCTGGGCTCAGACGGACCCGCACCGGGCCGCACGGCCTCTCTGCCTCTGCTCCGGATCAGAGACGTCCCTGGTTTAATTGCTGTTTGTATGTGTTTGCGTGTCAGAAAGCGTGCTTGTTTACTGTAAATGTGGGCGTGCAACACAGCGCCGCCAATACAACTTGAAAGAGAAGAAATGTTTTATTGATTTACTTTGTTTTGTTTTTGTGTGTGCGTGTGTTTGTGTGTGTGTGTGTTTGTGCGTGTGTGTGTGTGCGGGGGGGGCTGCTGGGTACTGTTGTTCAGCTTCAATCAGACTTGCTTAATAAAGTTTGTAAAGAGGTAGAGAGATAGAGTGATAGTAAGAGAGCTAGAGAGATAGTGATAGAGTGATAGTGAGTAAGAGAGAGAGAGAAAGAGAAAGAGAGAGAGAGAGACTTCTGTGCAGTCAGCTCGTTTGACAGGCCTTTATAAACAGTTGTGTTTGTCTGAAAGTGAGTCATGCATTAGATTTTCCTGTATTTCAGACACACTGAGCTGGAAAGTAGTGCACACACCCTAAACATACACTCTCTCTCTCTCTCCATCTATCTAATTCTATCTCTCTCTCTCTCTCTATCTCTCTCTTCCTATCTCTCTCTCTCTCTTTCTATCTCTATCTATTTCTATCTCTCTCTCTCTCTATCTATTTCTATCTCTCTCTATCAATTTCTTTCTCTCTCTCTCTATTTCTCTCTCTCTCTTCCTATCTCTCTCTTTCTATCTCTCTCTTCCTATCTCTCTCTCTCTCTTTCTATCTCTCTCTCTCCCTATCTCTCTCTTCCTGTCCCTCTCTCTCTATCTCTATTTCTCTCTCTTCCTGTCTCTCTCCTTTTCTCTCTCTTCCTATCTCTCTCTCTCTCTCTTTCTCTCTTTCCATCTCTCTGTCTCTCTCTTTCTCTTTCTCTATCTCTCTTTCTATCTCTTTCTCTTTTTCTCTCTCTTGCTATCTCTCTCCTTTTCTCTCTCCCTTCCTATCTCTCTCTATCTCTATCTCTATTTCTCTCTTCCTATCTCTCTCCTTTTCTCTCTCTCTTCCTATCTCTCTTTCTCTTTTTCTCTCTCTCTTCCTATTTCTCCCTCTCTCTATCCCTCTGTCTCTCTCTTTTTCTCTCTCTATCTCTCTTTCTATCTCTTTCTCTTTTTCTCTCTCTTGCTATCTCTCTCCCCCTTTCTCTCTTTCTATCTCTCGCTCTCCTTTTCTCTCTTTTTATCTTACTCCTTTCTTCTCTCTCTCTCTCTCTCTCTCTCTCTCACAGACCTTTTCACTTTCTATGTGAATGATTACAGCATTCTCTGTCCTTCTTTCTTTCTTTCATATACACTACCTCTCTCACCTCCGTTCTTTCTGTCTGTCTCAGTTTTAGCTGTTTTTCTTTTCTCTCTCACGGAATCTCTCTCTCTGTCTCGCACTTTCTGTCTGACTAAATGACGTCCTTTTTTTCTGTCTTTCTCCCAGTGAGTCTTTCAGTGTCTTTCATCTCTCTCTCTCTCTCTCTCTCTCTCTCTCTCTCATTCTATTTGCCTGATTACTAAGAATGTAAGAATCCTGCAGTCTGTATTGATGCATCACTTAAACAGTAAACATCAGTGAAGGCGTGTTCATCTTTCCTTCTATTCTTATATCATCCTCGTTATTTCCACTCCTTACACTCCTGCACTGTAGGGGGTGACTTTACACACCAGTTGCAACAGGGTGCGAGCAGTAGGAACCAGTCGGCGACACTTTTGTTATTTTGCACCGGACGCAACTGTTGCTGGTTGTTTCATTTTCACTCAGTACAGGCGTCTGTGTTGTCTGTTTACTGCGTAAATAAACTTTAGATGACATAAAAGATCAACAACAAAAAACCTGCCCTGCTGCCGCGACCGTCACCTTCTTTCTCACCTTGTGATGTACAGCCGAAGAGTTAGCTTCCAGCAGTAACTGAGGGCGCTTTCACACCTGTAGTTCTTTTAACTGGTCCGGATCTCGGTTTGGTTTGTTTTTACACAGGCAAAAACCTAAACACACCAAAATGCGACACCAACAAACCTTGTGAGCGTGTTGTCTCCTCTGATTGGTCAGAGCTGTGTGGCGCGGGAGCTGGAAAGTAACCACAGGGAGCTTCCAGCTTTCTGAAGCTCATCTCTCACGTTTGTGAACTGCTGCTCAGTCTGTTCACTTTGACTCGGCGCTGTTGGGTCGAGCGGTCCAGTCCTCTTCCCTTCAGCCGCTCACTGAACATGATCAACACCTCAGTGTTCGTATGTGTCGTCTGTAGGAGCTGACAGATCTGGTCATCCACCTAAGCATCAAGTAGGCCATGCACTTCGTTGTCCTCGTCCGGTTAGCTGCTAAAGTTCTCCAGTTCTCTGTTTATGCCATCTGCTGCATCCCATAATGCAAAACACACCTGGCTACAGAAGCCGTTTAGCTTAAACCTGTGGAGTGCACCTAATGCTTGGGTCGGATCAAGGTCGGATCACGTTCTGACCACAAATGAACCTCTCCGGAGTTTGCTTAGATCCAGAGCGAGACCACCTCCTCTCGAGGGTCTCGGTACGGTTGTTTTGGTCCACACCTGAGTGTGATTACTGTTTTCACACCTGCCTAAACGAAGCAGGGTCTGTTTTAACCAGACTAACTAGCCCTTACTCAGGAGCTTTCTATTTCTATTCTACAACTAAGTTGTTTATTAGACTAGATTGTGCTATATATAACATTTTATATAAATATATAATATTTTATATTAGAGATGAGTCTGATTCCGATCGCTGATCACCGATCGAGGGCAGAGTATATGCCACGGCAGGGCTACATGTAGTTATTAGCGCAAGCAAGTCATGAAACATGATCTAAACTGTTTATTACCATTTTTAACAAGCTCATGTGAAACAACAGGATATTTGAAACAAAATTAACAGTAAATAAACAAAGTAAATCAAAATATCAAATATTGATATACTCCAATACTGCAATCATTACATTTAGACCCTTAATTTAAAACTAAAAAGTTAATTAAATAAATACAGTCAGAACTGCAGTCAAATAAACTCAGACTCTGTTATTTTAAACTAAATCTGTAATCATTAAATGTAGAATATTGAATTGTTGCTGCTGTTCTGTTTGTACCGGTCAGATCTGGTCTGTAGGTGTTCTGGGTTGTTTGTTTTGTGTTAGCTGTGTGTGCTAGCTCTGCTGTTACTGATACTCACTGTATTCAGCCGCGTGCAGTGTTGTATCAGATTAGTATCAGATTAGTATCAGATTAGTATCAGATTAGTAGAGTTAAATGTCTTTGTCTTGGTTCCCCAACGAGACACGCTGGTAATATGATATGAGTCACATATGGTAACAAGCTGCCAGACGGACGACATGCTTTCAGTAAGCGCATGCTTTTCTCAGGACGCCACTGCTTCAGTTAATCTGTCAAAAATGAAAGCGTATGTATTTCCACCTAGTGGTTCATATAGGAATTGCAGGGAGCTGGCCGGAGGGGGTTTCACGGAGGGCTCCTCTTCCAGGATGAAACTCTAGCTGGAAATACAGAAATTAGGCTCATTTGTTTAACTCCATCGATCGGCTCTCGGGATTGGCTAAACTGGAGAAATATCTGCCAATTTTATATCAAATTATGTGATTGGTGATCGGCTGATATTTCTCCAATTTAGCCGCTCCCAAGAGCCGATCCCGATACATAGCTGATCGATCCTTCCATCTCTATTTTATATCTTCTTTATTGTTTCTATCTGAAGTTGCTGGCATCAAAAATAGACCCAAACTTTTCACGTGTGCGTTACTGCCACGTGTTCTGTATTCTGACTTGTGCAGCCGGTTTGAACAGCTGATTTGATTAATACAGGAGCGTATTGTGTGTGGTCCACTGAATAAACTGGATGAATTCAAAACAAAAATGAAAGTGTTTAAGTGCAAATAAGACCCCAGTCCTCACTCCCAGTAGAACAGTTACACTGGGCTATTGTCTGTCCTGCAAAAATGAAAGTATCTTGAAGAGCTTTATTACTTTATTCAGAAACTGAAAGTTTTTCCACATTTAATCTGATATCTGTAGCTCAGTTTAAGCTTCTGTTGTGGGAAAAAAACAAATTCTGTATTAGATATTAGATTAGATGTACAATTTTTTATTGTTCGATATCTGATTCAGTGATTTTAGCTTCCCTCTACATATAAACAAATAACAACCATAACACTCAGATCATGTTTTCAGTTCTTAAGGAGCAAAAAGGCTGCCGTTAAGTGTGAGACGCTCTGGATTTTATGTTGCGCATGTGAGGCTTCGGACGGGAATAGAATTCCAGCTTCCAATTTTATTGTCTTGGGTCGACAAGATAAGACCTTACAGCATCTTATCTCAGGTTAGGAAATCATACACTACTCAATTGAAGTTGGCAATTAACTGTCACGCCTGTTAGCAATGTACATTAAGGTAAGTTCGTTTTGATGAAGGTCAAAACTAAACTAAAGGGTGATAAAATAGGAGTTAAGAATACTGTAAGAGAGCCCCCTGCTGTTTATCAGAGTCACCACTCTCCAGTTACGGTTTCCATTTCCCAAACAAGTGCTAACGTGACTCCTCCTAATAAACATTCCCATGTTCATCCTCATAGCGTCACTGTAATAGTGTATCTGAGTAGTTTCATCAGCAGGAAGGTAAGAAGAAGCGACTTTGGAGCTTATGTGTCTGCGGATTTTTAAAAACTGATAGAATAAAAAAGTGAAAAAGTTCTTTTTTTTATAGACGAGAAAAAAAACGAGAGGTCATTACGCTGGTTTGAGTTACAGTGCTGCCGGTCACTGCATGTTGGCATGCTTTTATAGTTATGGTATTTGTTGGAACATAGCTGCTTGGTCATCTCGGTTGTGGCCATGCCAACATCAACTCTCTTTCTGTCTGTCACTCTCTGACTCTCACTTTCTGTCTGTGAGGCCGTCGTGGCCTGAAGGTTAGGGATCTGGATCTGGAAGGTCGCTGGTTCGATCTCCGGGACCGAGGATCAAACCAGCTGAGGTGCCCTGGAGCAAGGCACCTAACCCCACATGCTCCCAGGGCGCTGTGGATAGGGCTGCCCACCACTCCGGGGACGTGTGCTCACTGCCCCCTTGTGTGTTTGTTCACTAGTGTGTGTATATGTAGGTGTTTCACTGCACAGAGGGGTTAAATGCGGAGGTCAAATTCCGCTGTCTAATTCTAGCTCAAAATTCTAAAAATTTTAAATTCTGTCTGACTAAATGTTGTGCCCTTTCCTTTCTCCCTCCCTCTTTTTTTCTCCATCCACATCTGTTGGCATGCTTTTATAGTTATGGTATTTGTTGGAACACAGCTGCTTGGTCATCTCGGTTGTGGCCATGCCAACATCAGAGGCAGCTCTGATGCAAAGCGTGTCAGTCAGGCACTGGCTTGAATAAATCACATTAAATAATTGTGTTCAGTGTGAATTAAGACACTCAGGTAATACGACAAACGTGTCAGCTCACCTGTAAAGATGATACGGTGATGAAGCTGAAGGCTCAGTTGTGTGGAGGTTCGTCATATTGCATCAGATCCCAGCGTCGGATTACGCTGTGGCCAGTTTTTAGGTATCGATAATCATCATATCGTTGTCACCCCCCAGTTAGTATAATTCTATTTCTTCTCTCTGTCTACCTGTTGCTGGGTCTTTCACTCTCTCACTCTCTCTTTCTTTGTCTATCACTCTCTGACTCTTAATTTCTGTCTGACTAAATGTTGTACCCTTTCTATTTTCTCTTTTTCCCTCAACGAAGTTCTGGTTTCTTTTCAGCGCAGCTCTGTGTATAATTCAGCGTTTCAGCGTCTGACCTGAATGATGAACGCCCCCCCGTGCTGCCAGGCGGTTGCATTTCTCCGTGTAACACCGCAAAACAGCCAGCCATGATCCCAGACCCGAGCGTCGGGGGGGAGGAGAAAAGCACCCCTCAGCCTATGGGCCGCAGCCAAGCCTCGCCTACGTTAATATGCTGATGAGGCCGGGCAGTTCATTAGCGCGCCGCTGCAGAAGTAGCCGCGGATCCGCTATCGAAGCACGCGGGAGCAATTAATGGAGCCACTGGGTGGTAAATATTCATGGCGCTCTCGTGTTCCTGGTGAAGTGAGGGAGGAGGACGTCCATTAGATCCACTGAAGAGGCGTTCAGAGTGACCGCGGGGGCCTTTTCGATCCGATCGGCTCGGTTTTGTCCATACATGGAGTGTGCGATTGGGCTGCCGCGATGATGTAAATGTGGACGCTGAAGAGTAACCTCCGCCGAAAGTCCTCTTCAGGGTTTTGGTTTTTAAAAACCAGACGCTTAATATTCATGCCAGCGAATGCGTAGTTCAGTTTCCTCCCCCTGGTTAAAACGAGGGGATGTATTCATCCGTGCTCGCGTCCTACTTTAATGGACTATATTAGTTTTTCTGCTCGATCAAACAATCGATGTCCAGTCTGTAATATTGGTTTGGGAATTGGATTTCAGAGACCGCATGTTTTCAGATTCGTCACCCTCACGACTTCAGTTCGGACTGAACGTAGAACAGAAGCTTCTACAGAACAAGTTGGTGATCTTAGCCATTAACTCCAACTAAGAGAACAGCATTATAAAAGCATGCTAACCATCAGCACTGGAGCTCTAACCAGCGTAATGTCCTCACATTTATTTATCTCGGCTGTAAAACTGAGATTTTTCGCTTGTGAAGTTTTTATTTTAACAGTGTGTTTATAAATCCACGAGCTCCAGCGTTGCCTCTTGTTACCTTCTGTGTTAATGTTGATGAAGCTGCTCAGATACAATATTACAGTGACGCTATGAGGACGAACGTGGGGCTGTTTATTAAGAGCAGTCTCATTAGCTCTTGTTTGGGAAATGGAAACTGTAACTGGAGAGTGGTGACTCTGATAAACATCAGGAGGCACTCTTATAGTATTCTTAACTCCTAGTTTATCACACTTTAGTCTAGTTTTGACCTTTTCTCCTTCAGAACGGGAGCTGAACTTACATTAACGTATATAATTACATGTTTACTTTTCAGCCGTGGGCGTATAGTTGTTTGCTAACAGCCGTGACAGTTGATTACCAACTTCGATCGAGTAGTTTAAGATTTTCTAACTTGACAAAAGATGCTAAGATCTTATCTTGACCTGTTAGACCTTAAAACAATAAGATTTGAAGCTGGAATTCTAGGCTGGTTCTAAGCTGATCTGAAAAAACCTGATCTGAGTGTTACTGATATTTTGTTGTTTTTTATGTATAGGGAAGCCAAAATTACGGGATCAGATATGGAACAATAAAAAATAGTATAATCCAATACATTGCATTCGTAAGCTGTCAGGTAAATGAGTTGTGTTCTGTTTATTTCTTTCAGTTCAGATGTAGAATAATTGTTTTACTGTTTAAATATGATCTTATTTAAGCAAAAACAAATTAATTATTAACAGCTTAGTTGTTTAATGGAGCGAGAAACACGGCATCGGATCAGTATCTGTACTGACAGATACTTAAGATTGAGCTGTCGGTATATTGAGCTGTAAGTGTTATTGAGCTTCCCTTGTATATCCTTAAGGAATCTGATCTACTAAAACCACAAATTCATACATTTGTATTTTGTCTGTGGCACAAACTACCTATTTAAAAAATCAATAACTTTATTATTTTATTAGAACTACTTAAATCAGTAATAAAAAGTGCTTATAAACTATTTGCTCTCTGAATGAGCTCACATGCTCACTCTGGAAAAATCACAGTAACGAAAACAAACAGTGAAGACTCTGAATGGATCACAGACAAGGGTTCAAAAGGGTTAAGGTAGGGCTGGGCGATAAAACGATAACGATAATTATTGGGAAATAGCGTTTCCTCGATAGAACTATAAGACGTAGTCGATAGAAAGTTGATAGGATTAAGTTCCGTCCATGTTTTGAGAGACAACCCGAACAGCCAATGAGAATGAGAATAGCGCTGCCCCAAACCAATCAGGTGGCTGAACTAGAGTTCCATCCATGTCATGTTTGGTTGAACCACAAACAGCGCAGAGTGTAGACGTAGCGGCAGCTTAACCCACGTACTAGTAATCTGGTTACTGCAGATACACGTGTTAATAATCTATAAATAATCTGCTAAGATAAACAGGTAAGATATAAATTTTGATATCTTCATTTCTCACTTAAAGTAAATGAAAATAGTGATTTGATTTATATCGTGATAAATATCGATATCGACTGATATGAAAAAAAATATCGTGATAAGATTTTTTCCCATATCGCCCAGCCCTAGGTTAAGGTTCATGCTAGACAAATATACAGAGAAGAGGAAATGCAGGATGGTTGCACAGCATGGGTAGTTTGAGGGGAGGAGCGAGAGATGAATTAACCACAAATAGAGGAGTGCGGGTGGATATATCTGTGGATATATCTGTGGATATATCTGTGGATATACTGTGGATATATCTGTGGATATACTGTGGATATATGCTTGGGAACCTGTACATGCAGTTTGGTGGCTGTACATTAATTGTAACCAGGATGAATAGAGAATAAATGGAAAAAAATGAGGGGTGAATAAAAGTATAGGAGTGTGGGTCAGTATGTCTGTGGATTAGAGTTTGGTGATCTGCTTTGAGTGAGTACAGGCAGTTTGAAGGCTGTAGGTTTAATGAAACCATGATGTTTAGGTGTGACTGAAAATGAATGGGACTCTATGGGGAAAAAAGAGGGATGGAAAAAAAAACAACAAACAGACGAGATGCGGGTTAAACCAACACTGCAGTTGTGGTCGGGGGTCTGTCCTGAGTCAGTGCATGTGAAACGGTGTCTGTCGGTTGAGCAGAAGTTCAGTAGATTAGCGTGTATTTTTCTATTCTATTTATTTTCTATGGGAAATAATCTGTTGTTTTCAGGAATCTGTGCTTCTGATAAAAAAAAAAAAAACTGTATAAAAGCCCAAATCACTCAATCAGAGTGGAGTTGGAACAGAGTTGATATCTGGAAAACTGTGTGATGAGTCACATGGCAAAGATCCTGCAGAAAAATATAATAATAATAACAATAATAATAATAATAATAAAAATCTTATCACGAATAACAATACATAACAATTACAAGCGCTTGAAATCCCACATAACATGCCATTCTCACATGTATCGTCGCACAATAAAGCACATATATATATATATATATTTATATATATATATAAAGAATTGTATTTAATTATACGACAATTAATGGTCAGCTAAAGCGTCTAGATCGTGAAAGGCCGAGCATCGTAAACCTCGTCCTCTCACCCACACACTGAACACTCTCCTCACCCTGTTCAGCGTTTCCCCCACCTTTTATATCATCCAACTCTGACACTAGCATTTACCCATCCCTCTCTCCCCATTCGCTCCATTACGTACCCATAGGACCTGATCTCAGCTCAGCTGGCTCTTCCCTCCCTCTCTCCTCCTCTCCACTCCAGAGCGTTCAGGTTTTTTTTTTTTTTTTTCACGGCCCGTGTTACACACCCCTGAGGCTCGGCCGCCCCGCTGCTTTAAACCCAGCCATTACCGCCCGCCCCGTCGCTCGCAATCCACGCAATTATCTGTTTAGCTATTACAAGCTACGCGATACGACTCCAAAGCGAAGATCTGGCGGCGCTGCGTTCGTATCTCGCGTTCCCACCCCCCCAAATCGAAACGTCGTGTGATTACTAAGAGGGAACATTTGTCTAAATTGAACATGGAGGCATTTTTTGGTAAACTCATTTAGCACTCGAGGTCTTAGCAGGTGATTTGAATTAATGATGTTTAGCTTTTTAAGCTGAAAAGATTTGTCATGTGTCGCGCAGGGCTATTGATTTACGACAGCCGGGATGATATGTTAATTGAAGTCTAATGAATTGGAGGAACGCGGTGCGGAAAAACATAAAGAAGTAACGTGTGTGCTTGCGGTCGGCGCTGCTGCCTTGCCGACTCCGGCTTCGTGGCGAGGACGTTTAACAGATAAGTGATTCTGAAACATGGCCCGAGTCTTCACCTGAGATAAACACGGTGGCCCGGCCTTAAACACCCGGCCGCTGCTTTGACTGCCAAATGTAAACTGCATGATGAAGCATTGTGAAAGGCCTGATCTATTTTTTTTCATCTTCGGATATGCTTTGATGATTTCATTCAAATGGCTCTCAAATGTTGGCCGATAGTCACTCGGCACTTTAGCATGAGAATGAGGTTCGGACGTGTAAAGCCTTTGTGAGATCCAAGGGTCTTGCAAGGCGTGGATCAGCCTTTTCGTGTGCTTATTTTTCTTTTCGGACCCACGCTGGCCTCGCTGGCCGTTTGATATGAAGTTATAAGCGATTACGTTATAAGATAAGTGACCTATTTTCATATTGCAGCCAGTAGATTACAAGGACCGTTGGAGTGAGATAATTCTTCGGTGAGATTCCGACTCAGCACAGCCTCCAAACGCCTATCACACTGCTTACCACTCGCTTAAGTAGGCCCGTACGCACACGTACACAACTGACAAGGTTCTTTCCTCGTGTTGAAGTGTATATTTCCATTGAATGGGACTGCAGCCTCTCTCTCTTCTCTCGGAGAAGCGACTCAAGGGCTTTTTTCAGGCTTTTTATTGATTTGCCCCGCTTAGAAAGACACTCCGCAACATTGATAATAAAAAGCTCCAGTCCAGCAAAGAGTCCTCTGTGTTTTGCTTCAGTGTGATGCCGTAATTCTTGAAAAGAAGGTTCGCATTGAGACAGCTCTGCCCGCTGTTCGCCGGTACATGAATACTTGTTGACGTTGAAGGTCGCCGGCAAACCTTTAATGACCAGCATTGTTTCGCAGTGGTTTACACCGAGTAGGAGTCTGTAGTATATCAAAAAGATACTTGAAGACATTTTCATGATACGTTTTCATGACACATAACAATTAGAGAGGCAAGAGTATTATAGAATCATGCTGGTGGGAAAAGAGCATTGGCTGACAGTCGTAAATATTGCTTGGTTATTGCTTGGTAAGTGTAAAAAATATTAAAAAATCAGCAGATAATTGCTTAAAATATGTTACAAATTGTCTCGTAATGGCTAAAAAATTAGGTTCATCAGAAGATTGTTTGAGAATTTAGAGAAAAGAAGTTTAAAAGATTTTAAAATTAGTTAGTAAGTGCTTAAAAGTGTTTGTAAAAGGGCTGGTAATAGTATAGAAATGTAAAAATGACTGGAAATTGCTTACATTTTTTAATAAATACTTAAAATTGGCTGGTAATTGCTTAATTGTGTAATAGTGTATAAATAAAAAAACAGCAGATATTTGCTTAAAAATTAGGAATTGTATACAAATATTTAAAACTGGCTGGTAATTGATTAAAATTATAAAAAATTGGCAGGTAAATTGTTATAATTAGCGGTTATTTGCTTATAAATGTAAAAAAATGGCAGGTGTTTGATTAAAATATTTTAAAATGGGCACATAATTGCAAAAAAAGGCATGGGAGAAAACTTTAGTTCGGAATTTTTAAAAAAGATTTTAAAAAATTGCTGGTACTTGATTAAAAGCTTTACAAATAGACTGGTACTTATAGATTAATTGCTTATAAATGTTAAAATTCTATTCTTATTTGCTTAAGAAATATTTAAAAATCAGCTGGTGAGATTGTTTAGGCGACGCTGGGTTACTGTGCTAAAAATATCCGCATTTGTAATCCTAAAGAAATGAAATGTTATTTCTCTGTAATTGTAACCCAAGTAGTTCCAGTTTCTACATGCTGGGACTGTTTGTTTATGTATTATATGCATGAAAAACATTGGATATTGGAAGCGGCTCACAATTCCCATGTTGCTTTTCTTCTAAACACAATATTTCATTCTTTATTATTTGAAACAGACAATATGCACCAGTTGGGCCGCACGCTATCAAAAGCTATGAGTGCAGTGATTTGTAATTCAGTGTTTTACTGCGCATCACTACATCCAATTAAACGGGACCAATTAAGCTCTTTAGGGATTTGAACTCACAAGCTGCCAACAACAGAGTGAAACGTCAGGCTTCTTTCAGCCGTACTGCCTCTGTGTCGTATGAGCGAGACGCAATTCAATTACAAACCTAGACCATTCATAAATACTGAGCTGACCGGTAACTGGAGGTGAACAATATGAAAAACATTCTGCGATACTTCAGGAAATACACGGTACACAATGCTGTGATATTTCTTTTTCCAGATATCTGATCAGTTGAAAGAGAGAGAAGCAGCCGCAGTGCTACATATTCAGGTTATTACACTTTAAATATCCCTTTTATATTTTTAGATTTTGGTCATTAATATTTAGTTGGTCATTCTCTTTTTGTAGGTTGTTTTGTGGTTTATTTTAATTGTGTTACCTTGGTGATGTGGATTGCTTTGTGATTGGTCACACCTCTTTGTTTGATTTATTTATCTATTTAATAAGTTTTAAAAAAACAAACCACTTTGTACCTGAAGAGGTTATAGTGAGTCGCTGTAATACCATTTTGTACCTGAAGAGGTGATAGTGAGTCACTGTAGTACCTCTTTGTACCTGAAGAGGTAATAGCGAGTCAATATGGTGGTGTAGTGGTTAGTAAGGTGGTGTAGTGGTTAGTAAGGTGGTGTAGTGGTTAGTATGGTGGTGTAGTGGTTAGTATGGTGGTGTAGTGGTTAGTACGGTGGTGTAGTGGTTAGTACGGTGGTGTAGTGGTCAGTACGGTGGTGTAGTGGTTAGTATGGTGGTGTAGTGGTCAGTATGGTGGTGTAGTGGTCAGTATGGTGGTGTAGTGGTTAGTACGGTGGTGTAGTGGTCGGTACGGTGGTGTAGTGGTTAGTATGGTGGTGTAGTGGTTAGTACGGTGGTGTAGTGGTTAGTAAGGTGGTGTAGTGGTCAGTATGGTGGTGTAGTGGTTAGTACGGTGGTGTAGTGGTTAGTAAGGTGGTGTAGTGGTCAGTATGGTGGTGTAGTGGTCAGTATGGTGGGGTAGTGGTCAGTATGGTGGTGTAGTGGTCAGCACTGTCTCCTCACAGTAAGATGATCTGGGTTGGATTCCCGGTCTGGGTGGTTCTGTGTGGAGTGTTTATGGTCTCTCTGTGTTTGAGTGGGTTCCTCCAGGTACTCCGGTTTCCTCCTACAGTCCAAACACATGCATGTCAGGATCCTCACTCTAAACTGACCGTAGGTGTGAGTGTGTGTTGGCCATGCGATAGACTGGCGACCTGTCCATGGGTATATATGTATATATATATATATATATATATATGTATATGTGTGCATGTATGTATGTATATATAAATATGTATCTGTGATTGTAAACTAAGCTTCTTCTGTGAGCGCTTTGACGTCTAGTCTCATCACCCGAGGAGCTTTTCTAACACTGTTCTAACAAACTTATGTACGATGCTTTGCCACCCTCAGCTGAGCAGGTTGGCACCATTTGTCTCCCTGATGGAACTCAGCACTGACAGGTGTTTTTGGGCTGCGTGTGGTAATTATTCATTCATTCAACCATCGTTTGTGCTTGTGTGTCTCCACAGAGCGAGAAGGCTAAACTCCCAGCGTCGTAACTGAAGACAGCTTCAAACGAGCGAGTCCTTGGAGAAGGTAAACAAAAGATTATTTATTAGATCGCAGTGATTCGGGGAGGGGCGGCTAGTTGGCTTAATGAATAACTTGATTTGGTGCAGTTCGCTTGTTTACATGTTTTGGTCCCAGTGGGGGGAGAAAACGAGCGGTCAGCCTGTTTTGTCAAGGCTTACGGCCAAACAGATAAGAGGAGGCCGGTGTTCATGGCTACACCGCTTGCTGCTTTTTGCTTTCTTTCCCGGTTTGTTGCTCTTGTGTGCCCTTTTGAAACGTAATTAAGGGCCACTTTAGGGTAACGCCTAAGTTCTTCACTTGTAGGGTTTCGGTGACTCGTTTTATAAGAACGCCAGGTAGCAATACGATATAAACTACACTGATATTGTTATTATTGTACTGTTTGCAGTTATTGATTCCAAACAAAGCATCAAAACACTCACCAACAAACAGAAGGATGTCTCTTTTGGGCCATACTGGTGCATATCAGCTGCTTTTCTCTGCTTTCAGCTGTTTTTTTCCCCCAGTACTGCAATGTTTTTCTTTATTTCCATGAACATTTCCATATGTAATGTGAACAGACTTGAAGAGAACACTGCTGGGATACTCAGTCTGTCTGGATCAATCTCCTAAATGTAGCCTAATGTGCTGAAGGGTTTCTCTCACCCCCCCCTCTGTGCAACTCAATGTAGCAGCCCCAGGCATCTGACAGCAGACTGGAATAAACCAGCGGGCTGAGGCAGGGGTGTTCACACGTCAGGGACCCTGCGTGTCTGAGGCTGTATGTGTGTGTTTTTCAAGCGTTTTCAGGACGAATGCTTCTCTGGAAGTAAGACTTGGAATGTTTTAACCAACAAAAAGATCTTCGTGTTCTAGAAGGACCTTAATTACAGCCGTATACAAATATACAGTGAAATGAAACTTGAGTACCTTGATGCAAGCTGTGCTGGTGGTCTGTGTTTACAGGAAGTTCAAGCCAGTGTGGTAAAACACCAACTACAATCAAATCAGTACACAACAGAAATGAACACAGCTCACGGACAAACAGTATTTGTTGATTTTTGTTGTTGCTGTTGTTATTATTAGATATTTAAAGGTGCCATAGACTGTAAACCTGTACAGTGTTCTGTAGTGTAATACTGAGAGTTCAGTACTCAGTACTGTACATGCACTTAACCTCAAACTCTATTCTTCAGATCCTACACTGTTATGTAACAGACTGGTTAATATTTACACACAACCACAACACCAACCAGCAACCAGAACGGTGGTGGAGAAATCCAGATTTCCAGGCTGTGAAGGGAACGTCACCACTTTTTATTCCTTCCCAACAAACAACCCAACTGTCAGAGCTCCATGTTCATCTTTAAACCAGCCTGAAGTTCCTCTTCTCCACATTCTTCAACTAATGTTCCACCTTAAACACTGCAGCTCGTACAGACGCCAGAATGGAACCGCAGCACCGTTTAAGGTGGAACGGAGAATTCCCAAAACCAGCTGCTGAACTTCCAACATCTTTAACAGAATCCTGAACAACTTTAACTCTGCAGTCTGTACGTTTCACTCCGGACAGTTTCTCCAACACTCGGACACCATGGAGCAGCTTCAGCTCAGCGTTCAACACTGAAAAGACTGAAGAGACGAGCAGCTCCACCTTTATTAGCACCACAACCCCAACAGTGACTGGAAGTAGCAGCCATGCTGTGTGAGTGGATCACTGTGTGCTGGTTGAAGCAGATCATCTTCAACTGAAAGTTTCACAGAGACACCTTTCATCTACTTTGTGTTTGATGTCCAGATGAAAGAGAGGAGCTAGTACAGGTAACGTTAGATACCAGCAGCTCCAACAAACTAGTATAGCTAACTAATAGTATGTTTGTGGAGCTTATTTACACAGAGGCTCATTTTATTTGGTCCATGTTGCTTCTGTGTCATCATCACCGCTGTAAACCAGCCAATTAGAACAGAGCTCATTGAATTATTCTTGAGCTCACCCAAAAAACATCAACAACAACATTCTATGGCACCTTTAAATATAAATTTTGTATATTATATATGGGTATGTGTGCATATATGTGTATATATATATATATATATATATATATATATATATATATATATATATATATATATATATATATATATATCACATATGGGAGCCCATTGAAAACAAACCCGTATGTATGTAATGTGTATATATCTGTTCTGTCTTCCTCGCTGTGGTGGACAGAGCCGAGAAGGGACTTCCCATCTTTTCCCATGAGCTCACCCTTAAACACATCTCGACACGCCCTAACGTCCTATCAGAGCCTTTCACTCGCTCTCCCCTCTCCCTCTCTTTCTCTCCCCGTCACTTCTCACCACCAAGTCGTCTTAATTGTTATTCACTCCACCTGAGTTTTTCACCCCCAACGCAAACAAACACTGTGAACATTTCGGAAGGGTGTCTGGATCAGGCGCCGGCGGGAAACGCGTCTTTGTTCTCCGGCTCACAGCCATAAATCACACAACTCACAGCCTCTTTTTCCTCCGCCGCTCACCTTTTCTCACAAGTGACTGGCTAAAGCAGCCGAAGAGGAGGAAGTGTGCAGCCGGAGCCGTGACAATACCTCCACGCACGCTCCTACAGCCCCTTTTCTTCCTTTCTTCCTTTTGTCTCTCGCTCCTCAGTCGTCCAGGAGAGTGGTGGGGGTCAGTCTTACTCCACAGAGGAGCTTCTCTCCAGTCTGGAATAGTAATACGGCCAAATAGGGCTGCTCGTCTGTTTCCTTTAGAGGCTGATATGATTATTTATTTGCTACATCTACAACTGTCTCTGTAATCCAGCTACTTGGAGCTGAAACAGAGTTTGTATAATAGCTAGAATAATAGTTAGATAAAGCTTAGATCAGTAGTAGTGGTTTTCCTGATACCAATACCAACACTGTAGTGGTATTGCTGCCTGTACTGGCCCTTAAAGGCTGAGCACCACTTCTGGACCCCCGTGATGATTTCACATTGTATTAGATACTGAAAATATATAAACATGACTTAAGATGAAATTTGCTGCTTAATTTGCTTTAAAATAGTAGGGCTGTAAGAAAATATCGAGAGGTAAAGGTGAAGAGCAACTGTTGAGGCAGGAATGGAGAGACAGAGAATAAAGTGATTCAGAGAAAGAATAACATGCTCTAATAAAGAGAAGTGGAGGTGAAGAGCGACTGTTAAGGCAGGAATGGAGAGATGGAGAGTAAAGCGAGTCAAAGAACGAATAAGGTGCTCTAATAAAGAGAAGTGGAGGTGAAGAGCGACTGTTGAAGCAAGAGTGGAGGTTAGAAATGATGATGGTCCGGACCGGCCTGAGGAGATCTCCTCTAACTGGACTGTACTGACTCTAATTAAATACACCATTTAGTTTGGGTTCTTGTTGCCCATTCCAGGCACTGACTCCTCATTTAAGTATAGTTAGGAATACCCAAACTTTCTATCAGTACCGCTGCCCTCTCACTCCGCTGCCCTCTCAGTTGTTTCAGATTTAACTCTCTTCTTTAACGGCCTGTGTGCATTTGTAAGACAAATCAGAAGTGAGGAACTTGTTTGCCTACTGTGTCAAAATCTCTTCTAAACGCCTCTCCACCCGATTATTTACTTTATTTGCATAGTCCCGTCTTACGGCACCTCGGCACAAGTCAATTCCGGAGCTCAAACCAAATGAAAACGTGCATATTGATGCGCGTTAGGGCGCAGGGGTGGATAAGCGGCCATGTAATAGTTCTACCGAGCACGTTTATTGCTTACTACCAAAAAAAAAAGTAATTTCTGTGTATCAGCATCAAGCTGAAAATTGCTATGCATTAGCATTAGCGGTTGGTAAGCTCCTAATTTCGCCGCGTCTCCAGCTGACTGTGTTTCTATGCATTTAGAAGCGCTGGGATTCTTAAGGGTTAGCTTTAATCGTATTTTTTTGCCCCCCTTGCCGGAGCGACGAACATAATAAACAAGTCGCCGTGGCTAAAGTACCACATGGAGGGGTGGGGACGGGGGTGAAGGAGGGGATGGGGGTCGCTAACGAGAAAGTGAAGCATTTGTGCCCTCAGCGCCGTAGTGGCTGTGGCTTTCCTCACACTGACGCGGCGTACTCTCGGCGAGCTTTGGGTTCGGTATGGAAGAGAGCCCACCAGGAGGCTGGATGGAGGGCCAGAGGTTTTATTTCATTATAAACTATAAAGAAGGCCTGGAAGCTGTTGTGAAAGCAAACATCAGCAAACAAAAGAAACGAATGAGCAAGCAGCCCCGGTTTGACGTCGCCTGTAGGCCACGACTGAGGTCAGCATTAAACGCAGTGAGCTTGTTTTAACCCCTCAAACTCCCCTCGAACCTGTCCGTGAACCCAGATCTTATAAACAGGGTGAGGTTGTAAGTGTGACACACTGGCAGGCCATGAGGAAGAGTGTTCAGGTTATGCTTCAGCTGTGATCTGGTGTTCATTCATGCTTTGTTATAGTAGAGGCTTGTTGTGTTCGATGTTTACCAGCAGCATGTATGCACAAATAGTCTAAACTACAGTCAGATACAGTCCACAGTTGCACAGTTGCATTGTTTTTCTGACACCAGAGATCTGTTTTCAACATTTATGCTGTTTTATGCGGCCAAAATCAGTCACATGACCATTTTCCTGCCTTCTTTTTCACTTACTATAAAAACCAATTACTATGTAAACAATCGCAGTCCTCCCTCTTCTTTTCTCTCTCATGTTAGACTTAGACCCCGCTTTAGAGAGCCAAACTGTATTTCTGGTTTCTGTTTATTAGGTGTCATTTTAAGAAGGCCCTGATTATATTGTGATTGTTATATCACAGTACTTGAAGACATTGTCATGATATCATACCATTTAGCTTTTCTGAGATCTGGTAAGTTGGAACCAGTCGACTCATCAGAACCAGTAGAATCACGTGTCGTAATACTATGAATACTATGAAAATCTGTTGATACAGAATTTGTGCATTGGTGGTGTGTTGTATCACAATAACTATGAAATATCATCATATTGCCCACCCCTACGTTCATATAAGTATCTTGGTAGTCACAGGAGTGAGTGAACTTGTAAGAAAAGCCTTGAAATGACACCTTTAAATTCAGCATGATGGGTATTTTGCTTATGTACTGTGACTGTGAGGAAAATATAGAGTCATAGAGGATCTATGAGCTAGTTTTCTTTTAATTCTAGGTGGAGGTGGTTGGGGAGGGGAAATATCATAGTATTAGCTTATGTTTTGCCTAGTCTGCTATATATATATATATATATATATATCTCGCTGTCCAATGAAAAACATTCTGGTTAGGGTTAGTCTGACTTACATTGAAAGTAAAGTATGTTTTTGGTCTTATTGGACAGCGATGATTTATATATAAGGGTTGTCACAATACCCGAATTTTGATTTTGATATTGATACTATGTGTAGTATCACGATTCTCAATACCAAAACGATACTTGGGAAAAAAAACCCACAGAAATATAAAATCCTTCCTTTGTCTGAACGTAAAATATGAGCTTGAATAATCTGCTTTGTTTTAATCACCACCATTTACTGTTTTGGATGAGCCCACATTCAATTTAACGTTAAAGTGGGCTACGTGCCTGAGAGCCTATTTGTGATGGAAAGGCTGTTCACACGGCGAGACAAGTAATTATCTTATCCCTCACGCATAAACAGCTGGATTAGTAATCGCTAGTAAAGTTTAAGGATGCTGGTCGGCCAGAAGCTTAGCCAGGTCGCTGGTGATGCTGCTCTGCACTGGAGAGATTTATAACATACTGGGTTTGTGAGTTCCCGTCTTCATCAGTGATGTAAACAAAATATGTTCACACCTCACTCCTCGAGCCCAATTCGTCCACCAAGGCACGGACGTGAGAGAACGTTTTTCATTGTGGGCGTGGCAGAGTAGATGCTAAGCAGAGTAGGCTACTGCTTTCCCGCTGCTACAGCTGGCTTGTGTGTGTCGCTCAACCGAGTCAAATTAGTAGCACAATTTGATTGGCTTATTCCGAATACTGATTCAGTCACTTAAGAACGCCACACACTGGACATTATAGCATTATACACTGGAGCTAGTTAGTTACTGAGCTATATACAATACTGAAAGTAATTAATGTAAAAAAATTTAATCGTTCGCAGAATTAAAAACCATGGAACATTCGGTGCATCATGGAAAATATATATATATATATATGTATATATATATATATGTAAGAAAATATCGAAATATCAAATGTCCGTTTATTATGTTTGGTGATACTGTATCGATTCTCAAAGATACAGTAACACAGAATCACAGATTGCTGGCAGACAGTGAATCATTGTGTTTTGTGTTTAAACCTCTGACCACTAGATGGCAGTGTTGTAATCCATTTTCAGCTCCACTCCAACAATAACAAACAGCACAAGGGCGCAATGCTTTTGTAAGCATTGACAAACCTGTTCATACAGTGGTGTGTTTAAATAGTAAGATATGAAAAATCACAGTTTATCACTTTGCTTGCGGTATTGTAATATATATTGTGATATATTAAATCGTGACCACTGTATCACGATACGTATTGTATCTCCAGGTTCTTGCCAATAGACAGCCGCACTATATACATACACACACTGTATACATTCGGAGAGAAGCAGAGAAATGAGCTGTGTCTTTGGAATGGTAGGATTTGATAAATTGTGGTGAGTTTTGATTGTAAGGAGAGTTTAAGGAGTGTAGAGTTAACCTTGGCTCACCAGTCTCTTGCTTTTGACCAGCACAAACATGCCAGTGTAATAATACTTGGCCCCAAAATTGAGGTAGTGTTACTGCTAGACTGTTTATTGAGAGTAACTTGTTTGTATTTCTATGAATCTGTCACAGACTGGGAATTCTGAAAAGCTGCTACTTTGAAAACAGGAGCTGCGGCGCCGAATATGAATTTAGAGACTTCCGCGCAACCACTCCTGCTAATTTGTTATGAGTCTTTAATGTGCTTTGAAGATAAAACTTCCACTCCCTCTCGCCCGTCCGCTACTCCGTCTGCTCCTCAGACACCTGCCTTCGCTTCGGATCCTATTAACTTTCACAAAACTAAGACGTCAGCGGCGAAACGGGATCCCGTCACAGAAGCGTTTAAGCTAATCCCAATAGTGGATCTATCCGGAGGAGTGATGTATCGATATGTAGCTCGATTAATCCCGGCCTCGCAGACAAAGGCTTCGACGCAGCCGGTCTGGCGGAGCGACGGCGTGACGCTTTCATGACAGAGCCTCGGAGCTGCGCGGAGGTGACGGCGAGGCGCTGCGTCTGCCTTCGCCTGACGAGTTGTCTTTGGAAAGATGAAAGTGAAATCCGTCCACAAGAAAGAAAGGGGGGAAGAAAGAGGAGCGAAGACTCGAGCACATGAATGAGAGCGCGTGTCATCTAGTGAGCAGAATAAGCGCAGTTTGTCTTCTTTTCATCTGGAGATGTACACTCTTGTTTCTTTTTCTTTTTCATGTATTTTTCTTCTCTTTTTTCCAAACAGTGGACGTACGCTTCCCTTTCTTTTGTTGTTTGGGGGGGTACAAACGGAGGTGACTGTGTTTTTTTTTAAGTGGGTCAAATGAAATTATGAAATTACAGAAGATCAGATGAATGTGCTCGTACCTCGATGCCATTATTGGAGCTGTGTAAGCTCATTAACTAGTTTTACATGCTTAACTGGCTAGTGTATGTTAGGCTGTGACTGGACGAGCAGCCAGTTGTTGCTAATTAAAGAGAACCTATTCTGCTTTTACATTTTTTAATTTTCTTTAGTGTTGTAGCTAAATGACAAAATCTAGTTTACCTCTGTAAACGTTCTACAAAGTTCTAAAGTCCAAAGTAAAGAGAAAATCCCAAAGTCTCAAAGAAACCGCTTTGTCTGGAAAGCCTCAGAGTTCCAACCCTTTTCTCTGGTACAAGATGATGTCATCTCGTACCACAGTCCTTATTGCCCAACATCACACAACACGCTAACACTGTACAAACTGACCACTCTGTTTTTTTTTTTTTTTTAAGTGGGTCAAATGAAATTATGAAATTCCAGAAGATCTGATGAATGTGCTCGTACCTTGATGCCATTATTAGAGCTGTGTAAGCTCATTAACTAGTTTTACATGCTTAACTGGCTAGTGTATGTTAGGCTGTGACTGGACGAGCAGCCAGTAGTTGCTAATTAAAGAGAACCTATTCTGCTTTTACGTTTTTTAATTTTCTTTAGTGTTGTAGCTAAATGACTAAATCTAGTTTACCTCTGTAAACGTTCTACAAATTTCTAAAGTCTAAAGTAAAAAGAAAATCCCAAAGAAACCGCTTTGTCTGGAAAGCCTTGGAGTTCCTGCCCTTTTCTCTGATTCAAGATGATGTCATCTCGCACCACAGTCCTTATTACATCACACAACACGCTAACACTGTACAAACTGACAACTCTGTCAGTGGGTCAAATGAAAGGATGAAATTCCAGAAGATCAGATGAATGTGCTCTCATCTCGATGCCATTATTAGAGCTGTGTAAGCTCATTAACTAGTTTTACATGCTTAACTGGCTAGTGTATATTGGGCTGTGACTGGACGAGCAGCCAAATGTTCAGTAGTTTTTTGAAGTAGCTGCTAATTAAAGAGAACCTAATCTGCTTTTATGTTTTTTTATTTTATTTAATGTTGTTGCTAAATTACTAAATCTACTTTACCTCTACAAATTCTAAAATCTGAAGTCCCAAAGAAACCGATTTGTCTGGAAAGCCTCGGAGTTACAACCCTTTTCTCTGGTACAAGATGATGTCATCTCGTACCACAGTCCTTATTGCCTGACATTACACAACACGCTAACACTGTACAAACTGACCACTGTTTTGTTTTTGTTTTTTAAGTGGGTCAAATAAAAGGATGAAATTCCAGAAGATCAGATGAATGTGCTCGTACCTCGCTCGGGTGCCTTATTTCAGTTTCGCTTCTTCTTTTCTTTTATGTCTCGTTCACGCTACACGACTTTAGCCTGATGTTCAGTCGTTGACTGGTTTTTGTAGATCGCTGACAAAAAGCTCTGCTCAGAGGCGAATCGGCGATCACTCGGCGCTCAGCTCACTCAGTCGTGTAGTGTGAACGGCTGAAAGATGCTCACCCAAACGTCCAGCATGTTTAATATCTAGGCCAGTGGACGACTAGGAGTCAACAGCAGTGTTTAGCTACAGCCAATGGGATCGCGTAGAGAGAGAACCACATCATCGTTGACAGAACCGAACAGATGGTGCCTGCTGACCCCGTGCCTTTATCCATCTACTCCTCCATATTCGTTCCTTCCTCTTCTTTCTTTGGTCACCGCAGATCAACGCAGTAGCAACTCATATCGCTTTGTTTATTGACGTCCATGTTGGAAATAGCGTATGTTCTCCGTGGTGTCGCTAGTTCTCACATGCGTTTAGTTCTCACCAGAGTTTAGTTCTAACCAGAGTTTAGTTCTCACCAGAGTTTAGTTCTCACCAGAGTTTAGTTCTAACCAGAGTTTAGTTCTCACCAGAGTTTAGTTCTCACCAGAGTTTAGTTCTCACCAGAGTTTAGTTCTCACATACGTTTAGTTCTCACCAGAGTTTAGTTCTCACATACGTTTAGTTCTCACCAGAGTTTAGTTCTCACATACGTTTAGTTCTCACCAGAGTTTAGTTCTCACCAGAGTTTAGTTCTCACCAGAGTTTAGTTCTCACCAGAGTTTAGTTCTAACCAGAGTTTAGTTCTCACCAGAGTTTAGTTCTCACCAGAGTTTAGTTCTCACATACGTTTAGTTCTCACCAGAGTTTAGTTCTCACCAGAGTTTAGTTCTCACCAGAGTTTAGTTCTCACCAGAGTTTAGTTCTCACATACGTTTAGTTCTCACCAGAGTTTAGTTCTCACCAGAGTTTAGTTCTCACATACGTTTAGTTCTCACCAGAGTTTAGTTCTCACATACGTTTAGTTCTCACCAGAGTTTAGTTCTTGTGTTTTCTCAGGTTTTTGGACAGCAGCCAGATGAGTGGGCGGTTCCCCAGAGTGAAAGTTGTGTAATTGGTGACCTTGTGTCACCGATCGGTCATGTAGTGTGAAAGCCACAACGACTAAAGACTCGCGTCACATGCCTTGGACTCAAGTCCAACTCGAGTCACTAAACTGATGACTTGTGACTTGACTTAGACTTTACCTTTACTGACATGGACTTGGAATCGAACTTGAGCTTTAAGACTTGTAAAGACTCGCCACCCTATTTTAACATAATAAATTAGGAAAACTTCAAATAACTGATCATCCAATCACGGGAAGCTTTTGGGGGGCGCCAGTGTTGGATCTCTAATCCAGATATTAATATCAATGCTTATGGGTTTAGAATGTGATTATTAAAATTCCTGTAGGTGTAATGAGTACTAATACTTCCATACAGTGCAGTGTTTCTCAGCCTCGGCCTTCGAGGCCCACTGCCTCACATTTTAGTGTTTTTTCTGCTTCAACACCTATTTTAACTGGTAATGGACTGGTAATGAGGTGATAAGTGATTAGAACTGATTGAAATGATCTAATTTCATATGCAAAACTTTAAAAACGTTAATGTTATGTTGATGTCAGTTTAATATTCTACTAATCAATTGTCTAATTAAATACTGAAATGACTAGGACTTGAAGTTTAAGACTTGGGACTTGACTCGAGACTCGCTTGTATTGACTTGGGACTTGACTCGGTTGATTGTCAAGACTTGAGACTTACTTGTTACTTGCAACTTAGTGACTCGGTCCCATGTCTGGTCATTACAGCACAACCAGTCATGTAGTGTAAACAGCACAAAGACCAAAGTCATGTAGTGTGAACTAGGCGGTGAATATCCACCTATCACCAAATAAGAAAAGGAAAAGAAAACAGGAGGCCATCTCGAGCCAGGCTGGCTTCACAGACTCAGAGAGTCCAGCCAAACGCAGCATATAATCCAAGAAAACTCATTAACTTTGGCATTTGTTGTTCTTTAGTTTATATTGAGCATGAAGTGATTTCAACAAATAGCATTTTGCCACTCCTTCACCTCCACGTCTATTTGAGGAAGCAAAATCCCTTTTAGGGATAAAGCACCTGGACCAGCTGCTTAATGGAATAGACTGAACGTTATGTAAATAAACAGCTTGCATTTGAAGGTGAGTGAGTGAGCGCGCGTGAGTGACTGAGTGCGAGAGCATTACGCTTGAGCTGCTGAAAGCTGAAAGCGGTGGATGAAGAGAAAACCCAAGACAGAAACTCGGCGCGTTTTGAAGTTCTGCTTCTCAGCTCCTCTGAAAGTTCGGCCGGTCCGCTAACTTTCAGACCGAGACCAACAATCATCTTAGTTGCGCTGATTCTGAAAGTGCTGGATGATTAAAAGGGAGAAACAAAGGCTCATTCAACTGAGAAGCCGAGAGACGCCGTCTTTGTTTTCTCTGTCTGCTGGTTCTGCTCGTGAAGAACAGCTTCAGAGCGCGTCTTCCGCGTCCACTGAATTGGCTGCTTCAGCATTTCTTCAGATGGACGCTGGGTTTGTAAGCGAGTGCTGGTCAGAGGTTCAGAGATTGAATGACAACAACGGCATTGGTTTGAATGAATCGACTACTGAACAATTAATCTGCTTACATGTGAGGAGCTGTAACAAATAAATGTTTGGCAAAGTGAGCTAATGTCTAGTTCACGCTACACAACTTTAGCCTAATGTTCAGTGGTGTAGTGTTCTGGGCAGTCATGAGCTGAAGGTTAGGGATCTGATCTTGTGACCGGAAGGCCGCTGGTTCGATCCCTGGGACCAGCAGGACATGACTGAAGTGCCCTTGAGCAGGACACCTAACCCCCAACTGCTCCCCATGCGCCCTGGATAGGGCTGCCCACCGCTCCAGGCACATGTGCTCACTGCCCCCTAGTGTGTATGTTCACTAGTGTGTGTGTATATGTGGGTGTTTCACTGCCCCCTAGTGTGTATGTTCCCTAGTACGTGTGTATATATGGGTGTTTCACTGCCCCTAGTGTGTATGTTAACTAGTGTGTGTGTGTATATGTGCGTGTTTGACTTCCCAATAGTGTGTATGTTCAGTAGAAAGTGTGTATATGTGGGTGTTTCACTGCCCCTAGTGTGTATGTTAACTAGTGTGTGTGTGTATATGTGGGTGTCTCACTGCCCCCTAGTGTGTGTGTATATGTGGGTGTTTCACTGCCCCCTAGTGTGTATGTTAACTAGTGTGTGTGTATATGTGGGTGTTTCACTGCCCCCTAGTGTGTATGTTAACTAGTGTGTGTGTATGTGGGTGTTTCACTGCCCCCTAGTGTGTATGTTAACTAGTGTGTGTATGTGGGTGTTTCACTGCCCCCTAGTGTGTATGTTAACTAGTGTGTGTGTGTGTATGTGGGTGTTTCACTGCCCTCTAGTGTGTATGTTAACTAGTGTGTGTGTATATGTGGGTGTTTCACTACCCCCTAGTGTGTATGTTCACTAGTGTGTGTGTATATGTGGGTGTTTCACTACCCCCTAGTGTGTATGTTTACTAGTGTGTGTATATGTGGGTGTTTCACTGCCCCCTAGTGTGTATGTTCACTAGTGTGTGTGTATATGTGGGTGTTTCACTGCCCCCTAGTGTGTATGTTTACTAGTGTGTGTATATGTGGGTGTTTCACTGCCCCCTAGTGTGTATGTTAACTAGTGTGTGTATATGTGGGTGTTTCACTGCCCCCTATTGTGTATTAACTAGTGTGTGTGTGTGTGTATATGTGGGCGTTTCACTGCACAGATGGGTTGAATGCGGTGGTCAAAACACAAGTGACAGAATAATTCTAAAAAAAAAAAATAAAATAAACAAAACTTGCTGAGTGGTCACCGACTAATCACAGACGCCCAGCAAACGTCTAGTATGTTTAATATCTAGACCAGTCGGCAACTGTGTGTCCACAGCAGCGTCTATCTACAGCCAATGGGATCACGTAGAGAGATCAAGCAATCTCTCTGCAGCTGTGGGCGACGCAACAGTCGAGGAGGAGTACACCAAAAATAAACTTTGGCTGCAAGAGGTTCTCGCTCTATTCCAAGTCAGTGCGGTAACAACTGCTCGTTTGTTGATGTCCTTTTTGGAAATAGCGTATGTTCTACGTGGTGTCACTAGTTCTCACACGCTTAGTTCTCACCAGAGTTTAGTTCTCATGTTTTTGGACAGCAGCCAGATGATTGGGCTGTTCCCCAGGGTGAAAGTCGTGTCATTGGTCCCCCTGTGTCACCGATAAGTCATGTATAGTTAAAGCTACGATGACTGAAAGACTTGCCATTTCAGCTCAACCAGTCATGTAGTGTGAACGGTACAAAGACCTGACCACTCGGACAGTCGTGTAATGTGGCACTGTGGTTAAAGAGCCCCGCCCCCATAATAAGGAGCTACAGTAAGAAATGAGCAACAGCAAAAAGGAGAATAATAAATATATAAGTTAATTTAGCTGTTTAGGCTTCAGCATCATTTAACCAGTTTAACATGTTACTACATTACATGAGTTCGGTCTGAACCAGTTTCCAGGACGACTAGATGCTATTTCTAGAGCTGTGTAAGCTCATTCACTAGTTTTACAGGGTTGTAGCTAAATGACTAAATCTAGTTTAACTCTACAGAGTTGTACTGAACGTTCTTCAGAGTTCTAAAGTCTAAAGTAAAGAGAAAATCTGTCCCAAAGAAACCAGTTTGTCTGGAACGCCTCAGAGTTTCAGCCCTTTTCTCTGGTACAAGATGATGTCATCTCGTAACACAGTCCTCCTACATGCTAACACTGTACAAACTGACCACTCTGAAAAGTCCTGCTCCAGTCCACCTTGTAACAGTGGATCTTCTTCTTTCTGATTTTTGGGATCGGACTCTTTCAGAATCAGTTTAAACTGGCTGTCCTCAGTGGAGTCAGAACCTTGCCTCTCCATTTTTCTATTTTAAGTTTTTGACTAAATTGAATTGGACCGAACGGACCAAAAGTTGATGAATGGACTGAAAGTAATAGGCTGCAATGTTTTGGTTCCATAGACCGTATGTAGTTTTGTATTATAATCTGTTTTATTCTTAATTTTTAAAAAAAATATCAAGGACTTCTTTTACTTTCAGCCCTAACTCGTCTTTTGGTTTTGCTATCTGCTCACATGGCACCCTCTTCAGGTTATATCATTAACTCGAGGTTAGACATCACTTCAAATATAAACAAATGATAGACAGCAGGATTAAGTCCCAACAATTATCAGTAATACTTAATATAAAACCCAGCTTTATTTGATCAAACTACATGATTTGTGCCACGAACACCTCACATTCTCCACATACTCCGTGCTGCTGTGCTCTTTTCCTTTTTCTGAATTTAAAGTTTGCTTAATTTCAGGACGGGCCCCAGAAGCAGACCTTGCTCAAGGTTGATTTATTTACTGGCGTGTTGGCTCCCTCATTGTTTTTCGTAAACACAGTCCTCCCGAGCTCGGCCTAGGAGCTGAAGTCAGGGCCCGAAAACAGCGATGACAAACACCATTAGCTGAAAAAAATTCCATCCCAATGCAACTATGTTATTGTTTACTTTACCATACGCGTCCTAATATGGTTATCTCCCCGTCAGAGGGGCCGGGTGGAAAGGCCAGGGGGCCGGCGCAGGGTAGCGGCTCTCAGGCTGCCACTTAGACAATAAGAAACAAATGTCACGGCTCAGCTGAGGCCGAGCTTTTCACTGTTCCAGCCTATCAGTGATTTGGAACAGGAACACCAGCCGTGTTTACTCACACTCCTCTCTCACTCTCTCTCTCTCTTTCTCTCCTATCTCCCTCTCTCTCTCCTCTCTCTCTCTTTCTCTCCTCTCTCCCTCCCTCTCTCTCTCTCACTCTCCTTCTCTCTCCCTCTCTCTTTCTCTCCTATCTCCCTCTCTCTCTCACTCTCTCTCTCTCTCTTTCTCTCCTCTCTCCCTCCCTCTCTCTCTCTCACTCTCCTTCTCTCTCCCTCTCTCTTTCTCTCCTCTCTCCCTCCCTCCCTCTCTCTTTCTCACTCTCCTTCTCTCTCCCTCTCTCTCTCCTCTCTCTCTCTTTCTCTCCTCTCTCCCTCCCTCTCTCTCTCTCACTCTCCTTCTCTCTCCCTCTCTCTTTCTCTCCTCTCTCCCTCCCTCCCTCTCTCTTTCTCACTCTCCTTCTCTCTCTCTCTCTTCTGTCTCCCTCCCTCTCTCTCATTCTCCTTCTCTCTCCCTCCCTCTCTCTTTCTCACTCCCCTTCTCTCTCTCTCTCTCGTCTCCCTCCCTTCCTCTTTCTCATTCTTTTTCTCTCTCCCTCCCTCTCTCTCTCACTCTCCTTCTCTCTCTCTCTCTCTCCCTCTCTTTCTCTCTCCTGCTCTCGCACTCTCTCAGTTCTCTCTCTCTTTCTCTCCTATCTTTCTTCCTCTCCCTCTCTCTCTCTCCCTCTCTCTCTCTCATATATATATATCTGTCTCCTTCTCTCTCTCCCTTTCTCCTCCCCTCTCTCCTCTCTCTGTCTCTCTCTCTCTCTGTCTCTCTCTCCCCATTTCTCCCTCTCTTTTCCTCTCTCTTTCTCTCTCCCTCTGTGTTTTTTCTTGTTCTCTCTCTCTCTCTCTCTCTCTCTCCCTCTCTCTCTCTCTCTCTTTCTGCTTTTTCTGCTGCTTTGTATTCTTTAGTCTCTTAAAACCTCTCTGTCCTCTCTCTGACATGCAGCGAGAGCAGTCACACTCTCGCTCACTTTCTTCTTTGTCCTTTATTATACGAGTGTTAGATACAGCAGTATGTTATTATTATCATATTCATAATACGATGACACAGTGCAGCCAAGCTGAGAAGCTGGAGACCAGCTCGGAGTCGCCACTGCATCTTTCTGAACTGCCGTTACCGCGAAGTCAGGTCACTGGAGAGGAAAGCTAACTGCTAATTCTTTTACATCGACAGAGGCCAGGCCATCCCAGTCGACCACAGAGAACATTATTATATCATATGATATTGTTGTTCCTCTTGTTGACTTTGAAGATATATATCAAAGCCGTCTTTACAGTGTAAGTCAATAGAACCAGAATTTTTTTTAAACTATTTTGGAGCATTCCTATTGGTCCATTCATCATGGAGTGGGAATTTTTGACTAAACCCCTCTAAATAAGTGTGTAGCTGCAGAGTAATGACAGGTTGTCCTTTTATCTGGTCCCATGCAGCTTCTGGTCCAAGCTATTAAAGAGGAATTCCACTTATTTTTCAGTTTTTTTTATTTCTGTGTAATTAGAAGATCACAATATGCTCAAATGTGTAAAATGGGAGTCACAGCGTTCACAGTGGTGTTGATAGGAGCCTGACATCTGCCTCTAAATGCTCTCTTATAAGAAGTTGCCACAGTTTTTATAGTTACGGAGCCACTTATATATATTTTCTATTGTTATCAACATTGTATTAAAGGTTCCACAGACTAGTCTACTAGTTTACGTTATTGCTCAGGGAAGATGCTTTAAGCTTGATGTTAACTAGTCACTGATCATGTGCTTATGATATTAGTAGCATGGATGCCTCCGAGAAGACAACAGGTGAGGAGCCTCTTAATGTCTGTCCTTATCTCCAGTTTCCTGAAGGCTAGCAATGCGAGGGCTCGTTAGAAAGGCCGTGTTAAAGCTAATTTACACTCAACATTAAGTACGGATACGGTCAGAGCCTTCTATCCATACTCTGAACTGCCCTCTACTGGACGTGCTGCTCAACCACCATGTCAACAGAGCTGACGTAGCGACGGCTATATCGCTTGAGACGCAAACATACATTTCCGTACGCAGAGGGAATAAAAAGGAGCCTTTACTCTCTACTAACCTGTGGAGTTTGTGTTTGTTTCTCTGATGACCTACAACGCTTCAAAGATCGCAATGTTGTTATCTCAGGTTTCCTGAAGACCACGATGAAAAGTCGTGTGTGGCTGGAGAGGGAGTATAACACCCAGAGTCCTGTAAAGTTTGAGGTTGGTTTCTTTTATTTTTTGCTGGTTCTCCAGAGCTCTGCCACGGGCAAGCGTCTCAGCAGGACCAGCTGTGGTGCACTTCATCATAAAACTGTTGACTTGGACCAAATTGGTGCAACCCCTCCATGAGGTTCTCTAAAGGTTTTGGACAGTAAATGGAGTGGTTATATTTATATTGTAGGTACCAACGTTCAGAATTTCTCTAGACCTTTCACATCAAACCGCTCTGAATGATTCGGTTTGCATCTCAAGTTTTGAATCACGTGGACATGTCGTTGGTCTTCTCCGTTAACTGGCCACAGCTAAGCAGCTTCTGGGCTGGGGCAGTCGTGGGCTGGAGGTTAGGGAGCCACCTTGTTGACCGGAAGGTTGCCAATTTGATCCCCTGAATCGACAGGACATGAATGAAGTGCCCTTGAGCAAGGCACCTAACCCCTGACCGCTCCCCAGGTGCTGTGGTAGGGCTGCCCACCACTCCGAGCAACTACTGCCCCCTAGTGTGTGTCTATGTGTGAGTGTTTCACTGCACAGATGGATTAAATGCAGAGATCTTGAAGAGAACTTTCTCTGTAGATACCCACCAATGGTGAGTTGAGGGTGTAATACCACGTACACTGGTGTCTTCAGTCAGGCTCAAAGGGCCGGTCCACGTGTCTGAGTGTCTGTTTCATGTCCTGAACCATCCAAGGCAGCGATTACCAGGATCATGTCTGAATACATATGGATTATTACAAAAATGTGGACCAAATTGATAATCTGTCTTTTAAACACTCTACTTAAGCCCGGTCTCTCAGATGTTGTATCCTTTCCTTGATGACGAGCTCAAAGAAAAGCCTTCACTCGGAATAACTTTGTTAGGTGTGTCTTCTTTATTGTCCCGGAGCAGCTTTATCACGTCTTGCTTGAACAAGCGCTGTAAAGTTTAAACACCTTTTCTTTTCCGCCTCCTTTCTCCTCTCGCTTGTGGCTTAAGGATGTGGCTAACCTCACCTCGGCTCCAAAATCCTCATGCCTCTGGTATTTACCCAGAGTTATCTGCAGCTGCAGCTGAATGGCATTCTGGGACACTGAGGAATGTGGAAGGTCAACCTGCATAACCCAAGATCAGAATCAGTCAGATACTTCATCACACACCTCCTTATCTTCCACACAGATATTATAATACCAGCTCAAACACACATTTCTCTTTTATCTGCCTTTCTGCCACGGAATGGGACCAGTTTCCCGTTTCCCTGAAAGCCCAGCGCAGCCGTTCCTTTCAGACTGGTTCTGAAAGTTCTCATGTAAATTTCTTTCTTCTAAAATCACAATTACGACACTGTTGTCACTCTTATTTGGAGCTGCTTTCTGCTCGATCGTGTTAAAGACGTAAAAAGTGTTAAAGTCTGCATACACGGCGATAGCTCATCACACCAGATGATCGAGTCCCAGCCACCTGGATTTCTTGTACCATGGCTGATATATTTCACTGTATGTCTCTCCTTTTCATGAAAACTGGGTCCTAATCTTGGGTAACGCTTCTGTAATCATTCCCCCGACCAATCACAGGGCTGAGGGTCTCTCTGGCCCGCCCACTCAAACCAGAGTTTCAGAGTCAGAGAAACTTAGAGTTAAAACCATAATACCGTAATACTGTGGTTAGGGCTGCTCACCACTCTGAGCAAGTGTGCTTACTGTCCCCTAGAGTGTGTGTTCACTAGTGTGTGTGTGTGTGTGTGTATATTTGGGTGTTTCACTGCTCCCTAGTGTGTGTGTTCACTAGTGTGTGTATATGTGGATGTTTCACTTCCCCCTAGTGTGTGTGTGTGTATGTGGGTGTTTCACTCCCCCCTAGTGTGTGTGTGTGTTTACTAGTTTGTGTGTGTGTATGTGGGTGTTTCACACACAAATGGCAGATGCTTCTGAATTCTAAATTCTGTAATCCAGCTAATAATCCAGCTAGTAATCGAGCTAGTAATCCAGCTTATAATACAGCTAGTAATCCAGCTAATAATCCAGCTAGTAATCGAGCTAATAATTCAGCTAATAATCCAGCTAGTAATACAGCTAGTAATCCAGCTAATGATCCTGCTAGTAATCACGCTAATAATCCAGCTAATAATCCAGCTAATAATCCATCTAATAATCCAGCTAGTAATCCAGCTAATAATACAGCTAGTAATCCAGCTAATAATCCAGCCAGTAATCCAGCTAATAATCCAGCTAATAATCCATCTAATAATCCAGCTAATAATCCAGCCAGTAATCCAGCTAATAATACAGCTAGTAATCCAGCTAATAATCCAGCCAGTAATCCAGCTAATAATACAGCTAGTAATCCAGCTAATAATCCATCTAATAATCCAGCTAATAATCCAGCTAGTAATCCAGCCAGTAATCCAGCTAATAATACAGCTAGTAATCCAGCTAATAATCCATCTAATAATCCAGCTAATAATCCAGCTAATAATCCAGCCAGTAATCCAGCTAATAATACAGCTAGTAATCCAGCTAATAATCCAGCCAGTAATCCAGCTAATAATCCAGCTAGTAATCCAGCTAATAATCCAGCTAGTAATCACGCTAATAATCCAGCTAATAATCCAGCCAGTAATCCAGCTAATAATACAGCTAGTAATCACGCTAATAATCCATCTAATAATCCAGCTAATAATCCAGCTAGTAATCCAGCCAGTAATCCAGCTAATAATACAGCTAGTAATCCAGCTAATAATCCATCTAATAATCCAGCTAATAATCCAGCTAATAATCCAGCCAGTAATCCAGCTAATAATACAGCTAGTAATCCAGCTAATAATCCATCTAATAATCCAGCTAATAATCCAGCTAGTAATCCAGCCAGTAATCCAGCTAATAATACAGCTAGTAATCCAGCTAATAATCCATCTAATAATCCAGCTAATAATCCAGCTAATAATCCAGCCAGTAATCCAGCTAATAATACAGCTAGTAATCCAGCTAATAATCCAGCCAGTAATCCAGCTAATAATCCAGCTAGTAATCCAGCTAATAATCCAGCTAGTAATCACGCTAATAATCCAGCTAATAATCCAGCCAGTAATCCAGCTAATAATCCTGCTAGTAATCACGCTAATAATCCAGCTAGTAATCCAGCTAGTAATTCAGCTAATAATCCAGCTAGTAATCCAGCTAATAATCCAGCTAGTAATCACGCTAATAATCCAGCTAATAATCCAGCCAGTAATCCAGCTAATAATACAGCTAGTAATCCAGCTAATAATCCAGCCAGTAATCCAGCTAATAATACAGCTAGTAATCCAGCTAATAATCCAGCTAATAATCCAGCTAATAATCCAGCTAGTAATCCAGCTAATAAAACAGCTAGTAATTCAGCTAATAATCCAGCTAATAATCCAGCTAATAATCCAGCTAGTAATCCAGCTAATAAAACAGCTAGTAATCCAGCTAATAATCCAGCTAGTAATCCAGCTAATAATCCAGCTAATAATCCAGCTAATAATCCAGCTAGTAATCCAGCTAATAATCCAGCTAATAATCCAGCTAGTAATTCAGCTAATAATCCAGCTAATAATCCAGCTAATAATCCAGCTAGTAATCCAGCTAATAATCTAGCTAATAATCCAGCTAGTAATTCAGCTAGTAATCCAGCTAATAATCCAGCTAGTAATCCAGCTAATAATCCAGCTAGTAATTCAGCTAATAATCCAGCTAGTAATTCAGCTAATAATCCAGCTAATAATCCAGCTAGTAATTCAGCTAATAATCCAGCTAGTAATTCAGCTAGTAATTCAGCTAATAATCCAGCTAATAATCCAGCTAGTAATTCAGCTAATAATCCAGCTAGTAATTCAGCTAATAATCCAGCTAATAATCCAGCTAGTAATTCAGCTAATAATCCAGCTAGTAATTCAGCTAATAATCCAGCTAATAATCCAGCTAATAATCCAGCTAGTAATTCAGCTAATAATCCAGCTAGTAATTCAGCTAATAATCCAGCTAATAATCCAGCTAGTAATCCAGCTAATAATCCAGCTAGTAGTCCAGCTAGTAGTCCAGCTAATAATCCAGCTAATAATCCAGCTAGTTATTCAGATAATAATCCAGCTAATAATCCAGCTAGTAGTCCAGCTAATAATCCAGCTAGTAGTCCAGCTAGTAGTCCAGCTAGTAATCCAGCTCCAGACTGGACTGGCCTACGCGAGGGACGTGCTGTGAATGGGTGTCAGCGGCGATGGCCTTCTGTTCCTTTCACTTTCAGACGCTCCTCGTCCTGAACACACTCTGTAAGTGCACGGCGTTAGAGCAGCTATTGTCGCTCCTCAGTGAGGAGGCGGGCGAGGCGTAAGTGACCCGTATTGATTTTGACATTACAGCGTTGTTAGCAATAACCACGGTAACGGCGGCCATAAAACCGCAGCCCTAATTAGACCCTGTTTCACGCCAGCCATTAGCGGAAGCTTTTTAATTCAGCTGCGAAACAAAACTTGTCCATTTTCTCTGCGTGTGTAAATAACCCGTCTGTCGGAGAAGCGTCGGCGTGTCTGAGGGACCCGTCAGTTGCGCGGGGGGGGGGCAGCGGCGTCGCGCCCCTCTGGACGCCCTTAATGAACCCGCCGCGCCGGCTGTTTGCTGATTTCAAGGTCGGCTTCTGAGAACGGCAGCAGGTTTTTCTTGTAAACATGTTTATGGCCGGAGATGTGTAAACAGGGCAGACGTGTAGGGGTGGGGAGAGGCGGTGACCGGCTTATTCTTTATGCTTTTGTTCACATGGACGTGTGTGTGTGTGGACGTGTGTGTGTGTGTGTGTGTGTGTGTGTGTGTGTGTGTGTTCGCTTGACTGTGCACACCTGCAGGGGAGGAAACCAGAAAAAACATTAGTTTCGCAACGACATGTAATGAAATATCTGTGAAAGTGAAAATCACAGAAACAGAAATGAGAGGGGGGAAAATAAAAGCACGAGGAAGAATGCTCCAGCAGCGGCCGTATTAAATATGAATTAATGGAATGTGGTTGAACCACGTCTTTGGCAGTAGCGCAGTGTTGCGGGGAGTAAGAAAAAAAAAAAAAGAATTTATGTTGCCGGCTAGCGGGCGTGAAGGTGCATTTGGACTTAGTATCCTTTAATTAGAAGTGAGATATTAGCATTTCATAGGGATTTAAAGAGAGAAGAGGCTACGGCGGCCAGCGCTGCTTTCATTTCACCCGCTCCCCTGCATGTAATGAGCGCTGTCATTAGTTGATGGAGGGGATTCTGCTCCGGCTCTACCTTGAAAGTCATGTCATTTACATACTTCTTAGGAATATGGCCTTTAATGGATTCCTTAATGAATAAAATAAAGCGCCACTTCTTTAAATTTTGAAGAGTCCTGTCTCTGATAAAGTGCCCGGCTCTGGTTTTCGCAGGCGAGTATGGGTGGTGGGGGGGGAGAAGAAGGACGAGGGAGGGGGGGGGGAGATTGACTTACGTCTGAAAGTTCCACTCTTTGACAGCCGTGCGTCATAAATTGGGAATTAAATCAATAGCGAGGGAGCGAGGGAGGAAGAGACGGGATCAAACGAGGGTTAGATGTACGACATGCAGTCTGGCCGCTCGCGCTGAGAAGTAAGCAGGGGCAAAGGGCGACAGTGCCCCCTATTTTTGGCCGAGTGCAGGGTCACATGCTGTCAGAGTAACTGGAATAAATGTGATAAGTCAACTTAGATGTGTTCCTGAATGTAATACATCACTAATAACAAGCACGCTGCCGCTTTCTGACGGCCGTATCGAGACCTTGCGTATTGACCGATAGCGAGAATGATCTAGTGCTGTTTCTTTAAGAGCAGCTAAACTTTTAAATGTTGTGAGTGGATCACTTCACTGCTCAAACTCCGCCCCCCGCAGGAAGAACCTCACCACTGACATCACATCACACAGTGCGAGCGAGTGTTAGTGAACTGAATTGAATTTATTGGAATTGGAACTATTTGCCACTCGTGATTACACACGGCGAACGCAGACCTCCGCATTTAAACAGTGAAACACACGTGAACAAACACACACACGCTAGTGAACACACACTAATAAACACACACACACTAGGGGGCAATGAAACATCCACACACACACCAGTGACACAGAAACATTCACATATATATACATACACTAGTGAACACACACATTACGGGGCAGTGAAACACCCACCTACACTCAAACACACACACACACTAGAGGCAATGAAACAATCACATATACACATACACTAGTGAACACACACACTAGGGCAATAAAATATTCACATATATACACACACACACTAGTGAACACACACACACACTAGGGGCAATAAAACACCCACCTACACACGCACACACTCACACACACTAGGGGCAATGAAACAGTCACATATACACATACACTAGTGAACACACACACTAGGGCAATAAAATATTCACATATATACACACACACTAGTGAACACACACACACACTAGGGGCAATAAAACACCCACCTACACACGCACACACACACCTACACTCAAACACACACACACACACTAGAGGCAATGAAACAATCACATATACACACACACTAGTAAACACACACTATAGCAATAAAATATTCACATATATACACACACACTAGTGAACACACACACACACTAGGGGCAATAAAACACCCACCTACACACGCACACACACACCTACACTCAAACACACACACACACTAGGGGCAATAAAACAGTCACATGTACACATACACTAGTGAACACATACACTAGGGACAATGAAACATTCACATATATATATATATATATATATATATATATATATATATATATATATATATATATATATATACACATACACACACACACACACTAGAGGCAATGAAACAATCACATACACACACAAACTAGAGAACACACACACTAGGGGCAGTGAAACACCCACATACACACACACTAGTGAACACACACACACACACACACTATGGGGCAGTGAAATACACACACACTAGTGAACACACACACATTATGGGGCAGTGAAATACCCACATACACACACACTAGTGAAAACACAAACACACACTATGGGGCAGTGAAACACCCACATACACACACACTAGGGAGCAGTGAGCACACTTGCCGGGAGCAGTGAACAGCCCTATCCACAGTGCCCACGGAGCAGTAGGGGGATAGGTGTCTTGCTCAGTCGAGTACTGTTGGTCCAGGGGATCAAATCAGGGACCTTTTGATCACATTCACTCCATCACTACTAATAACCAGCCCACCGCTTCTCACAGCACCTCACAGAACTCACCAACACTTATTCAGCACTGTGGAGTAATAGAACGTCTGGGCGGTCCTGGGCTGGAGGTTGGAGGACGAGCCTTGTGAACGCAAGGTCGCTGGTGCAGGCACACCCTGTGTGTGTTCACTAGTGTGTGTATGTGGGTTTTTCAGTGCACGGATGGGTTAAACGCGGAGGTCAGATTCTTTGGTGTGAATAGTTCTAAACTCTAACCTCTCATTCTTCTTGAAGATGTTCTTCAAGGGTTCTTTATTTAACACAGTATATAGTACCATGACACACAACTCAGAAACCTTTAAAAGCATTGACGGTTTGAATGATTTAAATGCTAACGTGGTTCTTCTTGGTGTTCTGTACAGCACCTGCAGGAGTTCTCCTATTATTCCAATTATTATATATATATATATATATATATATATATATATATATATATATATATATATATATATATATATATATATATATATATATATATAGATCTATCTAAGATGTAGCGCACATAATAATAACATAGAATGTGACCTGTGCAAAATGAAGGTATGTTTTCTATATATGGGTGATTCTTCAATTGTGGGCTCTTTTTGCCATCTTAACTTTTAAGTTTTATGAAGTAATAATAATTTGAATTTCATTATAAAATCTCACTGTTAGACTTAATTATATTTAATTTCTACATAATTTAAAATATACTGATGGTGAAATTGAAAACCTGTCATTACCATCAACAAATGTCATTATCATCTCAACAGGTTATGTGTTGGTTATGACGTGTTGCAGTAATGACAATTTTCACTTTTTTAAGGAAAAAGCTAGCTAGACCATGGATTTGCTAAAGCTAGTTACCAGCTAGTACAAGCTGCACTTTAAATCCACATAAATAAATAAATAATGTATAAATGTAATGTTTAGTTATAAATAAATAAATAAATAATGTGTAAATGTAATGTTTAGTTATAAATACATAAATAATGTGTAAATGTAATGTTTAGATGTAAATAAATAAATAAATAAATAATAAGTAAATGTAATGTTTAGTTGTAGATAAATAAATAAATAATGTGTAAAAGTTTCCCAAATGGAAGTATCACCCAAATATATACATATATATGATTCTGTTTTATTGTTGTGTGTTCTATGTCTTATTTTCACTTATACAGTCACTAAAACATTTCATTTGCTCATGACCACATTGAACCCTTCTTACCAAGAATGTATGATCTGCTTATTTTGTAGATTTACTGCTATTTGTATAGCAGTAAATATATAATATTCAAGTTCCTAGTTAACCATTCAAGACACCAGTAATTACTATTCAGGTGCTCATTCATTTTCTTTACTGGAAGAAAAACGATCTGTACAGTAACGTGTCCAATTTAGTGAATGGCAACGGTTTTGCGTACGTTATGTTGTACGAGTGCCTGAATGTGTACATTGTTAAGGGCGTGACTGAGAAAGCAGAGACAGCATCACTAACTAGACTAGCTAGTGTAGTTAATGTTAGCTAGCTCCAAACACCATGAAACTGTGTTCATCTGACACGTAACATGTTGGCACATCATCCGCAGAGGAGAGAATTCATTGTGTAGACGACGTGTCCTCATCAGTGTGACAAATGTGAGCTCATTAACTCACCTGCAGAGACAGCCTGCCTGTAAATCCTGTATTAATAATGTAATATACATACATTAATAAGGTCTAATACTCTGTATAGGATTCTATATCTAATCTTAAGTAGCTATGGTTATGTAAAGTATCTTAATAAAGCCTGGTTCTGTGGCACTGTATAAAATCATATAAGATTCATATGAACGCTGTAAACTGTAGTAACTGTAACTACATATAATAATTCATAGATATTTTTATTTTAGACTTTAAGTGTGGTGGGTTGGCCCACAGTTTAGCAGTTTTTTCATTGAAATGGTCTTGTTTAAAGCTTGGCTTTGGTTGCTAACTACTAATACTCTAGCACATGAAGCCAAATAGCACAGTACTATACTCCCAGTAACTTTATTCTTAATATACAATATGCTTTTTCATAAAATACATTCCAGGTTAATCAAAACTCGTCCATACAGAACCATGCATGTTATTGTTATAATGTGTTATAATGTATCTGACAATATAGTGTCATATCGTCGCTGTCCAATGAAAATCATGCATCTCCATTTTTGTCATATTTGACTTTTCCACATCATTTGAACACGCAAATGGTCGTTTACATTGTGTACAAATTTCATGATGAATGGACCAATAGGAGGGCTCCAAAATAGCTTGTAAAAAAATTCTGGCTCCATTGACTTACATTGAATGTAAAGGATGTTTTTGTTCTCTCCGGTAAAGTTGCAATTTTGGAGATACTTATTTTTCATTGGACAGCCATGATATACTCTTACTGTATTAAACCTTATGAGGAGGACTATGCTTATAAGCACGTATACAAGCTTATTCCAGTATTATAAACACCAAATAACGATGGATGAATGCATTTATATTGCATTTTGAAAACAGGACTCATAGAAAGTATTTCCAAGCCTCAGATACTCATCCATCTTCTATTGAACAATTAAAGCTTCTTTTTGCATGCTGCTGTAGTGCTGCCACCTAAACATATAATAATGTAACAGCCTTGCATTATTTCTGGACCAAAGAAGTACCGCCATTGTGTTTTCTTCCCTGCAGGTAAACATAGATATCTGTTATTGATGCTCAGATATCAGAATTAGTGTGAATGCACATCCCTAACAAGTTAAAGCAAAACCTTCATGTTGGATAAGAGTGTCCAGATGAGCAGGTCAATAGAAACAGTCTAAAAAAAGTTGGATTAAAGTAATAATTTACATTTACTCTAAAGGTTTAGAACGTTTAGCACTTTTTTTGTCTGACAACAAAGATTTGGTTTAACATTTTGACCCACTTTTGTCTAAAAAGGCATCAGTAGTATCGTTTTCTACTCTGGACGTAGAGCTCGTACAGAAAGGCTGTGTGATGTGTAGACGCTCGCGTGAGCTGCTGACGGGAGAAGCTGCAGAGGGTTTGGGTTTCTGGCTGTAGACACTCGGTCTATAGTTAAATGTCATTATTCAGGATAAGCGTGCGATAGCGAGACGAGGTGTTGTCTCTTTTCCGCCTTCAAACAGAAGTTTATAAGCCCTTAGACGAAGGGCTCTGGTGCGCTCTCTCTCTCTCTCTCTCCCCCCTCCCTCTCTCTCTCTGTCTCTCTCTCGCTCGCCCGTACACTCGCTCCCTTCCTCCAGATCAGGCGTGAAGTGATTAGTATTTTATTGATGAGCTCCCAAAGTGGCAAGTGTGGGAAATTGCACCTTTGATCAGAGCGCGTTTGGGAAATGGAACCTGAGGGTGTGAAGCCCGCCAGGTAAGAGGGATCCCACCCCCCCCAACACACTCCCCCCACCCAACCAACCCCCACTCCTCCCCTCCAACTCCATTCGCACATCCCAGCCAGCTGTGTGTGTGCGGCACTGTCGCCTGGGCGGCAAGCTCCAAACCTCACACACACACACACACACACATACACACACACCAAAAAAACACATATTTGTTTTGCCTGTATTCATTCCGCATCTACACGCCGTCGATTACAGCTCTTCATTAACGAAAATTGGGTATTTGTTTTAAACTTTAACCAATCACTTTGATATGCTAATTACGGCGTAATTTAATTTGAGTCCCCGTAATGATGATGCCATTATTATGGACATAAATGATGCAGTTAAGCAGAGAGTAATCTCATTTGCATACTGTACATGCCAGTAAATTAGAGGGTCCTCTGTTTCTCTCTCTCTCTCTCTCTCTCTCTCTCTCTCTCTCTCTCTCTCTCTCTCTCCAGCTCGGTTTCAGCTCTAATTTTCCACTCCTCTACACACGGTCCCTCTCTCACGGCCCTCCGCCTAATAACAGGCCCTGCCTGTTTGATGTCGAGAGACGCCGCTCCACTCCGAACCGACTCGCCGTGTATGTGTAACACATCAAGCGCCCTCGTTAGCGCCCCTGAGTGTGCCTTTAAGAAGTTCGGCGTTAATCGCGAGAGGCATTTTTTAAAATTTTATTTTTATTTTCTCCCCCTCATAACCTCCGCTTCCTTCATTATCCTTCCTCTCTTCTTCCTCTTCCCCCACGTCTTCGCCACCTCAGCGCGCGAAACATGAAAGCGCCGGCGCGGCGCCTTAGTTAGCCGTCCTGTTGTTTTGATCACGGCGAGCGCTGATTGGTTTAAAGAGGGATCCGCGTGCGGCGACATGATTCACGGCGGCGGGACGAGCAGAGTGCATATGTTTATTAAATCCCCTTTTACCTTATCACGATTACGCCGACGGCGCCGTAAACGCGCTCGCCGTAAATCCCGCCGTGACGGCATCTTAATTCTCCTAATTGATCGTCCCGTATTCCCCTTTTTACGCGCGCCGGTTCGGAAAGCAGGGGCCGGCCTTTCTCGCCGCTCGGCCGAGATGAATAATAGCGGCGCCGTGCTTCGTATCGGAGGATAAACATGTCGCCTAGATTAAGACGGAAGGCTCTGATGACTTTCTAATGCCTCGGGTCAATCTCGGAGGTCACTGTCAACAGCCTCGCACTTATTACACGAACGCTTGACGGAAAAACTGTGTTTTCACTGACGCGAGTCGACGCTTCGATCGGGTCCCGTCTTCCTTTTTGCCTGAGCCTCGTTTTCCACAAAGTGGAACACAAAGGACACAAAGTGCAGGTGCCTGTTTTATGGACTCGCCGCTGACAACGCGCTTGCCCTTCAGCTCGGATGCTTTCCCCCCATTTCGCCCCATCAAGAATATTATTTTCCTGCCAGCCAATTTTCTCTGTTCGTCTCTAATTGGCTCCATAAATCTGGTGGCGTGGAGGGTGAGGGATGTTTCGGTGTCTCGGAGTGTAATCCTCACCCTTATTTACCAATTCATTAAGATTCATTGATGCGGGCTGGGCTGAGAGGAAATGACAGCATAAATCAGGGCTCCGGCATAATGACCCTAATCAGACGGGAATTGCACAAAATGTCATGATGAACTATGTCCTTGTGTTAGCGCCTACTGTACGTTGTCATTGTGCCTGCTTTATGGCCGTGAGGCGGCTTCCTGACACGGGCTGTATTTAACGCAAAAAAAGAGTTGTTAAAAAAGCGGATTCCATTAAAGCGTCGGCGCGATCGGCGCGAGGTCTCGCAGTGTTTAGCCCTTCCGCGCCCTTTTGCTTCAGTTTAACTGCTTAACGCACGACGTGGACAGCCCTTCAGCTTCTTTCTCTCTGGATCTCGTCTGAAACTGGTGACTGATGCTGGTATTTAGCTCATTTCATGCACGATCTATGTTTTGCTCTGGTTAACTGGCTGTGCGCTAACCAGGCCGGCACAAAATATAGATGTTTTTAACGTGTACTCTGCTTTTCTCTGTTAAGAACGTGACTTCTCAGGGCTGTTGCTGGGTTTGTTTGTTATATAAATAACATTTCAGCTCAATAAACTTTCTATAACGTGATGAACCAAGACATTAAAACCACCTCCTTGTATCTACACTCACTGTTCACTGTATCAGCTCCACTGACCATACAGGACCTCCACTCACTGTCCACTGTATCAGCTCCACTGACCATACAGGAGCTCCACTCACTGTCCACTGTATCAGCTCCACTGACCATACAGGACCTACACTCACTGTCCACTGAATCAGCTCCACTGACCATATAGGACCTCCACTCACTGTCCACTGTATCAGCTCCACTGACCATACAGGAGCTCCACTCACTGTCCACTGTATCAGCTCCACTGACCATACAGGACCTACACTCACTGTCCACTGTATCAGCTCCACTGACCATACAGGACCTCCTCTCACTGTCCACTGTATCAGCTCCACTGATCATACAGGACCTACACTCACTGTCCACTGTATCAGCTCCACTGACCATACAGGACCTCCTCTCACTGTCCACTGTATCAGCTCCACTGACCATACAGGACCTCCTCTCACTGTCCACTGTATCAGCTCCACTGACCATACAGGACCTCCACTCACTGTCCACTGTATCAGCTCCACTGACCATACAGGACCTGCACTCACTGTCCACTGTATCAGCTCCACTGACCATACAGGACCTCCACTCACTGTCCACTGTATCAGCTCCACTGACCATACAGGACCTCCACTCACTGTCCACTGTATCAGCTCCACTGACCATACAGGACCTCCACTCACTGTCCACTGTATCAGCTCCACTGATCATATAGGAGCTACACTTACAGACTGTAGTTCATCTGATTCTCTGTATACTTTATTACTCTGTTCTTTAATGATCAGGACCCCCACAGGATTCATTCTCAGCACTGCAGTGACACTGACAAGGTGGGGTGTGTTGGCGCGTGTTGTGCTGTTGTGAGTGGATCAGACACAGCAGTGCTGCTGGAGTGTTTAAACACTCCGGCAGCACCGAGAATCATACACCTACCAAAACTGTCCACCCAACAGTGTCTGAGTACTGGCGAAGCACTTTGTTCGGTAGGGTTAATGTAATAGGAAGGTGCTCCATTCCATGTAAGGCAAGCAAATCCTATTGCATTCACTAGTCCGGGTCCAGTCCCAGACGTGGGCCGATGCAGACCCAAACTGATAAACTCCTGAGGAGGATTTAATTCTGACAGTGTTTATTTTAGAGGTGGAGCTTTTCTAGTCTTTATGCTATACAGGCTTTGCGGTGCAGTAAACTCATAGACCAATCACGTGCACTGTAAGATCATCAAAGACTGCTCAGCCAATCAGATCTGTGCAGATTTGGATTCAGATGCTCTAAAAAGATGCTCTTTATTTACTGTTTGTTTAATGTAGCTTTTGTTTTTATTAAAGTGAGTTTTTATTATTAGTTTTTAAATAATTAATTCAGTTCAGCATTTAAACAGTAAATATACTGAACGGTATGTGTGGTGTGTTGGTGTTTCAGTAGCTGATGGTATAAGATGCTGATACTAGACTACTTCAGTAAACAGGATACACCACTGAATCAGAACACAAGAGGAGAAGAGGAGCTCTAAAAAGTAGAAATTGGGACTAAAAGTTCCTGGATTGGAATTAAAGAGAAATGTATATTTTAGTTGGTGTGACAAATGCAGAATAAAAAACATGTCAACTAAACAACTATCTATCAAATCTCTGCCAGTAGCGATTTGATTCTGACATCATCGCGCACCTCGTTCCCTCCATAGAAACACACAAGGCCAGCCGAAGGGTTTATTCAATAACGCAGTCTTTCTTTCCCACAGTAAATGTAATCTAACACACCCAGCGTCGACAGCAGTGTTTATACTTGAATAGGCTGCTGCACGCACACACATACACATCACAAACAGAACAATCAGGCGCATGTTAAACATTAAAAACATTAAAAAGTAACCATTCAACGGCAGATAAGCATCGCAACAAACCGGGAGTCGCATTTCCGCGTCATTATTTGTTTATGAAGGTTAATGATTGTGTCTGGCAATCAATAGGCCTCTTTATCTCGCAGTACAGCCAAGTCCAAACAACCAGCTGAAAGACGGGCACCTGCGTCGGACCGCGCCGAGCTATCGGACATTCAACAATGCCTTCCACAAACAGCCCAGGGTTCAATATCATTGCGGTCGCGCGAGCAAGGCGAAGACTGAGCACCACGAAACTCTTTCATAAGCCACTTTCTCCAGTACGTGTTGCATTGGCGTCTTCTCTTAACAGAGTAGCATTGCTACTGGACCCCGGAGGCAAGTTTTAATTGCCCCAGGTGCACATATAACCGGGTCTGCTGTTTTTGTTCCTGTTTGTTGAGATATTTGTTGGGAAGTAGATGCACATATACCTCGCATGCTCATCACTCGTTCTGACGTGCCAGTATGCTGCCAGTCCTGTCGACCAGGTCCTAAGACGAATCGCTTTCTGCCTCAATTATACAGTCGCGCGTTTTCCATTCCTTCTGAAATACCAATTGACACCGACCGGGTAAGTTTACCCCCCAAGACAACGTGGCTAATAATACGCTCCCTCCGAAGCGCCGGTCTCGCAGTATTAATTAGACAAAGTTCGCGGAGGCTGAACTCTCCTTCTCGGGGAAACAGGCTTCCCCTCCTCCCCCAAACGCCGTCCGGCTGCCTCGCCCGTGGGAACGGGCCCTGTATGAATTTTCAGGGAGCAATGATTAAAAATATACGACACACTTTTAAATAACGTTAAAACAATAAGCTCTTCGGACCATCTCGGAGGATGGCGGGCTTGTGTTTGTGCTTTTGTTTGACAGCTCTAATTTGTTAGATGAGCTTCGGGGGGGCTCCTGCTTTTCCCTCGGAATACGCGCGGCGGCTGGAGGCCCGGTCGGGCCGATCGCCCGTGTCGACGATGAAAGTCGCTTGAAGGAGAGTCGCTTCCGACTCGAGTTCCACATGCCGGAATTACCCATTCCATTCTGGTAGCGCCGCCATTAAAACTCATTAGTTCCTCTCTTATTTACCTCGGTCTCTGTTGGCTGTTGTGCTAAAAATACCGTGGCCTGCCTTACTTTGCTACATTCCATTATTGTCTCCCCGCAACGGGTCTCTCTCCCTCCGTGTCTCTCTTTGTGCCGCACATAACGGCATAGATTTATGCTAAGGCGAACGAACCTGCCTCGCACATCTGCTGAAATTATGTATCTATTTAGCCTCGCCCCTGGAGTCGTCTGCCTTCCGCCGGCATCCTCACTGTTCGTTCCGATGAGCTTGTAGCGCGGTAATAGGTTCGTATTTATATGAATCACCTCGCGCGACATTACAGGATGTTGTGGCCCTGTTTTTGTGTAGATGCTCCGCTAATACATTTGAGTCTAGATTTCACGCATGAGGATCCCATTACGTTCCTCGCGATGTGAAATAAATACGCGCTTGGCCTCTTAGATCATTCGTTTCTTGCCTTTTCAGAATGCACATAAATGGATTTGGAGGGCTAAATGAAGTGAGCGCGGGGAGGGAGGCTGACAGAAGAGCGAACGCGATATAAAGAGAGAGGGATGCCGTGTGTACAGCGTTCAGCCAGACAGATGACAAAGTTTGTGGCATGAAACGTTAATGCATGCAGTCCTTGGTCAGAAGACTGTGTAGGACTGGCCTCACGTCAGTCTGTAACTCAAGCATTCTGTGTCCAGATCAAGAGCATCATCAGTCTAAGCTCGTTGACAAGTTTCAGATGTCTAGCTTGGCGTGAGCTGCAAGAAAAGGTCAGAAGCTTCACTCACGTTCATACTTGGGCTGTGTGTTGGCAAGAACCTGGCGATACAGTACATATCGTGATACAATGTAATGTGATATATTGTGATACTGCAAGCAAAGTAATAAACTGTGATTTTTCAATTCTACTATTAAAACACAGCACTGTATGAACAGGTTTGTCAATGCTTACAATAGCCTTGCGCCCTTGTGCTGCTTGTTTATGTTGGAGTGGAGCTGAAAATGGATCACAATACTGCCATCTAGTGGTCAGAGGTTTAAACACAACACACACTGATTTACTGTCTGCCAGGAATCTGTGTATTGATACTGTGTATTTGAGAATCGATACAGTATCACTAAACACAATATCACGATATTCGATATTTTCAATATTTTCTTACACACCTAGTTCATATGTACCTTCTCGTCTGAAGGACGCTTTGAATTAGTTTAGACTGAATAAAACAAACCACTGATGTTTAACACGTTTTACAAGAGTGTTGGGATCTGTTGTTTGGTTCTCTTGAACCAGATCGAAGCAGAAATTGATTATTTGTTTTATTTTAGCTTTAGTTCACTAAGCGTTCACATTGGATGGTAGCAGAATTCAGTGTTACTGATTGGGCAGATGTTATTTTGCGATTTCTAATTCAGAGCTTTTAACAATTGCAAAATAAGGTCTTGTAAGTGTTTGCGTTCACTCTATCTTGGACTGATTTTTACTTTTGTTTTGTTTTCTGAACCACAGTTTTGGTTTTGGTGGCTGTTTTATTGCTCAGAAAGTTCAGTACATTTAGTCAAGTGTAAAAGCTGTTTTCAAGGCTGTGCATAGTCCAGAGAACCAATCTGATGGTGTTCTTCTGCATACATGGAAGCTGTCCTCTACTGGTGCCGCAGTAGGGAGGCTGCACGATTGGTTCATTTTGCAACAAGACTGCTGAGTTAAAGTCTGCTGATGCCGGATAAGGACAGATAACACAAGGACACATTGAACAAATAATAAAAAGCAGTAATAAACGATAATAACAATCTTTATTTATATGGCATATGTTAAAATTCCAAACATTATAAATGCACCTCTAAGTGTTTTACAGTACAAAGTAAAAACAACAGGTAAATAAAACATAATAATAGCAAAGAAAAATGCAACCATAACATAAAAGAGTATATATTAGTAATAAATAAAATTAAAATGTGCAGGAAAGTATAATTAAAATACAACAAAAATACAGATAACAAACAAAAAAGAACACACCTTATGTGGAATTGCGTAGTAGTTCAATGGTTTGGATGGAATGTGAATGCAAGGTGGGGATAATAAGCCCCTCCCCCAAACTAGACTCCCAAGTATTTGAGACAAATATGAAAACGCCAGTCGTTTGGCGAGATTCACATCACAGCAGTTAAAGTGAACGATTAATAATACACATGCATGTTTGTTGGATGGTCAAGAATTTGATTCGGCTGCGAGTGCATATTTACATTAGAACTAAAATCTGATTACTACATAAACACATGTCTGTCTTTAAAAGATTGTATCCCTCTAATACTTTGTATTGAAATAGATGCTTAACGTATGAATCCCAGTCAAAGCAGTAAAAATGAACTTTAATTGATTTTCCTTATGATTAAATGGTCGGTCAATGAATTTGTTAACCAGTTAGGCTGCCAAGGGTTCATTCCATGTGCCAAACTCAAATGTGTTGTGTAGGGCTGTCGCGGTGAAAGAAATTCCACTGTGGTAAATTAACGGGGCTCCACACCGCGATATGCGATATTATCACCATTTTTGTTGTTTTCACAAACGTATCCTGATTTTTGTGCTATATAAACATGTTTTATTGTAATTGTTATTAATAGAGATATTAGATTTTTATGAAAAAAAATCTGTCCCACAGTTGTAGGACAAATTAAACAGTCCTTTATTGTTAAATGCAGAGCACGTGAGGCCAATGACGCGCAATAAGAACTCTCCTTTACTCTTTCATGGAAAAAAGTCTAGCTTATTGCCGAGGATTGATATACGCTGTGCAAAGAAGGCAAAAAAACTTGAGAGCACGTGAGAAAAAAAAAAAGGAAAACGAAACCCTTCCTTTAGTAATAAAATCTCTTTACTGTGTCGTACATTTTCGGGTATTGCTTGTCGAATTTCTCAAGCATAGACTTGAATGGCAGTTTCTCAACTGTGCTAAATGGAACCATCTCCTCAACGAGATACGGCATTACAGCAGACGTCAGGCGTTTATGTCTGTTACTTTCACGACTGTATTTGGAACCTCACGCAAAACATACAGCCTCCCCAACAGTCGGCTAGAACCAACCTGAGCTGTTCCTTTTGAGGTTGCTCCACGGCTGGTTGGTGCTGCTGGGGGCAGTTGTGCTTCGATAGCTGGATGTGATGGGTAGCTAGGTGGGATGTAAAATTTTATGTATTCGCCCGTTTCACAGAAACCTTTCAGTCACAGATTTTGCAGATTACATCGTCTACATTGGTTGGCTCTCCCTTTTTATTCGGTTGAAAACCAAAATGCTCCCAAACTGGCGAAGTCGTGTTTGGTTTTGGGACCAGAGTAGCCGCCATTGTTTCCATATAAAGGCCAACACTCAGCAGGCAGCTGCAACGGACGCGAACAGTCGGTGTTTTTAAATAAATGATAAAATCAAAAAATCAAAACACGAACATCGCGGTGTCTGCGTTTATAAATTAAATAAATAAATGAACAAATCAAAACACTAACATCGCGGTGTCGGCGTTTATAAATTAAATAAATCAATCAAAAAATCTAAACACGAACATCACGGTGTCGGCGTTTATAAATTAAATAAATAAATCAAAAAATCAAAACACGAACATCACGGTGTCGGCGTATATAAATTAAATAAATAAATCAAAAAATCAAAACACTAACATCGTGGTGTCGCCGTTTATAAATTAAATAAATAAATCAAAAAATCAAAACACGAACATTGCGGTGTCAGCGTTTATAAATTAAATAAATAAATGAACAAATCAAAACACTAACATTGCGGTGTCTGTGTTTATAAATTAAATAAATAAATGAAAAAATTAAAACACGAACATCACGGTGTCTGCGTTTATAAATTAAATAAATAAATGAAAAAATTAAAACACTAACATCGCGGTGTCTGTGTTTATAAATTAAATAAATAAATGAAAAAATCAAAACACGAACATCGCAGTGTTGGCGTTTATAAATTAAATAAATAAATGAACAAATCAAAACACGAACATTGCGGTGTGGCGGTTGCTTGCAATTCCCTGCGGTTGGCAGGTCAATAGCGTGGTATTACAGTATTGCGGTTGCTATTGTTGTTTCGTTAAGATGGTAAAAGAGGCAGATTATGTGGACTTGCCCTCGTTAGGTGCGCATCAGCTACACAGTTAACTGGGTTTCTTTGGGCAGCAGGGTTTTCATTTGTTCAGTGCTGACCGGACTGCGAGTGGAGTGTTTATATCTGTCAAAATGAACTAATCTAAATAAAAATCGATGATTGATCTGCAGTAAACAAGGTACGTGTTCTTAGTTGGTGTCCTTTGAAGAGAGGAACTGCAGCAGGGCTAGTCTGAATTGAACCAAACCCGCAAACCTGTGACGTGTGACGCGCTATTTTCGTTTTCTTTCTCATGTTTGAGTAGCAAATAAAGACAGTCTTCGCCATTCGTGAAGTCATACCCAGACCAAAGAGTTCCGGGAGATCAGGACGAGGCTGACCCCGGCTTGGTTCCCATGGGCGCCGGTCACCAGCAGCTGGGCTCCACCACTCTTAATGCCTCTTCAAATGTCAGGAGAATGACTGTTTGTTTGCCTGGAGTTTCTCCCCCAGCTGTTTGTTCTAGAAGGGCCACGTTTGCATCGACCTTGGTTCTCCCTACATTCTCTGTCTTCTGCACCCTCCCTCCCTCCCTCCCTCCCTCCTTCTCTCATCCCTGGAGTGTGTTTACATTAAGGCCTGCCCTCGGTGTCACCTATGCGATCTGTTGATCATTCCACCTGGTTAATGTTAAATTGCTCTTTGCGAGAAGATGTGTTTGTTCATAAACACAAGAAAAAGGCCTCGCCACCCCTCCCCCTTGTTTACCGTAGCCATAGCAGCAATCAGTCATTAAACAAATAGCGAGCTTTGTTTGCCCGAGCAAGTGGCCTGGTGTTAGCCCTTACAAGGACTGGAAGCAAACTCAGAGGGAGGGGGGAGGGAAAAAAAGGGAGAGAACAGAAAAAAAGAGGCCTGAATCCGAAGGGGATATGAGTCTCACCCCTGCTAGGTTGTCAGTGTCGGCGAGATACGCGTTCTCCTTATCTGGAACTTTGGCTTGAAGTGGGCCGGGGAGATTAGAGGAGAGCGTGTCGCTCTCGCTGTGAAGTCTCCTTTTGGCGGAATGTCATCGCCGCTGTCATTTCCTTTTGGGTGGGGGTGGGATTTGGGGGCGGGGGCGTGATTCTTCCTCTTCTCAGAGAGGGCCCAGGCGAGACTGAGCCAGCTGGGCTGAGCGCTGATGCCGAATCTAGGCTTGAGCGCCCTCTCAGCGGGCAATCTTTATAAGTTTTTGGTGAGATTACAGCAGGGGTGCCTGACAAGGAGCCTCCTCCTGGTGTTCAGGCATTGTAACCAGACGGCGCGTCCGTGTGCGCTTAAGAGTGGCCAAAACCGTGGTGATGTCCGGAAACAACCATTCTGCAGTAACGCATTCAGTGAAAGACTTGCATTTGCTGCTTTGCAACACCATATAGGACTATACTTTTTACTCTTCAGGCGGGGAAGAAGTCTATCTGTTCACTTGCAACAGCACAAACCAGCGTGATGGCTCAAAGACTCGTACTGCTTAGTTTTATGATCTTGATTGTTTTGTTTATTGCATTACGAGCTTTTGGCTTTCACGAGGACTCGAAATGCTGTTCAGACTGATAAAGCGATAACTCACCAGAGGCCACGCGCTGCTTCAAGTAAGGGCTAATTTTACAGTCCAGGCGAGAAGTGTGGTCGACAGATGTTGCAGCCTTTCACAGTGTGAAAACATCAGGATAGAGCATCATCTGTAGTTTCTATGACAACTTGTATAAATCTTAAGAGCAGGTTGGTTTAACCCTTAACCTTCATGCGGACTTGTTTTTGAGCTATATCGCTTCAAGCCTGAAGGACCAACCAGGAAATCTGTCAGCAGCAAAGAATGTGTAACTAAAATTTCTTTTGATTAACATCATGTTAATCAAATGAAAGGCAGTTTAGGGTAAAGATCCTAACATACATGTGTTTGGACTGTGGGAGGAAACCGGTCACCATACTGACCACTACACCACCATACTGACCACTACACCACGTACTAACCACTACACCACCGTACTAACCACTACACCACCATACTAACCACTACACCACCGTACTAACCACTACACCACCATACTAACCACTACACCACCATACTAACCACTACACCACCATACTAACCACTACACCACCGTACTAACCACTACACCACCATACTAACCACTACACCACCATACTAACCACTACACCACCATACTAACCACTACACCACCGTACTAACCACTACACCACCATACTAACCACTACACCACCGTACTAACCACTACACCACCTTACTAACCACTACACCACCGTACTAACCACTACACCACCATACTGACCACTACACCACCATACTAACCACTACACCACCGTACTAACCACTACACCACCTTACTAACCACTACACCACCATACTAACTACTACACCACCGTACTAACCACTACACCACCATACTAACTACTACACCACCATACTAACCACTACACCACCGTACTAACCACTACACCACCGTACTAACCACTACACCACCGTACTAACCACTACACCACCTTACTAACCACTACACCACCGTACTAACCACTACACCTCGTGCTGACCGCTACACCACCGTACTAACCACTACACCACCGTACTAACCACTACACCACCGTACTAACCACTACACCACCTTACTAACCACTACACCACCGTACTAACCACTACACCACCGTACTAACCACTACACCACCATACTAACCACTACACCACCGTACTAACCACTACACCACCTTACTAACCACTACACCACCGTACTAACCACTACACCACCGTACTAACCACTACACCACCATACTAACCACTACACCACCGTACTAACTACTACACCACCGTACTAACCACTACACCACCATACTAACCACTACACCACCATACTAACCACTACACCACCGTACTAACTACTACACCACCGTACTAACCACTACACCTCGTGATGACCGCTACACCACCGTACTAACCACTACACCTCGTGCTGACCGCTACACCACCGTACTAACCACTACACCACCATACTAACCACTACACCTCGTGCTGACCACTACACCACCGTACTAACCACTACACCTCGTGCTGACCACTACACCACCGTACTAACCACTACACCTCGTGCTGACCGCTACACCACCGTACTAACCACTACACCTCGTGCTGACCACTACACCTCGTGCTGACCACTACACCACCGTACTAACTACTACACCACCATACTAACCACTACACCACCGTACTAACCACTACACCACCATACTAACCACTACACCACCGTACTAACTACTACACCACCGTACTAACTACTACACCTCGTGCTGACCACTACACCACCGTACTAACCACTACACCTCGTGCTGACCGCTACACCACCGTACTAACCACTACACCTCGTGCTGACCACTACACCACCGTACTAACCACTACACCTCGTGCTGACCGCTACACCACCGTACTAACCACTACACCACCATACTAACCA
>CM038704.1:2212646-2215146 GCA_021613375.1 Megaleporinus macrocephalus | reverse complement strand
AGAGAGAGAGAGGGAGGTAGAGAGAGAGGGAGGTAGAGAGAGGGAGGTAGAGAGAGAGAGAGAGGGAGGTAGAGAGAGAGAGAGAGAGGGAGGTAGAGAGAGAGGGAGGTAGAGAGAGAGAGAGAGGGAGGGTAGAGAGAGAGAGAGATAATGAGAGAGAGATTGAGATAGAGAAAAACAGAGAGGGATGTAGAGGGGAGAGAGACAATGAGAGAGAGAGAGAGAGAGAGGGAGGTAGAGAGAGAGAGAGAGAGATAATGAGAGAGAGATTGAGATAGAGAAAAACAGAGAGAGGGATGTAGAGGGGAGAGAGACAATGAGAGAGAGAGAGAGGGAGGTAGAGAGAGAGAGAGAGACAATGAGAGAGAGAGAGAGAGAGAGAGGTAGAGAGAGAGAGGTAGAGAGAGAGAGAGAGACAATGAGAGAGAGAGAGAGAGAGAGAGGTAGAGAGAGAGAGAGAGACAATGAGAGAGAGAGAGAGAGAGAGAGGTAGAGAGAGAGAGAGAGACAATGAGAGAGAGAGAGAGAGAGAGGTAGAGAGAGAGAGAGGTAGAGAGAGAGAGAGAGACAATGAGAGAGAGAGAGAGAGAGAGAGAGGTAGAGAGAGAGAGAGAGACAATGAGAGAGAGAGAGAGAGAGAGAGAGGTAGAGAGAGAGAGAGGTAGAGAGAGAGAGAGAGACAATGAGAGAGAGAGAGAGAGAGAGAGAGAGGTAGAGAGAGAGAGAGAGAGAGACAATGAGAGAGAGAGAGAGAGAGAGAGAGGTAGAGAGAGAGAGAGACAATGAGAGAGAGGTAGAGAGAGAGGGAGGTAGAGAGAGGGAGGTAGAGAGAGAGAGAGAGGGAGGTAGAAAGAGAGAGAGATAATGAGAGAGAGATTGAGATAGAGAAAAACAGAGAGAGGGATGTAGAGGGGAGAGAGACAATGAGAGAGAGAGAGAGAGAGAGGGAGGTAGAGAGAGAGGGAGGTAGAGAGAGAGAGAGGGAGAGAGGGAGGTAGAGAGAGGGAGGTAGAGAGAGAGAGAGGGAGGTAGAGAGAGAGAGGGAGGTAGAAAGAGAGAGAGAGGGAGGTAGAGAGAGAGAGAGATAATGAGAGAGAGATTGAGATAGAGAAAAACAGAGAGAGGGATGTAGAGGGGAGAGAGAGGGAGGTAGAAAGAGAGAGAGAGGGAGGTAGAGAGAGAGAGAGAGATAGATAATGAGAGAGAGATTGAGATAGAGAAAAACAGAGAGAGGGATGTAGAGGGGAGAGAGATAATGAGAGAGAGAGAGAGAGAGAGGTAGAGAGAGAGAGAGGTAGAGAGAGAGAGAGAGATAGATTGTTTTTGTTTGTTTAGACTCGGACCAGTCTCGGTCAGGTGGAACGTCCATGTGACGCGGTGTGTTTTTACTGTACGAACAATTTTAGATGAACTTGGCAAAAACATCAACAAACACAAACTCTGACCTTGCATTATCCGCTATTTGTTCCAAACACTTGTTGTGTTTTGCAAGCAGCCGTTTCTGTCCGGCGAGAGCAGACATCTGATGATCGACGTCTGTTTCACGCTCGGCTGGTGCCTCCTTTAATCTCCTGGAATTTCCATTATTTCTGAGGTTTCTGTGTGTTTTGTTTTTGTTGGTCTCTTTTTTTATAAGCTTTGACGTGCTCTGTAAACAAACAGGTCTGTTTCTCATGAACCCTCACTTGTTTGCATGCATGTTTGTGTGTGTGTGACAGAGAGAGAGGGAGAGAGGCAGAGAGAGAGAGAATAGAGAGAGGGGGAAAGAGGAGAGAAAGAAAGAAAGCTGGAGAGAGAAAGAAAGAGGAAGGGGGAGAGAGACAGAGAGAGAGAGACTTTTAAATACCTTTATTACACAAAACACAAAAAAGTACAAAAACAAAAAAAAAACAAATGAGAGAGAGAGAGAACGAGATACAGACAGAGAAAGAGGGAGAGAGAAATAATGAAAAACAGCAGGAGAGATTAAGAGGGAGATGGAAAAGAGAAAGAAAGATAAAGAGGGAGAGAGAATGAGAGGCAGAAAGAATTAGAGACAGAGAGAGAAAGAAAAACAGAAAAATAAAGGGAAAGAGAGAGAGACAATGAGAGGCAGAGATAATGGAAGAGAGAGAGATTAAGAGGGAGAGAAAGAGGAAAACAGAGAGAATGATAGAGTGATAGAGAAACAGGGACAAGTAAAAAGAGACAGACAGAGAATGAGAGAGACACAGAAAGAGAGACAGAGAGGTAGAAAGGAGAGAGAAAATGGAAGAAAGAGTTTACTGAGAAAGAGAGACACAGAGAGGTAGAGTGAGATAGAGAGAGAGAGACAGATACAGAGAGGTAGAGTGAGATAGAGAGAGAGAGACAGACACAGAGAGGTAGAGTGAGATAGAGAGAGAGAGAGACAGACACAGAGAGGTAGAGTGAGAGAGAGATAGAGAGAGAGAGAGACAGACACAGAGAGGTAGAGTGAGAGAGAGATAGAGAGAGAGAGAGACAGACACAGAGAGGTAGA
>CM038704.1:2197646-2210146 GCA_021613375.1 Megaleporinus macrocephalus | reverse complement strand
TCAAACGTTTTAGTACACTACCAGTCAAACGTTTTAGTACACTACCAGTCAAACGTTTTAGATACACTACCAGTCAAACGTTTTAGATACACTACCAGTCAAACGTTTTAGTACACTACCAGTCAAACGTTTTAGATACACTACCAGACAAACGTTTTAGTACACTACCAGACAAACGTTATAGATACACCACCAGACAAACGTTTTAGATACACTACCAGACAAACGTTATAGATACACCACCAGACAAACGTTTTAGATACACTACCAGACAAACGTTATAGATACACCACCAGACAAACGTTTTAGATACACTACCAGACAAACGTTATAGATACACCACCAGACAAACGTTTTAGATACACTACCAGACAAACGTTATAGATACACCACCAGACAAACGTTTTAGATACACTACCAGTCAAACGTTTTAGATACACTACCAGTCAAACGTTTTAGTACACTACCAGTCAAACGTTTTAGTACACTACCAGTCAAACGTTTTAGATACACTACCAGTCAAACGTTTTAGATACACTACCAGACAAACGTTTTAGTACACTACCAGACAAACGTTATAGATACACCACCAGACAAACGTTTTAGATACACTAACAGACAAACGTTATAGATACACCACCAGACAAACGTTTTAGATACACTACCAGTCAAACATTTTAGATACACTACCAGTCAAACGTTTTAGATACACTACCAGTCAAACGTTATAGATCACTACCAGACAAACGTTTTAGATACACTACCAGTCAAACGTTTTAGATACACTACCAGTCAAACGTTTTAGATACACTACCAGACAAACGTTTTAGATACACTACCAGTCAAACGTTTTAGATACACTACCAGACAAACGTTTTAGATACACTACCAGACCAACGTTTTAGATACACTACCAGTCAAACGTTTTAGATACACTACCAGTCAAACATTTTAGATACACTACCAGACAAACGTTTTAGATACACTACCAGTCAAACGTTTTAGATACACTACCAGACAAACGTTTTAGATACACTACCAGACAAACGTTTTAGATACACTACCAGTCAAACGTTTTAGATACACTACCCGACAAACGTTTTAGATACACTACCAGTCAAACGTTTTAGATACACTACCAGCCAAACGTTTTAGATACACTACAAGTCAAACGTTTTAGATACACTACCAGTCAAACGTTTTAGATACACTACCAGTCAAACGTTTTAGATACACTACCAGTCAAACATTTTAGATACACTACCAGTTAAACGTTTTAGATACACTACCAGTCAAACGTTTTAGATACACTACCAGTCAAACGTTTTAGATACACTACCAGACAAACGTTTTAGATACACTACCAGTCAAACGTTTTAGATACACTACCAGTCAAACGTTTCAGTACACTACCAGCCAAACGTTTTAGATACACTACCAGTCAAACGTTTTAGATACACTACCAGTCAAACGTTTTAGATACACTACCAGTCAAACATTTTAGATACACTACCAGTCAAACGTTTTAGATACACTACCAGTCAAACGTTTCAGTACACTACCAGCCAAACGTTTTAGATACACTACCAGTCAAACGTTTTAGATACACTACCAGTCAAACGTTTTAGATACACTACCAGTCAAACGTTTTAGATACACTACCAGACAAACGTTTTAGATACACTACCAGTCAAACGTTTCAGTACACTACCAGTCAAACGTTTTAGGTACACTACCAGTCAAACGTTTTAGATACACTACCAGACAAACGTTTTAGATACACTACCAGTCAAACGTTTTAGTACACTACCAGTCAAACGTTTTAGTACACTACCAGCCAAACGTTTTAGATACACTACCAGTCAAACGTTTTAGATACACTACCAGTTAAACGTTTTAGATACACTACCAGACAAACGTTTTAGATACACTACCAGACAAACGTTTTAGATACACTACCAGACAAACGTTTTAGTACACTACCAGCCAAACGTTTTAGATACACTACCAGACAAACGTTTTAGATACACTACCAGTCAAACGTTTTAGATACACTACCAGTCAAACGTTTTAGATACACTACCAGTCAAACGTTTTAGTACACTACCAGTCAAACGTTTTAGGTACACTACCAGTCAAACGTTTTAGATACACTACCAGTCAAACGTTTTAGATACACTACCAGACAAACGTTTTAGATACACTACCAGTCAAACGTTTTAGGTACACTACCAGTCAAACGTTTTAGATACACTACCAGTCAAACGTTTTAGGTACACTACCAGTCAAACGTTTTAGATACACTACCAGTCAAACGTTTTAGATACACTACCAGTCAAACGTTTTAGGTACACTACCAGTCAAACGTTTTAGATACACTACCAGACAAACGTTTTAGATACACTACCAGTCAAACGTTTCAGTACACTACCAGACAAACGTTTCAGTACACTACCAGTCAAACGTTTTAGGTACACTACCAGTCAAACGTTTTAGATACACAACCAGACAAACGTTTTAGATACACTACCAGACAAACGTTTTAGATACACTACCAGTCAAACGTTTTAGTACACTACCAGCCAAACGTTTTAGATACACTACCCGTCAAACGTTTTAGATACACTACCAGTTAAACGTTTTAGATACACTACCAGTCAAACGTTTTAGATACACTACCAGTTAAACGTTTTAGTACACTACCAGACAAACGTTTTAGATACACTACCAGTCAAACGTTTTAGATACACTACCAGACAAACGTTTTAGATACACTACCAGACAAACGTTTTAGATACACTACCAGTCAAACGTTTTAGATACACTACCAGACAAACGTTTTAGATACACTACCAGTCAAACGTTTTAGATACACTACCAGACAAACGTTTTAGATACACTACCAGACAAACGTTTTAGATACACTACCAGCCAAACGTTTTAGAACTTTTCCGGTAGTGTAATTTTCACGATTAACACTGATTTGTATAATCTGTTTCTTATTGTGACTCTAATAGACCTCTAACCATATTGATTGAATATCAGTGGTTAACCTAAATACTTCTTCTTACAGCCTGCTTTCTTTTTTCTTTTTTTTTTTTCAGTATTGTGTATTAGTTGTAAAGTCTTATTCTCTGCTCGTACTGCTTGTTTGTTTTTGTGTGTTTTGCTATCTGTGGTCAACCAGCAGAGGATGGGATGAGTCCTGGTTCTTCTCAAGGCTGTTGGATTTTCTGCTTTGTGAGAACATCTGACTTGACTCAAAAAACATAATTAAGCGATTATCGATTTCACGGTCGTTATTGAAAAGTGGGCCCAGCTCTGCTTTGCTGTTGTGAATGTTTGTGTGGGCTGATGTTGGGCCCTGTAGTCCAGTGTGTGTTTCTAATTGTAATTGTGTGTGCAGTTCTTGGCTGACTGGACGGCGTCTAGCACTCTGTCCATGTTTAGAGAATCCTGTAATGGAGCTCAGAGCAGTGAGAAGAGACAAGCAGGGTCAACACGTACATCTGGAAAAGAGGAAAATAGAGAGAGTTTTGAATATAGTTTAAAGTTTAGATCCAACAAAGTCTTGTTTCTGTTAATTTATAGCATTTTTATTGTTGGTTAGTGCGAATATCCTGCACATTTAATATCTGATTACTGTTTATTAGTTGTAAATTTTAGAAACATTTCATTTCTGAGTATTAGTGGCTAAAAGTGCTTTAAAAGTAGGATTAGACTGGGCTAAGGAGGTCATATTTTGGGGGAGAAAAAAGTATATACAGACAAATTCATAACAAAATATTGATTTTTAATATAAAAATACAAATAAAGTTTAAAAAAAAAGATAAAATAATTAACAGTAATGTGGTCTGTTTGCCACTTTTCAGTAGCTCAGCTTCAATTTGGCCTAAAACCTCTTTTCTGAGTCCTAAAAGTAGGATTAGACTTGGGATGCAATAGGCTTTGGTGGGACTGGGTCACTTTTAGCAGTAGTGAGCACTAATGAAGTCTTTATGGTGGCTCCAGTAATTTAGTCGGTTTGCCGCAAAGTAAATTTTTTTTGAAAAATGCTGTATTTGTGTTTATTCTCTGCTAACGTGTCCTAAAGTAGCAAATAACAGAGTATATATTGAGTAATGTTGGGTATAGTACTAAACTTTAAGTGTTATAAACAGGCCACTAAGGTTAAATAAAAAATATAAGCTATAAATACTGTGGCTGTTCACAGTAAAACATAGTAAAAATAGTAAATAAAAAAAATTACTTTCAGTGTAAGTGAATGTAAATCTGGCTCTTCTGCATGTAAAGTGTTGGTTTAATAGCCAAAGTACATTAAACGTGATGTGAGGAAAACCTTCACGATAACTCGGCGCTAAAGAGCCTTTAAACAATGTTCAGGTTTCAACATGGCTGCTCATTTACATATAACCATCTATTGTAGCCCACAGCTGTTTACCTCCGCCACATTAACACTGAGCGTCTAGGAGCCTTTCAGCTCTCAGGCGCAAAAATCGAAAATAGTCATATTAAAAGAAATTATCGCACATTTTTAGTACATAAAACCAAAAGAAGTGTTGTAAGTGGTCCTCCAGAGGGGAAATAATAGTCCTTTAATTTAAAATTAGGAATTAAAATTACTACATTTACATTTACGGCATCTAGAGGATGTTCTTATCCAGAGCGACTTACAGAAGTGCTTAGTGTTCGGTCAGAGTATGTATCTCTATCTAGTACAAACAGGTACTACTCTTATACTCAAACACTGTTGTTACCTAGAAAGAAGACAACAAAATATGATTAGACACAGAGCAAGTAGGGGTGGGCGATATGGCCCTACAATAATATCACAATATTTCATGGTATTTTTGCGATAACGATACTATTGGCGATATCATAAAACATTGAATTAAAAAAAATATTTCAAAAATACACTACTGCTACAAAATGAAAATTAAATATTATTATTGCATACGATATGATATGGCACACCACTAACTGAGATATTAAAAAATACAAGAATTTTCATCAGATTGTAACTGTCAATGATCCAGAATGTCATGATACTAAATAATGAACTTCAAATATCTCCATATATCCAGGACTGAAGTAAAGTGAATAACACTGGACAGATAAACTCTGTCTCTAGTAGATATGTAATTGGAAATGAGAAAAGTGTGAATTTTTCTTTTTCTAAAAACAGTAAAAAGTAGTACCTGATGTGATAATTAGGGTTGGGTGATATGGCTTGTTATTTCAGGGTATAATATCGTTCACGGCTATATTATTGTGTGCGATACAATATAGCACACCCTACTAGCAAGACTGGAATACCTACAGAGAGGAGAATAAATACAAAACTACATACAGTATCAGTGCAATACTTATCCAGTGTTCCAGAATGTACTATTACTGATGCAGTTTACACCACACGACTCACTGTGAACCAGGGCTGGAGTTTGAGGTCGTGGACTGGAGCAGAAAATGTTTATGCCTTAAAAATTAAGAATTTATATGTAGAAAGTAATGTTAATGTACAGAGGTTTTATCCTGAAAGATATCGGATCATTTCTATTGGTCCACTCATTCTGAAACTTTCACAGGACATAAAGATCAGCTGTCGTGTTTAAATGATATGGAAAATGATAAAACACGACCATCATGATAAAACATGCTAATCAGGCCTGTCTCAGAACTGTGTGGGCGTGACCAATGAGCAGCTTGATATGATTGAAATCATCTCTATGTGACTGTAGGGATCAGCCTCTATGTGCCCGTAGGTATCAGCCTCTATGTGACTGTAGGTATCAGCCTCTATGTGACTGTAGGTATCAGCCTCTATGTGACTGTAGGTATCAGCCTCTATGTGCCTGTAGGTATCAGCCTCTATGTGACTGTAGGTATCAGCCTCTATGTGACTGTAGGTATCAGCCTCTATGTGACTGTAGGTATCAGCCTCTATGTGACTGTAGGTATCAGCCTCTATGTGACTGTAGGTATCAGCCTCTATGTGACTGTAGGTATCAGCCTCTATGTGACTGTAGGTATCAGCCTCTATGTGACTGTAGGTATCAGCCTCTATGTGACTGTAGGTATCAGCCTCTATGTGCCTGTAGGTATCAGCCTCTATGTGACTGTAGGTATCTGTAGTATTGCATCTGTCCATACATCTGAAATCCAGCACTCTCTCCAGCTGCTGTCAGACATCAGCCTGTGAATTAGCAGCATTGCAGATCTGAGTACAGTTCCATTTTCACCTGCTCTCGTGATTAGAGTCCAGCATTTTGAGGGCATTTTCTTCTGCCTGGCGTTAATAATGAATCAGGCTGGTTAATTTACTTCTGCCTGACTTGGTCAGTTTCATTAGCTGTTCCTAAGCGTGGAGGACCGGTGCTCCTCATCTGCGCCAAACCTGGACAGGAACTGATATAAATCTCAGTGTCCATTTCAGGAATACGCTTTCTGATGGTTATCTGGGTGGCCAGGCCCAGGAGGAGAGAAATAGACAGTGTGTGTGGCCATGTATTTATCTCAGTGTGGGGACCTAATGGAGCTTTTCCTTCATAAGAAATGATTCCCTTAAAAAAGTAAACAAGTGTAAATATAAATATTTTCTTGATTTTGGGTTAGACAGCACCCCACAAAGCTAGGAAAACAAACTTGTGGGTGTGTTACAGTTACACTGTATTTCGTTTGGGCGGTAATATCACTCGATACAGACGGCCAGCAGTGTTAACGGTATGCGCTAATGATTTGTGACCTTCCAGTAACTTTAAACAGGTCTGGCATCGCAATTCATTGTGAACTGAAGACCATAAATAAACATAGAACTAACTAACTGAGTAAACAAACAAATAAATTAATTAATATTAGTGCCAGAAGTAGTTGTCAGGGTAGAGAAGGGTCAGAGGGGTGTTTTGCTGCTTGGCCCTTCTCCAGCAAGCTGACTGGCTCTTTTTCTTGATGGGCGGGGCTTCCTCTGTAAACACACGACCAGTTTCCATCTACTCGTTTATAACATCGCTGCTACAAATCACTCCCTGGAGTTTGCAACAACACATAGGGCGTGTCTGAAATCACATCCTAGTTACTGTTTAGTGTTCTATTCAGGGTGTTGGCCGGTTTGTAGTGTTATCCGAATTCTCAGCGGACAATTAGATTCCCGGTATAGTCACTTTACTGTTACCCACAATGCATCATAAAAAATAGTGGACAATCGTACTGTACACTACTTACAGGTACCACAATGCATAGCGGTTTCTTTGGAACCTGCTCTTTCTACACGCCTTCATCTCCGTCTGAGGACTAAAAGCTCTGTTACTAACAGGATGACCAGTATACCGGACATCTCGACCAACAGAAGTTAGAATATGAAAAATAAAGACTATACAGTCTATATAGTGTTCTACACAGAACAGTCTATATAGTGTTCTACACAGAACAGTCTATATAGTGTTCTACACAGAACAGTCTATATAGTGTTCTACACAGAACAGTCTATACTGTGATCTACACAGAACAGTCTATATAGTGTTCTACACAGAACAGTCTATATAGTGTTCTACACAGAACAGTCTATACAGTGATCTACACAGAACAGTCTATATAGTGTTCTACACAGAACAGTCTATACAGTGATCTACACAGAACAGTCTATATAGTATTCTACACAGAACAGTCTATATAGTGATCTGCACAGAACAGTCTATACAGTGATCTACACAGAACAGTCTATATAGTATTCTACACAGAACAGTCTATATAGTATTCTACACAGAACAGTCTATACAGTGTTCTACACAGAACAGTCAATATAGTATTCTACACAGAACAGTCTATACAGTGATCTACACAGAACAGTCTATATAGTATTCTACACAGAACAGTCTATACAGTGATCTACACAGAACAGTCTATACAGTGATCTACACAGAACAGTCTATATAGTGATCTACACAGAACAGTCAATATAGTATTCTACACAGAACAGTCTATACAGTGATCTACACAGAACAGTCTATATAGTATTCTACACAGAACAGTCTATACAGTGATCTACACAGAACAGTCTATATAGTGTTCTACACAGAACAGTCTATATAGTGATCTACACAGAACAGTCTATATAGTATTCTACACAGAACAGTCTATATAGTGATCTACACAGAACAGTCTATATAGTATTCTACACAGAACAGTCTATATAGTGATCTACACAGAACAGTCTATATAGTGTTCTAGCTGATCTAGGAGCAGTGAAGTGGTTTTAAAATGTGAGTTATTTTGATTCTCTGGAGTTTTAATGTGTTTCTGGTCATATAATCACACAGAACAGTATTTAATTATCAACTCTGTAACGAGTCCTTCACCATTTACACTTTATACTCCAGACATTAGCATTTATGCTAGCGGATTTTTAAGCCTCTGGCTATTGTTTTGGATGCCGGCCGGTAACTTAGCAACCAGCTAAACCACCGGTGGCGTGCTGCAGTGGGGGGAACAAGCTGTGACGCAGTCTCTCTCTAACTAGAGCGTCTCAGTAATCTGTTTTATGAGGAGAGATGAGGAGAGAACGCTGATACTTACACACTCACTACCTAGACAGCCTACTTACACACTCACTACCTAGACAGCCTACTTACACACTCACTACCTAGACAGCCTACTTACACACTCACTACCTAGACAGCCTACTTACACACTCACTAGGATTTGAGACAGAGCCAATATGTTCATATCGTGCAGCCGTAGTATCGACAACACCTTTGTTCTCTCCGTCAGATGAGATGCTTCTACACTCTGAGAGAAGAGAATGTACAAAAGGAGGAGAACAGAACAGGCTTTGAGTCATGAAATCTCTCTGACCCGTGACACTGATGTAATGGGTATATTATAAATACATTGTTCGTACATCTGGATGTTTGGAGAGTGCTTATTTATGTTCAGGCCCAGGACTCTGGTGTAAACTCAACACCCGGGATGCGAATGTTTGTAGTACGGTTTGATTTGGGATGACTTGTGTGTCGAGCTGTCAGTCAGCCAACCTGCCCCCCTCCCTCCGCCCCTCCGCCCCGCCGGCCATTAAAAAACCATCGGCCCGCCGCTCTTCTGGGACCAATCCGGGTAAATATATCCATTTCAATCGAACGCGTGTTGTTTCGTGAGCCAGCGTGTTTTCTTGGGCTCCTCTGTGGAGACTCACTCTGAGGTTGGGTTCCCATCCCTCGCTCTCTCTCTCCTCCACCTTCTCCCTCCCAGAAGAGAGACGGAGGAGGAGAAACAGCAAAAAACAAGCGCTGGATATCTCCAGGCCTGCACCTTCCTCGTCTGGACGCTCGTGGACATGTCGTGCCTGGTATCCGTGCCGGAAAAGTTCATCGCGGTTTGGGAAAGGACAGGGTGTGTTTGTGTGTGTGGGAGGAAAACAGTCAGGCCGGCAAGCAAACAAACAAGTCCAGTCCAGTCGGGAAAAAGAGATGAGTCTGGCTGAAAAGTCAAATTGAGCGAGGAAGGTTGATGTGTTTACAGTTCGGGGCGCTGAACTCGAAACCCTGCTCGCCTTGTTTTAACAGCTGCTCTTCTTTTTCCTCTCTTCCGTCGCAGGCCTTCGAGTCATGATGCAGGAGGCGGGGCCAGAGGCGGCGAGCAACGGGACGACCAATCAGAACGGGGTGGCGGCCGGCGCCGAGGGCGGGGCAAGAGACGTGAGATCAAAAAGTGCCACACCTTCATGTGACATCACAGCCGCTGACCTGGTGAACTTTCAGCAGCAGCAGGTACGCGCCTTATTTCTTTCTTTCCTCATTGGTCAAAAAACTGATGCTGCTTTGGAGGATCTGTGGATTTCTGGTTTCGGGGTCTGTTGTCGGAAATATGTCGTTTAACTGGAAGTGAACTGAATTATTATTTGTGGGCAAAATGGCAAAATTCACAGTATTGAATTTTTCTAAGATGCAAGACAGAATTTCATGTTGTGCTGCACTAATTAGCATATTAATTAAGTTTAAACACGTATGATACTCACCATATACTCAGGAAAGCATATGTCAACATGTACACTACCAGTCAAACGTTTTAGATACACTACCAGTCAAACGTTTTAGATACACTACCAGTCAAACGTTTTAGATTCACTACCAGACAAACGTTTTAGTACACTACCAGTCAAACGATTTAGATACACTACCAGTCAAACGTTTTAGATACACTACCAGTCAAACGATTTAGATACACTACCAGTCAAACGTTTTAGATACACTACCAGTCAAACGTTTTAGACACACTACCAGTCAAACGTTTCAGTACACTACCAGTCAAACGTTTTAGATACACTACCAGTCAAACGTTTCAGTACACTACCAGTCAAACGTTTTAGATACACTACCAGACAAACGTTTCAGTACACTACCAGTCAAACGTTTTAGATACACTACCAGTCAAACGTTTTAGTACACTACCAGTCAAACGTTTTAGATACACTACCAGTCAAACACTTTAGATACACTACCAGACAAACGTTTTACATTCACTACCAGTCAAACGTTTTAGATACACTACCAGTCAAACGTTTTAGATACACTACCAGCCAAACGTTTTAGATACACTACCAGACAAACGTTTTACATTCACTACCAGTCAAACGTTTTAGATACACTACCAGACAAACGTTTTACATTCACTACCAGTCAAACGTTTTAGATACACTACCAGTCAAACGTTTTAGATACACTACCAGTCAAACGTTTTAGATTCACTACCAGTCAAACGTTTTAGATACACTACCAGTCAAACGTTTTAGTACACTACCAGACAAACGTTTTACATTCACTACCAGACAAACGTTTTAGTACACTACCAGTCAAACGTTTTAGATACACTACCAGTCAAACGTTTTAGATACACTACCAGTCAAACGTTTTAGATTCACTACCAGTCAAACGTTTTAGATACACTACCAGTCAAACGTTTTAGATACACTACCAGTCAAACGTTTTAGTACACTACCAGACAAACGTTTTAGTACACTACCAGACAAACGTTTTACATTCACTACCAGACAAACGTTTTAGTACACTACCAGTCAAACGTTTTAGATACACTACCAGTCAAACGTTTTAGATACACTACCAGCCAAACGTTTTAGTACACTACCAGCCAAACGTTTTAGATACACTACCAGTCAAACGTTTTAGATACACTACCAGTCAAACGTTTTAGATACACTACCAGTCAAACGTTTTAGTACACTACCAGCCAAACGTTTTAGATACACTACCAGTCAAACGTTTTAGATACACTACCAGTCAAACGTTTTAGTACACTACCAGTCAAACGTTTTAGATACACTACCAGCCAAACGTTTTAGTACACTACCAGTCAAACGTTTTAGATACACTACCAGTCAAACGTTTTAGATACACTACCAGTCAAACGTTTTAGATACACTACCAGCCAAACGTTTTAGTACACTACCAGCCAAACGTTTTAGTACACTACCAGCCAAACGTTTTAGATACACTACCAGTCAAACGTTTTAGATACACTACCAGTCAAACGTTTTAGATACACTACCAGTCAAACGTTTTAGTACACTACCAGTCAAACGTTTTAGATACACTACCAGTCAAACGTTTTAGTACACTACCAGTCAAACGTTTTAGTACACTACCAGTCAAACGTTTTAGATACACTACCAGTCAAACGTTTTAGTACACTACCAGACAAACGTTATAGATACACTACCAGACAAACGTTTTAGTACACTACCAGTCAAACGTTTTAGATACACTACCAGTCAAACGTTTTAGATACACTACCAGACAAACGTTTTAGTACACTACCAGACAAACGTTTTAGATACACTACCAGTCAAACGTTTTAGATACACTACCAGTCAAACGTTTTAGATACACTACCAGTCAAACGTTTTAGATACACAACCAGTCAAACGTTTTAGTACACTACCAGACAAACGTTTTAGATACACTACCAGTCAAACGTTTCAGATACACTACCAGTCAAACGTTTTAGTACACTAACAGTCAAACGTTTTAGTACACTACCAGTCAAACGTTTTAGATACACTACCAGACAAACGTTTTAGATACACTACCAGTCAAACGTTTCAGATACACTACCAGTCAAACGTTTTAGTACACTAACAGTCAAACGTTTTAGTACACTACCAGTCAAACGTTTTAGATACACTACCAGTCAAACGTTTTAGATACACTACCAGCCAAACGTTTTAGATACACTACCAGCCAAACGTTTTAGATACACTACCAGCCAAACGTTTTAGTACACTACCAGTCAAACGTTTTAGATACACTACCAGTCAAACGTTTTAGATACACTACCAGCCAAACGTTTTAGTACACTACCAGTCAAACGTTTTAGATACACTACCAGTCAAACGTTTTAGATACACTACCAGTCAAACGTTTTAGATACACTACCAGCCAAACGTTTTAGATACACTACCAGTCAAACGTTTTAGATACACTACCAGCCAAACG
>CM038704.1:1995146-2192646 GCA_021613375.1 Megaleporinus macrocephalus | reverse complement strand
GTGTACGGAAATGAATGCATACGTTTCAAGCGATTTAACCGTCGCTGCCCACATACTTGAATCAGCTCCGTTGACATGGTCGTCGAGCAACACATCCAGCAGAGGGCAGTTCGGAGTAAACCAAACAACGGCGGTGGAGGAGCTCATAGTTCTGTATATTTACTTTAAAAAACAACCAGTCTTGAAAAAGTCCTGTCATTTCTTTTCGTTGTGTCCGTATGTGGTCACGTCTTGTACTGCCCCCACTGTCTCCAGCGGGTCCTGTCCGTATCCATAAGTTTTCCAAAACCGAAATGAAGGCTCCGTCCTTATCCTTATCCGTATTTAACGTTGAGCATAAATGAGCCTTTAGTGTCAGGTGTGGTGTTGAGCTTCCCACCTATTACACCAACCATCTCTGCCAAACTTGTCACAGTCAGATTCCTCGCAGACCAGATGCAGAAACAGAATATACTCTATATCACAGCCTAAAGCAGTAGAACATTAGTTCATCGTAAATAAGATCACGACTGTGATCATAACAGATCATAACAGCTGATATTGCATGACCTCCGAGTGTTCTACTGCTTTCATTCAACAGTTCAGCCCAAAGTAAAAGATGACCCCAACATCAAATGTTTTTTTAATATTGCCAGTTGTCCTCCGGCAGAAAAAGTTGTACCCTTGAGCGTTACGGATTTTGACCTGTCTGTTTAATTTTTTGTTTAGTTTTTCCCAGTTTGTTTAGTTGTTCATAGCTTCACACTGGGAATCTGGCTTGGGTTCAACGACAGGCTTAGAATTTGATGCAGTCACACTTATTTTCAGAATCTGAGCAGACGAATATTGTTCGTTTTTATTTTTATTACAAAAAAAGAATATCTAATGTGTCCATTTCTGTTTTGGTACATGCTTGAGTAGAATTAGTAGTATTATTAATATTATTGTTATTTTTAATGATACAGTTATTGGGGATCAACACTTCTTGAACAGTTGCTGCCAGAGTGGAGGTTGGATAATGTGTCACTCCAGTCTATATATATATATATATATATATATATTGGATCATTATAGATATTTTAAACCGCATTGTCGCTGCACATTAGCAAAAACTCTACATCTGATTTAATGAGTTGTATTCAATACCCAAAGCTGCAAGCCACGATTCAACAACCTGATTGGCCACCGCTTGGCATAATGTACCTCTCATTTGCATAAAGGTCTGTAAGTGTTGACACTCCCACTCTCGTTGCTTGCTTCGCTGCCACTCCCACCGTCCTCCACACCCGCGGGACTCCCGTCTGACTCCACAGAAAACAAATGGGACAAATACAAAAATGTGGCGTCTTCTGTTCCAATGAAAACGCAGCGCTATTAGCCGCCCGGAACCGCTTCCCCTTCACGGCGGCCAGGCTGAAGCGAGCGGACGGGCGTTCTTCGCGTTAGCCTGTGTGTCGTGCGTGGGCGAAAAGGAATGGAGTTTGAAAAGATCAGCGAGCTGCATGCTCTCTGCGGCCCCGGGGCCCGATGGGAGTTGTTGTCAGGGGTCGTTTGCTTGTGATGGAGCGAGGCTCTGATGTAGCTGTCAGTCGGGGTAGATGTGGCTGTCTACGAACAGAGGCGCTACGGCTTTGCTTTAAAGACGGGCCGGGACAGGCCTCCTAGGTGACGGTTGGTGGAAAACAGAAGCACAAAGAACATTCATGTTTCTGAAAGATCTCCATGTTTTGGTGTCAGGGTCAGTGTTTTTGACCATGTTTGATGGTAAACTTTCAGAGCGATATAGATGTTTCGCTTTGTTTTGGGGATGAAGTGCAGGAACGATGCCGGGATGCATGGAGTGTGTCCTTCATTCGTATCTACAAAACATTCTTGGCGTGTTTTGGCAGCTTGAAGGGAAGTCTGTGCATTTTTCAAAATTTCTGCATGATTTGATCATTCGGTCATTCGGTGTGGTTTGATGTGAAACAGTTCAGTAAAGAGACTTTCTTTTTACTGTGGTAATGTTGTTTACAGTGGTGGTGATGTTTACAGTGGTGGTGGTGATGTTTACAGTGGTGGTGGTGATGTTTACAGTGGTGGTGATGTTTACAGTGTTGGTAATGTTGTTTACAGTGGTGGTGGTGATGTTTACATTGGTGGTGATGTTTACAGTGGTGGTGGTGGTGATGTTTACAGTGGTGGTGGTGATGTTTACAGTGGTGGTGGTGATGTTTACAGTGGTGTTAATGTTGTTTACAGTGTTGGTAATGTTATTTCCAGTGGTGGTAATGGTGTTTACAGTGGTGGTGGTGATGGTGTTTACAGTGGTGGTGATGTTTACAGTGGTGGTGGTGATGTTTACAGTGGTAATAATGTTGTTTACAGTGGTGGTGATGGTGTTTACAGTGGTGGTGATGATGTTTACAGTGGTGGTGATGATGTTTACAGTGGTGGTAATAGTTTTTACAGTGGTGATGATGATGTTTACAGTGGTAATAATGGTGTTTACAGTGGTGGTGATGTTGTTTACAGTGGTGGTAATGTTATTTACAGTGGTGGTAATGGTGTTTACAGTGGTGGTGGTGATGGTGTTTACAGTGATGGTGATGTTGTTTACAGTGGTGGTGGTGATGTTTACAGCTGTGGTAATGTTGTTTACAGTGGTGGTGATGGGAACCAGGGCTCTCAATGTCTACAACACAAATATACACATTGTATTTACTATCAAGCCCACCAGTGAAGCTACTACCTATGTTTTCTGAGTGTTGATGATAAAGAAAAAGGTGAATAATAACATACATCACGCTGCATGCACCTCTTCACATAGGACGGATTAAAAACATATTTCAGGCCCATAAATTATCCAAATTATCATAAAATGATGTCTCAGTAAAATTCATAATCATTTCATGTAAAACCTTTCAATGAAAAAGCTTTTAGAGACATTAAAGTCTTCAGATGTTTGGTTCCATTCACCACCACTGTAAAGATTTGACTGTGCACCTTTCTTTACCTCAGAACATTTCACATCAGACTACTCTGAATTCCTTTCTACATCTTCACAGTTAATTTATGCAGACGTTTTGAAAACAAATCTTCGGAATTCCCCTTTCAGATCTAAATATCTCTCACTCTCTATTTCAGGCGGTTTTCTTTCTAGTCAAAGAGCAGAAAATCTTATCAGACATCAAATAGCTTTAGATGTGTGTAGATTTTGGTGTTGCATGTTCTAATGTATATATACTTTCCACCCACATGTTTGCAGAACTGCACTACTGATCATTGTGTGTGTGTGTGTGTGTGTGTGTGTTGTGTGGAAGCTGTTTTTGTATATGCATAAGTTCCACTACACACAGAGTCACTTCATCCCACAGAAGATGACAGCACAGCTGATTATGTAGCTAAAGTTCATCGCCGTCAGTCAGCCGTCTGAATCTTCTGCAATTGGCCACCAGGCCCGCTTTAGTCCCGCCCACTGCAAGGCCTAAGCCCAGTGCCGCCACGTGATGTCAGGCGTTTGAAAATCACAGCCATGCTGAATTCATTAGTGCCGTCGTCACACAAAACCGTGGATGAAATTTCAATAACTGCGGGCCACAGTTGAGTAAACAGTTGCACTGAAACTTAATTCCTGTTGACTTTGCCTTCATTTTCTGCCAGAGGCGGGTTCTGATTCGCCCGGCTAAGACAACAGGGGTTACAACTTTCATGAATGTTGGTGGAGGGGGGGTGTGAGCTATTGAGCAGAAGATTGTGTCACAGCTATACACTTGTCACCACAGGAGGAAAAAAAAAGAGATCGAAGAAAAAGGGAGAGAAAGAAGAAAGTGTTCCCTCATCCTAAAATAGAGTCGCCTGTTTAGCATTAACTTTAGTTGTGTTTTGATACACGGGTATGAGTTTCTACTGAGCGCTGATGAAGTCATCTGCCCCGGCAGTTGACTGTGTGTTTAACCTTTCCATATTGGCAGTGTGAACTCTGACTTAATGGAGAGAATCAACAAAAAAGATTATTTTGCTCATTTTCTGTTATTAACCCAACCGTAGTTCCATCTGTGGAACTCAAGATGCTTTATGAACAACATATATCATCTCTAAACTGTTTGAAGCCAAGTCGTCACATCTAAAATCAATATGTAATCGTGCTTTTCTCATTTTTTGGCAACCAAGGAAACCAACTTGGACAACATTCCTCAGTCATACTGATCCAACAGCGTCAGGAAGTTAAGAGGTGAAATGTTTTTAACTGCCGTTACTTATGCATTGCAGGCGTTTTCCATTTCAGTAACTGTCTAGGATGTAAGGAAAGTTGAATCTAGTTTTAGTTCTACTAGAAAAGATTAACCTGCTTCAATTTGTCTGTCTAGCCATGTCTAAAACGCTATGTTAGAGTGTCTTTAAGCTCCGCCCCAAGATGAGCCCATTCTGTTCTGACTGGTCAACCACATCCTGCTACCAGTTCAATGGCTCAGTTTGAGCCAGAGTCCGATCCTGAAAGTCAAGTCAAGTTTCTTTGTGTAGTGCTTTTTATAACAGTGTTGTTTCAAAGCAGCTTTACAGAGTTTTGAAAACAGACAGTTACAACATATACCCCCCAGTGAGCAAACCAGAGGCAACAGAGGCAAGAACACCTCCCTCAGACTGGAGGAAGAAACCTTAAGAGGAACCAGACTCACAAGGGGAGACCCAAGGCATGAGCTGAAACAGCCCCATCCTATCTCAATGCTGGTGCATCTAAATGGCACAGTGATGTAACTGAGGGTGTCGCAGTTGACACAGATGGACAGGTGAGCTGGCTGGTGATGGTGGGGAGGTGAGCTGGCTGGTGATGGTGGGGAGGTGAGCTGGCTGGTGATGGTGGGGAGGAGACCCTGATGGTCAGTCCTTCAGCAGCGTTCAACAGACAGGAGGACAGTCATTACCTCAGGAGGAGTAAAGAGAGAGAGTGAGTTGGGCTCGGGAGTGAGACTGTAGAAAATATGAATATTCAGAATTTTAGAGTGCGGCTGGCGGCTCTGGCAGATCTAACTATAACAGCCTAAACTAAAAGGAGAGAACCAGACAGTAACATGGACATGAGACCACCCTGAGACACTGGAATCCCCCCACTCCACCGTCAACAAACCTGTGTGATCGCGTGAAGTGGTGGAACAACAGCACCAACATCTCAGTTTACCATAAACCTCTGTGTCCTGAAAGTCAGGCATAACAAATAAGTAGTGTTTCAGCTGTGAGGGCATGCCAAGCTTGCCTGTAGCCAGGCAGGTAATGATCATGTTACGAGATGATGTCACACTGTAACAGCTGGACTGACAGTCACTGACTGACTGAGCCCTTATTGCCACTTGATCACTCGAGTATCAGAATTATATCTGGTTGAGGCCAAAGTGTAAACAGGATCAGAAGCTCTGACTGATCACAACTGTTAAAGCACAAAATCTCTTATCCCTTATTCCCAGGAAGACAGTAGTGGATGTAGTTTGTGAGATTAAAAATCATCTTATATTATTGGTTTTATACCAATAACTGTCCTTATTATTATTATTATTATTATTATTATTATTATTATTATTATTATTAGTAGTAGTAGTAGTAGTGAACATTTACAGATAACACACTACAGGACCAAAGAATATATGAGTAGCTGCTGTGACGTGAAGTTGGAGACAAATCTTAATCAGAAAAAGCAACTAGACTAAAGACTGCTGGAGGGTTTGGGGGAATACTGGCTTTGGAACATGTGGAATGATATTGATCAGCGTGATACAGTTATCAGTCGTCGTCTCAGCTCGCTTGGAACCTCAACCAGAGGTGATGCCAAAAATAGTACCCGTTTTTTTGGGTCGTGTTGGTACCACGCAGTGAAAAAGTGGCTTTCCAAATCCAGGACTGTGATACTAATACCATTCCAGCATCGGAGGTCCAGCAGAACCTGGCTTGCTTTGTTTTGTTTGCTGCTTATTTGCTAACTAGCATGTGACCGAATCCTATTAACACTGCTAAAAGGCCAGAACGGCATTGAACGTATTACTATGAGATAGAGCTATTCGTCTTGCCTGAAACTCCTGAACACCCAGCGCTGAATTAACCTCTGAATTTATAAACCAAATAGCTTGGAGTGCATAAAGGGGGGAAAAAAGAAAAAAGAAAACAACAAACCTGGAGGTTGGCATGTCATCTGTTCTTGTTAGGGAGCATAACTATGAAAGACAGTGCTCATTAATAAAGACGGAGGATAAAATAATTGTAATCTGTTTGATCATCCCGACCCTGACGGGGGAATTTATCTTGCTGCACTCGTCAGATTGGGGGGAAGTAGACCATAAGCTTCATTTAAACATCTCCATTAGAAAGTCAAATCCCCAGCGCCGCTCGCTCATATAAAAAGATACGTGGCCCTCAGTAGGAGTGTTCCAGATAGACTTGGTGGCTTTGCATTGTCTTATGTTCACTTCAAACAGCTGGGATCTTTTACATCAGACGCTTTTTTCCTCCTTTTGTTATTTTTTGTATCTGTTCGATGGAGCACGAAAAGAAAAGGCACTCCTAGCGTTGCAGGGTTGACTTGAACGAAGGGCGCATCAATTAGTTTCTTGAAGTTCAGGGCGCTAGGGCTTTTTTTCCCTCCTCTCCTTTATTGCGTCTTTCACGTTTTTTTTTTATCAGCGCTTTTTTGCTTTCGAGTCTGCTCGACATCGCGTCTTTCTTGTTCTGCAGCTGTGTAAAAGTGTAAGTGACTGGAATTTCCCCCCCGTTCACGATACACACATCCTCGCCTCAGCCACATAAGCGCCCTCGCCGGAGATACCAGCAAAAAAAAGCCGAGCGGATCAGAGCGCCGCCGGCTCGCGTAAACTTCTTCTAAATAGCCGTCCGGACGGCCCGAAGCCTGAGGTTTTCAGATGGTTATCGGCCGCCGTGGAAGCGAGGGCAATTTCGATCTCATTTCGCGAAGCAAGGCTGATGCAGATCTTGTAAAGATTGCGCACGGTGACTGTTTCTGGAGGCTCTTCAAAGACGGCCTGCCGTCTCGTCACGCGTGCGCTCAGGCTGGGACAGAACTTGTGGTTTCCAGCGTCTTCTTTTGATGAGGAAGTGAGGATGATCAGAGAGATACGAAATATGAAACAAAATGAAGACGGCTCGGTGTTATGCAACAGCGCGTCGTTTTGTGGTGTTTTCGCCTCTTTTTGTGTTTCCTCTTCATTATTTACACACTTCTGCAACAGGAAGTGCCGGCTTGTACACAAGCCGAAGAAACTCTGCAACGAGAAGGAAGCTGCTTGTCTTGAAGGAAGCTCCTGCGCCTTCATTTCAGTCCTGAGAAGTGTTTCACAAAGCAAGACTTCATAGAAAGTTGGATGAAAGTCACAGTCGTTGAGTCGGGATGCTCCGTGGCTCTGGGCAGGCTTGAGTTCGGGCTGCGAATCATCTGTTGATCAATGTACGAGTGGGCAATATGGCAATATGTCATTGTTACTGTGATCGGTTATGGAACAGTATGCATGTATGATCATATTCTGGTACATAACCACAGAAAAAAAAACATTTAATTACAAAAACAGTATAATTAGTCCTGTTTAGTTGGATTTAGTGCAGTGCAGGTGGAAAAACCTTGAATAGAAACTATTACATAATCATCATATTCAGTGTTTTTATACTTCTAGATTTGATGTCGCTCTTACCAAACTGATCTGATCAGCTCCAGTTAACAAAAACCTGATATTATTCACTGCTGCATTCAGATAAACATACATATACATGTTTTTCTCTGGATAGTGATTGTGTATTGTGATGTGCTGCGATACAAATATGTATATTGTGTTTATTTTAAAGCTCTAATTTAACTCTCCTGGTATTATACACCACCATGTCCATAAGGCTGCTAATGCTAATGTTAACAGTGCACCCTTTTGCTACTTGTTTACATTGGAGTGGAGGCTGAAGATGCTATTTATTGGTCAGGAGTTTAAACACAAGAAATAAAGGAACCATCGTCTGCACCAATCTTTAGATTAGACTATAAAATAATGATCAGCACTCTTAATTAGAGATGGCTATGTATCGGTATCGGCTGATTTTTAATCAAAATATGCGATCAGTGATCGGCCGATATTTCTCCAATTTCGTTAATGGCGTTAAACAAATAAGCTTACTTTCTGTTTTCTAATAGTAAACAACGTCCGTCTGTCTCGTTGGAGAACCAAGACAAAGACATTTAACATACTAATCTGATACGGCACTAAGAGACACCACACAGCTGAATACAGTGAGTATCAGTAAACGGCAGAGCTAGAACACACAGCTAACACAAACTAATAACTCAGAAACCCGTACAGACCAGATCTGACCGGTACGAACAGAACAGCAGCAACAATTCAATATTCTACATTTAATGATTACAGTTTTAGTTTAAAATAACAGAGTCTGAGTTTAATTAGCTTTTTTTGTTGTAAATTAAGGGTCTAAATTTAATGATTGCAGTATTGGTGATATTTGTTTGATTTACTTGTTTATTTACTGATAATTTAGTTAAAAATATTAAGCTATTTCATATGAGCTCGTTAAAAATGGTAATAAACCAGTTTAGACCATGTTTCATGACTTGCATGCGCTTATAACTACATGTAGCCCTGCCGTGGCATATAGCCCCGCCCTCGATCGGTATCGGCTATCGGCTGATCGTGCTGAAAGGTGATCGGAATCGGCTGCAAAAAGGCTGATCGGTTCATCTCTACTCTTAATATATGGACTTAATACAGAATCACAAAACAGACTCAAGTATGTCAGTGCTTTCTTACAGCCCTTATTATGATATGACATTCTATAGTAAAACATTCTATGGTATTGTTTTATTATCGGTTTATTATATTGGTGGTGGATTGTCCACGCCTACCGGATGGCTCGGATGCCTTTGATGTACCACCCTAGGACAAGGAATATTTGGAATACAACATGGATCCAGGATGGATAGTACAGTTTTCCTGCTCCGGCACACCAGCTACAGCCAGTAGTTAAGTTGAGGTGTATTTGAGCTGGAAAGGTATTCGGTAAACGTAGTGCAAGCCTCCTTTTTAACCTCCAAGCAGACGGTCTGGGGACCAGTTTAAGAACCGCCGCTTTAAAGAACCACCCATAAGGGAACCAAAGTAGTGGCTGTTCTGCCGTCGCTCCACAGATCTCTTTACAGCACCTTTGTTTTCTAAGGGCGCTTCACAAGCTCGTAAGAAACTGGTCTTTAATGGCCGGGAAGACGCCGTTCTTCTTAAGAATGCTCTGCTTATCTCGATCTCATCCCTTATGGAGTACGGTTTGATGATTAATGACCAATTCTGCTGGTGCATTTTTAATCGCCTGCATGTCGGAGCAAACCGTCGTTGACTTGTACTTGCAGACCAATTGCCAGTAATCCCCCTCAGCCCATACAGCTGTTGAATATTTAATACCAGCGTCCTGTCTCGTTGCGGCCTTCTTTTAATGAAGTTTGAAGGGTTGCTGAAAATATCCGCCCCATCCGGCCCTGTGTTCTCCAGCCCCAACACATTCCAGCAATATCAAAAAGTGGAAAAACAAGGGATGAATAATTGCTTTTCTTTTATGGAAGGGCAAACCCATTCGAGTTTGCTTTGTCAGGCCTGCGCTTTAGAGCTTTGTTACAAATCACAAGATAAGGCGAAGCAATTATGAGTTGTTTTTCCCCCTCCGCCTCCTTCTCTCCTCTTTCTCCTCTCCTTGAATGGGCAGGGTTGTTGGTGGCTTTGCGTGTAGAGAGAGAGGGCGACGGCGAGGTGGCTTTTTAGCCCGTCACACATCGAGGGGCCGGGATGGCACACATTGAGAGTTTGCATTATGCATTAAAAGTCCCTCACGGCGAGTGCTCCGAGTGAGTACATGGAAGAAGAGGATGGGGGATGAACTGGGAGAGATATAAAGAGAGAGAGAGAACTCCGAAATGACAGCATTCGCAGATTACAAGCTGATGAAAGAGCGACGAACAAAGAAAGCAGAAAAGCTGGATTAAACACAAGATTCATAGACGTGGCAAACGCAGCCCTGCATTCCCTCTCTCTCTCTCTCTCTTCTCTTCTCTCCTCTCAGGTATCTGCTTGTAAGCTCTTACAGGTAATATCGCCAGACAGGAGCGAAATGACAGGCCTCCAACTTCCCAACTTATTGCGAATCTGGAGGACAGGGATAAGGATCGGTGTTATGACACCGCATATTGCCCCAAATTGCTTTATTGGTAAAATGATAGTGCTTCCTCCAATTTCAATAATTTTCTGGAATCCCTCGTCGAACGGTTTAATTATGTTATCACCCAACTCGCAACATCTGTCTTTATACTGGAACAGATGACAGTTTTATTACGGGGTGAATTTCTTTGCTGGCTCTGCCAATTGATGGGCAATCTGATTCATAATCGTACTGATGCCGATGGAAATTGAACATTAATGGTGCTTGTATGTAGAAAAGGCGAGAAATAATTATTCTGCGAAGAATGAGAACACACAGCGTGTCACAAAACACTCGATCACCGGGGCCTCCGTGGAGAACCGTGCTTTAGCAATTGGGGCATATTGCCTTCTGCCATCGTGGCTAATTGTGGCAAGCAATATCTCCACCTTTAAAGCGATATCTCGCTCCAGGCGTCTTGTTTTAGCTCTCGGAATTGCAGCAGGGATCTTCCAACCTGATGTATCGGTTGTGAACGACTGTGAGAGTACTGATATCGCTGTGCTATATCTGCTATGCAGTCCGTCCCTCTAACCCATTGCAGTTTGTTTACATTGTGCTACGACTACCTGACCCAGTCTGATGGATCATGAACACATCTCTGTGATCAAGCAGGAGCTAAAATCATCTTCATAGTATAGTAAACAAAGCCATTTAGAGTGGTTTGATGTAAAATTCTCAGATTTCTTCACAGAAGTGGTGATGAGAACCAGGAGTCACCGTGTCTGCAACATGAATATAGTCATTCTATTGTCTGGTTATTATCTACAACCAACAGTGAGCCTACACAAGTCTGGGGAGCTTTTATATACGTTGCTTATGATGATGAAATAGTGATGTCGTCTTTGCCCTCCTCTTAAAATCCAATGATCTGATATTAAATATATGCTTTACACCAAAACATTCTGCCATAAAACTGCCATGAAACAATGTCAAAGGCAGCGATTTTATAACTATTTCATATAATAACATTCTTATGAAGGCCTAAAACCTTTTCATTGGTCTGGTTTCTAGAGCTTCACGTCAAACCATTTGGAGTAACTTTGTTTACTGTTTACTCTTGCATACAAAAGAAGACTAACCCTTTAAATGTACAGTATTATGCACTGTAATTCATAACACTAACCCTGTATTATGGTATTTATCTTATATCTATTATGAGATAATGATCTTTTGGAATTTTCAGTCAAGAGATGGTCCAGTCAGACCACGGATGACTATAGTTATATTAGCAATAAGTTATATAGTTCTAGTTATTATGACACATGCATGTAACATTTATTCTCCCTAAAATACAGGTAATTTAAAAACTGCTCGTTCAGCTTTACAGTTTAATAATAATAATAACAATAATAAATATTTCCTTTTATAACATGCATATAAAGATTGCATACATGCATATAAAATAGATTTGAGGTGTGAATTGATTAACTTAAACTCAAATATAGCTTTGTTTTGTATATTCAGAGCATTTAAGCCTAATGAAAATTTCACAACAAATTTCTGTTCAGCTCAGTTTTACAGACATCAGGTAAAATATTGCCTTGATATGAAAATAAAAGAAAGCCAGTTATCTATAATTCTCAACTGGCCTCCAACACTGGTCGTCTGGTTCCTCTTATGTCTCAAGAGCTTCACATGAAACCACTCTGAATATCTTTGTTTACATTTGAACTATTTAATAATGCATACATTATTATGTACAGCATTATCCATTGTAATCCATAACACTAGCATTGTATTATGATATTGATTCTTTATCTGTTATGAGAATAATCATCTTTTGAAATGTTCAGTCAAGGGTTAGTCCAGTCAGACCATCTGTGACTACAGTTATATATATATATATATAAAAACTACAGTTATATAAGCAAAACTAGTTCTCATTTATCCCCCCAAAAATCAGGTACTGGCCAGGTATTCAGCTTTACATTTTAATAATAAAAAAAAATTCTTTCCTTTTTACAACATGCATATACAAAAGAGGTGTGAATTGATGTAACTAAACTAAAATTTAGTTTTGTTTTGTTCATTCAAAGCATTTAAGCCTAATGAATTTACATATATATGTAAATTTGACTGCATAAGGCAACAAATGTTAGAAGAAGATTCCGTTTAAGTGCAACTCAGTTTTATGAACATCATGTAAAATAATTCTCTATAAGATTGGGCACCAACTAGCCTCCAACACTTACTGCTGTCGACCCTTTGCTAAATATCACCTGAGTAGCCTATGAATCACCATTTCATATAATAACTTTCCTATCTCCAAACCAAACCACTCTGAATAACTTTGTTTACACTTAAACTGTTTAATCATGCATACAAATAATTTAAAGGAGTTCCACTTTAATGTATAGTATTGTTCACTAACATTGTATTATGATATATATTCTCTATATTGTGCCATCCTACAGACTTGAAAAGTCCCTAAATGTCTTTTGGCTTACACACATTTAACTGTTATAGAGCCTCGAAGTCATGTAGAGGATTCTTTTAAGAATCATCTAATAAAATGTCCTGTAGTGCCTATAAGAGTGTGTTGGAATGTCCTGCTTGTGTTGTGAATATCGTTTGGTCCAGTGGAGCGAGCTCTGCTGTTGAGTCTTGGGGCCATAAAGCTTGGAGTACTATGGTGTTTTACAGTTTGCATGTATGTATGTACGTATGTGAGGGAGGTTGAGGGAGTTTACTGCTCCGCGGGTTAACATCCTGTTTACAGTAATTCATGTACAGGGGAAAGAGGGGCCAAGCTGTTTGACAGCGAGGTAAAGAGAGAGGCTGCTCTCTGTCTGCAGCGTCCAGCAAGACCGGACTGTGCTGTTCGCAGCAGTACTAAAGGCTGCAGACTACGCCGCTAATGGATTTCAGGTCAAACGGTCAGCTGACGGAAAAGCAGAGAGTCGGGGAGAGTGAGAGGGAGTGAGAGGGAGTGTGTTAATGCAAGCGAGGCCAGGTAAGAGTGTGTATGTGTGAGTGTGTTTGCATAGATCTGCTGGATGTCCCCATTGTTCCACTTCCCCTATTTACATAGATGATGTAAGCTCCTCCTGCCCCATTGTTTTCTCCCTTCTTCAGAAACCAGGTCATTGTGAGCATGCGAGCCAGCATGTGTACACGTTCGAGTGACCTCCGATGTAAATGATGCCGCTATGCTGGTACCATTAGCGGCATGAGACACCTCTCATTGTCTGCGCAGACCGGATGGACTTTGATGCGGCTGGCTCTGCCACAGCCGTGAAGAGGGGAACTCTAAACGTGGAGCAGGTGTTCCCGGCAGCTGGGGGGCACCGAGACAGCACTGGCGAACGTGTCTGTGTTGTTTTAGTATTAGATGGCTTATTTGGAAGGCCTGAAAACCCAGAGAGGATTTCAGCTTTTTCACATGAAGGAATAACCGACATTCTTGTAGTGATTCCCACTTTTTCCGTAGCCGTACATACCACAGGAAGCGCAGTTGTTGGAAAAAGTCTCTTTAAGTCTCTTTAAAGTCTCTCTAATTGTTTGGATTTTTGCACAGAAGTTAATCTGAACTTCATTTAACAAACAACATGCAGTTTGTTATGTTCAGCAAATGAACAGCCAATCAGAGATAATGATCTTTTGGAATGTTAAGTCATGGGTTGGTCCAGTCAGCCCGTCTATCGTTATATAAGCGAAGTCAGTTCTAGTTATTCTGACATTTACATTGTTTTTATGTGAATTAGCAACGCTAGTACAATACAGTGTATACAATACACTAGTATCGCCATTAACGTTATTATGATTTCATTAGTGAACTTGACTTTAAGTGATTTAAGGTCATGTTTCTGTAAAAAAAAAAAAAAAAGCTCCACCCTCTTCTTTTCCATCTTCACTTGCATTTCACACCCATGTGCTTCCCACAAGTCTGCACAGTGAGTTCTGCTTCCAGTTTTGGTGCTGCTAACAACCAAACGTAGCTACAGAGTCTCACATGACAGCAGGGAAGGCACAGCCAATCACACTGGCCATATGTGTAACGGGGAGGTAGGACTCGAGTAGAGGACGTGATTTAGTCCTTTCGACACCTTCAGGGTAATGAGACGTTGACAGATTGGGGTGGGGGGGGGGTTAAAGCAGCTTTACAGAGTTTTGAAAAATACAAATACAACATAAATACCCCCCAGTGAGCAAGCCAGAGGCAACAGTAGCAATAAAAACTCCCTCAACAGGAGGAAGAAACCTTGGGAGGAACCAAGACTCACAAGGAGAGACCTGTCCTCCTCTGATCAAACAGTATTTACAGTTTAAACTAAACACCAAAGAAAAGAGTCTCTGTTTGAAATCTGGATAGCAAAGCTTTAGAAGCTGCACAGGTAGAGGCAGTCTCTGACTGAGGCAGTCTCTAACTGAGGCAGTCTCTAACTGAGGCTTTATGTAAAGTGGGCGTGAGCTGAAACAGTCCCATCCTATCTCAATGCTGGTGCATCTGGATGGTACAGTGATGTGACTGAGGGTGTAGCAGTTGACACTAATGGACAGAAGAGCTGGTTGGTGATGGGTGAGGAGAAGGCCCTGATGGTTAGTCTTCCAACATCATGATGAGAGGACAGGGATTATCTGAGGAAGATCATTTTCTTTCCTTTTTTACAACATGCATATATAAAGTGGAGGAGCTTTTTCAGGTGTGAATTGAACTTAAACTTTAAAAAACTTTAAAATCTGTCATGTTTTGTTTGTTCATTTAAAGCATTTAAGCCTAATAACAGTTTGTTACTGTAAGTGAAGGCTCACCTGTACATAAATATGTAGGTAGATTTTACTGTGTACATGGTCTTATGGACATCGTGTAAAATATTGATATAGAACTGATATGAAAAAGCAGTTCTCTATAATATTGTGTACCAACTGGCCTCCAACGCTCACTGCTGTCAAGCTTTGCGAATAAAGAAAACAATACACACCAACACCAGGACCTTATTCCAGCTAGAAGCATGGTGGAGGTAGTGCCGCTTTACTGACTCAGTGCTTAGTCAATGAGTTAAGACATAGACCCATGATATAAATTTAAAAGACGTTGGAATGTAATGTCACAATGTAAACGGGAGCTGACGTGTTCAAATGATGTTCAAACTGGTTACTAAATATGAGGGGTTTACATATATCTTCTATTAATCAGGTCAGTGATGCTATGAATTGGTGTGTCTTTGTTTATTAAAGTGGTTTAGGTGGTCGTATGACCTTCTAGGCATCAGTTCAGAAATGCAGATACGGGTTCTCCAACCTTTTTAGCACGACACATTATGTTTGCATAAACAGGCGTCGTTTGGAAAATGTTTAGTTTCTCCTTGTTTTTTTGGTTAAACACTGTAAATATATTATGTGAAACCGCTGTTACTATGAATCAGACGTGAAGAACTCCAATAGAAACTGGCAGACCGTTTAAAAGATGACGCAAATGCTCCTATCGTTGGACTGGGATGTTTGCATGTTTGCATCTATGCGTTGAAAACCATTTCTTTAATGTACTGGTCCTATTTGACCCAATTTATTAGGGATAAATTTAAAGATGCGGCAATTCTCGTGGGGAAATGTTCAAGCATGGGGCTTATGCATTTTTAATGAGCGCTTTCACTTTTAAAAAACTTCACAGAATTAATATGTATCAAGAAAAGTATTTTTTTTTTTTATTTCTCTGGGATCGAAAACTTCTGGGTAATTAATATTCATGGACTGTGCTTGTTAACACCCCCAATGCAAATGCAATGGAGATCCAATTAACATAGAATGGGCCCTGAGGAATTGGGACGATAAGGGTTAAACGAGCTATTGAAATTGAAACTGGGGCTTTTTGGGCATTTTTAAAGCACTTATTTGTTTCAATAAAGCTCTAATCCGCCTGGTCTCGTCTCGCACGCCTCCGATTAAGGCATCTCCTGGAAGCTCCAGAGACGTGGACCAAAGGTGCGTATGCTCCAGTTGGGCATGAGGGTTTAAGAGAGAGGGATATGTGTGCATGTGTGTGCCAGACGAGAGGAGTGGAGCACATAGAAATGATGGAAACCTTTCACTAATGCAAAAGTCCTGTAGCAGCGCTGGCTTGTATTTCTTATTCATAGTGTCTGCATGTGGGGCAGGTGAAGCCAACAGTTTGGGTTCTGGGGGTGGGGCTTCGGTGCTAAAGCCACACAGCCAATGACAGAGCAGCGTTCCTGTGCGGTGAAACATCAGCACATGCCAGAAAGCTGCCTCGCTGGCTCTCTCTTTCCAGAGAGAATAGATAAATGCTCTGTAGCGTGTGCTAGTTAGCGGCGTCAGAAAGCAGCTACATGCCAGTACACGTGTTAAATGTTTGTTGGCTATAAATTAGGGTTTTGGTTAGGGGTTTGTTTCTCTCTCTCACAGCCCACATTACCCACACCACACCCTTCCCCACACGTCACCCTCACACAGGCCCTTCAGCTCACATACAAGCACACATTTCTTATTATGGAGTCAGATTTTGTTCAAAATTGATTCAGAATATTTTGCAATTTGGTGAAATTTTGGTCTGTTTATTTTTTGGGGGGCCAAGTTTAACATATTGGAATTATTGCTTTAATACTAAATATATAAAATTCAGTAAATAAACAGCAGTTGTGCATTTGCACTAAGAAACTCCACCAGAAAACCTGCCGTCTGACCAAGTGTTTACATGCTATAGACTGTATATTCCATCTCGTTGTACTTCATCGTAATACTAATAAGTAGTGATGGACAATGTTGATCAAATTCAACATATCATGGTGTACTGGCATCAGACGATATTTATGTTCGTTAAATATTAATACAATTAATGAGCTTGTGCTTCCTAAGTGCTGCTCGTCTGTGCTGATGTCCATTTTCATCTCTCACAGCGACTCCGAAAGGGAACTTGCAGAGTATTGCAGATGTTAACCAGACAGATAACCTGCTGATATAATTTTATACCTAGTTTGAATTGATGTTTAAAAGCAATCTAAAGCACACAGTTAAGGATATACAGCTTTATAGTACAGTAAAGCTCACACAATAGAATTTAAAACTAAAAACAAACCAGATCATTTTAAAGGTGGTGTCTTAAAAAAGCAAATTTTCCTAAAAATAATCATGGGTATGTCAGTATCACGGTATAATGACATATATGATATATCGGCCAGCACTACTAAGAAGTTATCAATTCTTTAGTTAAAACAAAACACAGAAAGCTGGGGTACTTAAGGGCTTTTGATCTATGTTGAGGTAACAATCTGTCTATACTGATTCTGTTTTACTGAATTAATGGAAATATTTTATATTGACTTTATATTGAAATCTCAATGTGAAATAGTCTAATTTTCTAACTGCAAGAGCTGAATTAACAGTGTTGTCTGAACAAATTTTAAGTATTAAATTTTACAGTTAACCCAATAACATGGAGCTCTTGAATTAAGAGCTAAGAATCAACCAAATGTGACATCACAACCACGACTTAACTGGCAGTTCGGCACATTCTCTGTTAAAGCTGCAATCTAAAAGAATCCCATGAATTTTTGTCAAAAACATTCCTAATTTTATGAAACACAATTGCAGTTTCAGTCACATCTTGATTTAAAAAAAATAGTAGTTTGATACTTTCTCTGGATCTTTATAGCTCTCAGCATGATTACATTAAAAGTGGCCTAAAGTGGCGACGTTCCCTTCACAGCCTGGAACCCTGGATTTCTGTTTATTTTAATGAACGATTACTGTTATAAATGTGGCCTACTCTTGTCAGATTTTGTTCAAAATTGATTCAGAATATTTTGCAATTTGGTGAAATTTTGGTCTGTTTATTTTTGGCCTAATGTTCTTTTTTAAACTTTTTAAAATTAAAAAAAAGTCTAAGAGGTGTTGAGTATATATATATTAACATCACACACAGGCAAAAGTCTGGCTCGATATTTAGTTCTCAAATGCAAAAATCAACTTTATGCTAATGACAACAGTGGATAACCCGCTTACATCCTCAGAAGACATCATTCACCAGGGTTTGACTGAGTTCTCTTTGAATTCTCTTTCAATCATCAGATTCATACACTCAGGGAATGTGTACAACCTACAGTATTAACTGTTCACCTGCATGTTGCGTGCAATTATACGTTTTCACCAGAGAGGTCTCCAACTCCCCAGGTCTTACATAGGTGCAGCTTAAAAAATAGTTATTTATTTATATATATCCGCTTGCTTTGGTTTCAGACGCAGAACACAACGGCATGATCCCTCTATCTTCTCTGACAGGCCGCAGTTTGATCGTCAAACTTCTTTTGTTGACACTGTGTGTTTTCTGCTGTTAATAATGACCCGCCGGGCCGAGTGGATGTGACGTGGCCTCTATTCGGAAGAGGGATGGCGATAGCGCCGGCTTGCGCACCGTTCAGAGAATGATATTCGGCGTCTATGATGTGATGGCGGCCCATAAATATGCCTGATGGTCTCTCGCCTTTCTATGAATGACGCCTGCCATAAATAGTTTCCCCCCTTCGTTCCCCACTGCCATAAATCCTCCCCGCCCCCACCCGCGCACTTTCTCTTCCTTCTTTGAGGGGAAAAAAAAATGAGAGAAGGAAAATGTGATGTATTATTTAGGTGGACAATAAAAAAACAAATGTTTTGCAGGCTGGAGAGCAATTCCCCTCCCAGCGCGCCGGGCCGAGGAGGTGTGTTGCGGCGGGCTGCGGGCTCCGCTGCCCTGTTGTTATTTGCTTGTTTACAGTCTCTGACATAATGTAATGGGAAGGGACCATGAGCGCACGAGCCAGCAAATGGCACAGAAAATAAGGCAGTGCCTTTATGTGCTCTCTCGCTCTGTCTCACTCTCTCTCTCTCTCTTCCTCCCTCTGTCTCGCTTGCTCCCTCGCTCCTTCCCGCTCCCCTGCTGTGTCTCGAGAAGCGAGGGAATATGTCCTGCATTTGCCTACAGAAACATGAACCCTGAATATAAGGAACTGCTTTTTCCATCAGGAGCTCCCCGGAGGTGTTGGCAGAGGCCGACGTGGGCCGAGAGAGGAGGAGAGATATCATGTCCGGGCGTGAAATGTAAAAGTGAAATCTACCAGAAAGAAATATTTATGGCCATTTTCCACTTGATTAAAGCTGGATGGTATGTTATAGGACTGGCTGGCGCAGGCCGGACAAAGGCTACCATGCTGTCCTTCTGCGGAGAGATAGATAGAATTGCGGGGGGTGGGGTGGGCGGAGGGGGTGCAATCTTGTTTTGCCAATCTTAATACAGTTGTGATGGAAAAATTAAGGTGGTGCTCCTGAGGTAAACTAGCTTCTTACTACAACTCCCAGCATGCTCAGGTCATGTTCTGGAGTGCTACAGACTAAATGTAGTAATAATAGATAGTGCTATAACTCCCAGAATCCTCAGCCTTGTCTTCCCTATACTGCTCTGGAAGTTTTAACGCCGCCAGTCAGATTCCCTGTTTTGTTGATATTCTAAGTGAATGTAAGTTAAAACATTCTCCGAAGACGACAAGTGTGCCTGGCTTTGGTTTAGGCCACATTTATTTTACTTTTTAACAGTAATCGTTCATTAAAATAAACAGAAATCCAGAGTTCCAGGCTGTGAATGGAACGTCGCCACTTTTCATTCCTTCCCAACAAACAACCCAACTGTCAGAGCTCCATGTTCATCTTTAAACCAGCCTGAAGTTCCTCTTCTCCACATTCTTCATCTAATGTTCCACCTTAAACACTGCAGCTTGTACAGACGCCAGAATGGAACCACAGCACCGTTTAAGGTGGAACTTTAACAGAATTGGACAACATTCTATACATTTAAATTCTATAGGATTATTTTACATTGTATATGGTTATATTTAAATTCTATAGGGTTATATTTCAATTTTATAGAGTTATATTTAAATTCTATAGGGTTATTTTACATTGTATATGGTTATATTTAAATTCTATAGGGTTATTTTACATTGTATATGGTTATATTTCAATTTTATAGGGTTATATTTCAATTTTATAGAGTTATATTTAAATTCTATAGGGTTATATTTAAATTTTTTAAGGTTATATTTAAATTCTATGGGGTTATGTGTACATTTTATAGGGTTATTTTACATTGTGTATGGTTATATTTAAATTCTATAGGGTTATATTTAAATTCTATAGGGTTATTTTACATTGTATATTGTTATATTTAAAGTCTATAGGGTTATATTTAAATTTTAAAGAGTTATATTTAAATTCTATAGGGTTATTTTACATTGTATATGGTTATATTTAAAGTCTATATGGTTATTTTTTACATTTTATAGGGTTATTTTACATTGTGTATGGTTATATTTAAATTCTATAGGATTATATTTTAATTCTATAGGGTTATATTTAAATTCTATTGGGTTATTTTACATTGTATATGGTTATATTTAAATTCTATAGGGTTATATTTCAATTTTATAGAGTTATATTTAAATTCTATAGGGTTATATTTAAATTTTTTAAGGTTATATTTAAATTCTATGGGGTTATGTGTACATTTTATAGGGTTATTTTACATTGTGTATGGTTATATTTAAATTCTATAGGGTTATTTTACATTGTATATGGTTATATTTAAAGTCTATATGGTTATTTTTGACATTTTATAGGGTTATTTTACATTGTGTATGGTTATATTTAAATTCTATAGGGTTATATTTACATTATATAGGGTTATATGTAAATTCTATAGGGTTATGTGTACATTGTATAGGGTTATTTTACATTGTGTATGGTTATATTTAAATTCTATAGGGTTATATGTATTTTATAGGGTTATTTTACATTGTGTATGGTTATATTTACATTTTATGGGGTTATTTTTACATTATATAGGGTTATATTTAAATTCTATAGGGTTATTTTACGTTGTATATGGTTATATTTAAATTCTATAGGGTTATCTTTCAATTTTATAGAGTTATATTTAAATTCTATAGGGTTATATTTAAATTTTTTAAGGTTATATTTAAATTCTATGGGGTTATGTGTACATTTTATAGTGTTATGTTACATTGTGTATGGTTATATTTAAATTCTATAGGGTTATATTTAAATTCTATAGGGTTATTTTACATTGTATATGGTTATATTTAAAGTCTATATGGTTATTTTTGACATTTTATAGGGTTATTTGACATTGTGTATAGTTATATTTAAATTCTATAGGGTTATATTTAAATTCTATAGGGTTATTTTTACATTATATGGGGTTATATGTAAATTCTATAGGGTTATGTGTACATTTTATAGGGTTATTTTACATTGTGTATGGTTATATTTACATTTTATGGGGTTATTTTTACATTATATAGGGTTATATTTAAATTCTTTAGGGTTATTTTTACATTATATAGGGTTATATTTCAATTCTATAGGATTATGTTTACATTCTATATATTTTTTCTATATATTTGCTAGATTTGCAGTTGTTGATTTGCATGTGCATCAGTGCAATTACCAGTTCCCTCCTGCAGCTGTGTGCTGGTTAGGTATGTAAGCTGCGAGTGTGTACACATGAGAAAGTGACAGCGATGGAGCAAAAAACAGGGCTCTGTGGGCAATTTGCCTAATGTCCTCACTTATCAACAGCACTTCCTGTAATATACTTACTCTCCCTCTGTGTCGTTTGGGGCGGCGTTGAGGTGATCATTCAACGTCACGCATCGCTGTTGTTGTCTTATCCCCTACATCACACCACTGGCCAGTTCACATCAGCCAAACCAGCGAAGCCGCAGAAGTAAATAATCTCTTAATCATGACGTTAATGCGATTGTTTTCCTCGTGCGTCCTCCAGCCCTCCAGAACGTGGAAACCAAAAGCAAGCCGCTGCCGTTTCCTGTGTATCAGCGCAAGTGCAAAGTTGAGCGTATGATTAATTTTTCAATTTCTCTCTGCGGATATCTAATAATTGTGCCCATAGATAGCCGAGGGCCCCTATTAAACATTAAAATATATATATAAAAAAAGGGGGGAAAGAAAGTTGGAATCAGAAAGATGGTATTTTGGATTGAATAATGTAAAATATCTTTAGGGCAGCAGCGAAAAAATAGCAAAACCAGTCAAGGTTTGTTCTTCAAATCTTTCATACCAGCGCACGTCCCCGTCCGCAGAAACAATGCTATATTTATTTTTCCCTCCTTCGGTGCATGCAAATTTTGTAGCCTTTTAAAATTTTGCGTCCACGTCTGTAATTTTTTAATAAGACTTGTTTGAAGACGAGCAGAAGTGAGCGTGGGTGTGTAAAGCAGAGATGTCTGCTTAATTGGTTTGTAATAATGCGTACAGTAGCTACGCGCTGCCTGCCCTGTGGTTGTGTCTGCTCATTAGGCCCTGCCTTTTTATGATGCTGTTTATTGGGTTCTCTGCAACCGGCAGAGCCAGTTCACCTTATGAATTACAACACGTGTGTATCTGCATAGAAATAAGAATTTCTTGGCTCTCTTTATATTTTCACTGTCTGTACAGTACGTAGCTCTGTGCACGGGTCTTAGGCAACTATGGTACTGCTTATTATAAGTTATTGATCCCAGCAATAAAACATATATAACATTAGTATAAATGCAAATGAATAAAAAGGCAATAATAAGTAACACATGTATTTCCAGAAGTTGGTAATGTGGGTAGAGGAGCACAGGTTTGGCTCCTGACCTACTTATTCTTTCGCTGTCAAAGACTGAAAATGATTAATTTGTCTAATTTGCTCACATTATACTCTGTAGATTAATGTTGTCCATTTAAAAAGCTCTGCTTTGTGTTCTAGCTGTGTAAATGGACCAAATAAGCTTCATCAGAAAGTCACTTGATTTCATTGCTGATGTCCATTGAGTGTAAGTGTGTGTGTGTGTTCAGTGAGTGTGTGTGTGTGTGTGTGTATATATATATATATATATATATATATTCAGTTCAGTCATCTAGGGCTGGAAGAAAGTTTGATCCAGCATAGTATTGTGATATACTTTGCATGCCACTATTGTATTAATACACAATCATGTATCAATATTTTAATATTAATTCATTCATTTTAATACAAAATGAGCTTCATCTGAAAGTTATCATCACTGATGTCCAGTGAGTCTAAGCGTGAGTGGGTATATATATTATTTTAATACTAATGAATTAATTGTAATACAAAATGAGCTTCATCAGAAAGTTATCATCACTGATGTCCAATGACTGTGTGTGTATGTATATATATATATATATATATATATATATATATATATATATAGTTTAGTCATCTAGGGCTGGGAGAAAAGATACTTTGCATGCCACTGTTGTATTAATACACAATCATGTATCAATATTTTAATATTAATTAATTAATTTTAATACAAAATAAGCTTCATTGAAAAGTTATCATCACTGATGTCCAGTGATAAATATTTAAATCTAGGGCTGGAAAAAAGATGGGAGAAAGATTGATCCAGCATGGTATTGCACTATTTTGCATGCCACTATTGTATACAAACATTTATCAATATTTTAATATTAATGAATTAATTTTTATTACATTGTAAATTATTTTAAGTATATATTATTATTGAACATTATTAATTACTTAAGTCTGATGTTAACAAATGAAATTTGCTGTGAATGTAAGAAATTAGAAATTATTGCAGCCTTAATATTAATATATAGTGTATGTATATCATATGCATCATATATGAAGCACACAGCATGGCTGCTACTTACAGGTTACTGTTGGGGTTGTGATGCTAATAAAGATAGAAGCCTGATTCAGAGTTTGAGGTTCAGGGTATGTACAGTTCTGAGTACTGAACTCTCACTATTACACTATATAACGCTGTATATACAGTTTTTCACCCAGTTGCACCTTTAAATTATGTTTATATGTGATAAACTCTTGTATTATAGAATAAAACCAGGACTATCTGTTTTTCTATGGTGTGTAAACATAACAGGTGCAACTGCAGTTATAAAGTGATGCGCTATGACTTTAAGACGAGCCTGCTGGGGCTGCACTGCCTTCTCTCCTTCTCTCTCTCTCTCTCTCTCTCTCTTTCACTTTCTTGCTCACTCTCTCTCTCCTGTCTTTATCACTTTGCCCTCTTCCTCCTAATATCATCTTCATCTCAGATTGCGGCAGTGCAGGGGAACTGGAGCTTGTTGATCCAATTTGGCTTGAGTAAGTCTGGGTGATGGGCTGGGCCGGGCTGAGCGGGACGCTGAAGCCGGGCGGCCCCGGCGGTGCGGGGATTGATTGATTCGGTCCGTCAAAGGACAAGATAAAGCGCATCAGTAAATAGCGACGCGTGTGACTGTCTATCTGATCAGTCACTGAGCACCACTGCGGGGCCTAAGAGCACAGCGGGGCACGACACCGCTTTACTGGGAGTGAGCCAGTGGGGGGCGTCGGAGGGGATGTGAGGTGTGCGTGCGGACTCACTCTGGTAGCTTCCGTGCTTCAATCCTGTTACACAGAATAACAGACTGAATTAAACAGATCACTCTGGTGACTGGCGTAGTACAATAGACAGAATAGCTAGAAGAGGTGGAACAAATCCTGGGGGTTGCAATTAGAAGTCTCACTGTACACAAGTCTGTCTAACTTAAGGGGAACTCCACCAATTTTTCGAAATTTCTGCTTTAAATGCTTAAGATGAACACAACGTGTGATGTGAAATGCACTATTCTAGAGAAACCTAGGAGTCAGGATTGTTCAAAGTGGTTATAATAGGAACCAGAAGTCGTATATGCACATTTACTGGCATTATTTAATAGTAAATTAAATTACTGTAATTTATTCTCTACAAATAAACTAGCTGTTTGTGCTACTGTGCCTTAAACTGCTCCCGGTTCAACCTGTCTGCACCGTCTCTATTTTATTTTAATCAGCTCTCGTTTATGATAAAGTGTATAAAATTGTCCTGTGTTGTTTGTTCCTTTAATGAAAAAAGAGAAATGGCTTCTTTTTAATGGAATGAGCACAGGCCCCCCACCTGAACTGAGATATTAAGGGTTGATTAAAAGGGGGGCTTCAGCAACATTCTGTTGAGATGGAGAGAAAATAGGAGTGAAATCAGGCGACATATGATACTGTATCTCTGTATTCTGGCTAATGCAGTCGGAGCACTATAAAACAAAAGCTTTTTTTTTTTTTTCTGACAGCTGTATGGATCTACAGTAGAACGTCTACACTGTCAGATGTTCTACTGGTGAACCGAACGGTGCTGTTATAAACTGCAACATAAGCATATAGCACATTTTCAGTCTCTACTACATTTGCTGTGTTGGAAACAAGACAGGGAGACGCCACCATATCGTATTAAACAAAATCAAGAATTTTTTTAATCATTATACCCCTATAAGAGCAGGTGGAAGAGAGAAAGAGAAGAGAGAGAGAGGGAGAGAGAGAGGTGTCTAGGGATTGAGATAATCAGGAGGGCCTCTTCTTGCAATTGAAAACACAGCCTGAGGGAATAGACAGGGAGATGGGACTCTCTCTATCTCTCTGTCTGTCATTCAGTTCAGGACATTCAGTTCTGTACATGGAGCCGCAGCACATTTTACTGTACTCCACACAAACCTTCTCCCCAGTTCGGTCGTGGCTATTTTAACCCATGTTGTTGTTGTTTTTTGGCTGGTTCAACATCATAATTAGGTTTGGCATTGGGTTACTACTTTACTACCAACTCTCTGTTAGTGAGCTGAAAAGACTAGGCTGTAATAGCAGCTGACATCTGTTTATCTAAAAGACTGACTGACTGTCTCTGTGTACGTTTTGAGTGATGTCTGCTGTGATCTTGTTGTGACTTGAATTTAACACAGTAATGATGCTGAATAAACAGTTCTCGGAGTCACTGAGCGCCGGTACCTTATTGCTACAGAAGTGAGAATTAAAACAGAGTTTAAAGTGATCTCGCTACACCGATTGTTATGACTGAACAGCGTTAAATCCCGAGTGCTTTGAAAAAACAACCAGCGTCTCAAGTTTGTTACATTAAACTGAACTACTACAGTAAGACTCCCAACTTAAGGCTTCACAGTTTAGCTCCTTTTGTTAAAGGTTGGAAGCGATGCCATATTGATGTGATTTCCCATTCGCCGTCCCTACTTTATAATGTCTCTGCCATTACCTACCAGGAAACCACTATGACATTTTAAACTGGGCTGCTGGACGGCTCATTGGCTACGTATACGTGCAGAGATTTTCTCCAATCCGATTGAATTAATTCCGATTCTAGATTAAGACTGAGGTGTTTATATGCTCACTCTACGCAACACACTGATGAAAATCTCTGTTCACATGCGCACTACAAGTAATCAGATCCAAAATTACACACATGCGTTGAGTACAACTTGGTGTCAACTCAGCAAAATTACTTCACATGTACTTATTAAAGAAGAGGCGAGAGGAAGACGTCACGTCCTGCAACACCGTTTTTATCCGCGTTAGTTTTGGGTCAATCTCCTGTGAATTCATCCATAATTTCGTAAAACGGGACAGTGGATCGGAGGTTTCACCGTTCTGCTTTTTAGCTTTGTGATACGTCGATCTGAGAAACTTCCTGTTTTTAGTTTGCTCTATAGTTTGCGTAAACCCACCGTCGTTCATTTGCTCATATCCTCGTCTGAACAGCTCGTTTTTTTGCGAGCTTTACGGCCGTCCATCCTGCTGTTTTTAAATCTTTTACGGTTTGAATCATGAACTCTGTCTCTTCTGAGGACCAGTCTCTTCCTCCCGCCATGTTGAAACTTCCTCCATGACGCAAGTGCTCATGTGCAGAGCGTACTTAAACTTTCCGATTGGGAATGTAATCGGATACAGGTGTTTACATGGCTATTATTCTTCTATTAAACAGATTATTTACGGAATTTTCCCACCTCGTTCAATCAGATAGATAGTGTAATCGGAATGACCTCAGTTGGATTAGTCTATTCGGATTGAGGTGTATACATGGACGTATTCTATTCCGATGGAGCTATTAGTTGGATTATTAACGGATTATCGGGCTGCATGTAAACGTAGCCATTGTGTGTGGAGGTTCTCCTGCGTCGTCTAATACTCGTCCGTGCTGGCTAGCTTCGTCCTGAATGAGGACAGTTTTGCTGTATCTTGGATTAGGATGGCTTTGGAATCATCATCAATAACATTCAATAGAGGCCAATGCTTAGATGGCTGCACCACTTGGGAGCTGTTACTTTACATACAGCAACTGATTTAATGGCTAATTTGAATAAAACAGAAATGTTTTTGTAAATCTTTCAGTGCTTGTTTATAACCTGCACAATAGTAAGAATATCATAACCAGTGGAGTCACATTATTATGACCAGAGAGAGTGAGAGGTAACCACCAGACAGCAGCTAGACGGACTGGGAGACTCAGTAAGGTGCTGGTAGGTGGTCACAAGTCACAAGAGTCCTGCTGACTGCAGTGCATCCCCCAGCTTCTGGAGGGAGCGTGGAGGAGGATCTATAGAGCCAACACCACCATCCAGGTGGTCCCACAGAAGCTCAATTGGGTTCAAAAATGGGAAATTAGGGGTCCAGGGTAGTACTTGGAAGTCTTGGTCAGCTCTTCCAACCAATGTGGGACAGTTCTAGTCGTGTGACGTTTCTCATTGTCTTGCTGGAAGATCCCATCCACCCCAGAGAAGACCATCAGCATGTATGGTGTATATGATCTGCAAGGATGGATTCAGACCCAAATTGGTTGAGAGTGTCTTCCACAGAGTGTTTGCTGTCATAAAACATTCCCCAGACTAGAACCACCAACTTTTGTTTCTTCGGTGGTCATAATAATGTGGCTCGGCTGTGTAGTATAGTTTTTTTTATTATAGGTATGCTAGATGTTAAAGTTTAAGCATGAGGCGTCATTTATCCTTTATTAAGAACAGCATTTGGATCACTAAGCATATATTATTTATTTGTTTAATCAGAGTAATGATGATATATGACTGATGTGTGCCTTTTTACTGGGTTTCCATGTTAAAAATATTTTTATTTATAAAAAAGATAAAGAAACGACCACTTTTATTTGTGCCGACCTCAAGAGGTAACTTGACAGAGGGATAAACGAGCAGGGCTGCCTCCTCATCTCAGCAGTGCCCGCTGTTCCAGTCTTCCACAGTGAGTCTCCCGCTATCCCATGATCCCCTGCTGCTCAGCGCAGCATGCTGTGCTCCCCTGATCCCCCCACCCCACCCCTCCCAGGCTGGCAGGTGCAGTGCAAAGAGCCCCTGCGCTGCTTTCAGCTGACTCACCGGGGAGAGCGAGCGAGCGAGAGTGAGAAATAATGTAGACTAGAGAGAAAAATGAGAGTTTACACACAGAAGTGCATTTTGCCACCTGAGCTGCAGCCAGACGAGCGCTCGTGTGCACACGCGCAGCCTCACACATGCTCGGGCCCATATTTCAAACAGATGTTGAAGTGGGGGAGCTTCACAAGAGCCCGCAATCAAAATAATTATCCTTCCAGCCCGCTGTTTATAAAGTGTTTATGTGATACTTAGCATCGGGTCCCACTGAAGTAGCTGTCGCGCTAAACAAAGCAAGTCGCTCATTAATCTCCGAACACCTTTACGACGCCGGCGTTCATCACTGGCCTGGAAGAAAAAACAAAAACAAAAAAAAAAACAATCAGCTGCTTGTTGTGTGAACGATGATGCAGCGCAGTGTTGGCTTTCCTTCTCATTTACCACAAGCCTTTCCACTGGGCATCAGTACCTGACCTCACTAATACTCAATCAAATCCTCACAGCAATGTTCCATCAGTACCTGACCTCATTAACACTCAATCAGATCCTCACAGCAATGTTCCATCAGTACCTAACCTCACTAACACTCAATCAGATCCTCACAGCAATGTTCAGCATCAGTACCTGACCTCACTAACACTCAATCAGATCCTCACAGCAATGTTTCATCAGTACCTAACCTCACTAATACTCAATCAAATCCTCACAGCAATGTTCCATCAGTACCTGACCTCATTAACACTCAATCAGATCCTCACAGCAATGTTCCATCAGTACCTAACCTCACTAACACTCAATCAGATCCTCACAGCAATGTTCAGCATCAGTACCTGACCTCACTAACACTCAATCAGATCCTCACAGCAATCTTCAACATCAGTACCTGACCTCACTAACACTCAATCAGATCCTCACAGCAATGTTCAACATCAGTACCTGACCTCACTAACACTCAATCAAATCCTCACAGCAATGTTCAACATCAGTACCTGATCTCACTAACACTCAATCAAATCCTCACAGCAATGTTCAACATCAGTACCTGACCTCACTAACACTCAATCAAATCCTCACAGCAATCTTCAACATCAGTACCTGACCTCACTAACACTCAATCAGATCCTCACAGCAATGTTCAACATCAGTACCTGACCTCACTAACACTCAATCAGATCCTCACAGCAATCTTCAACATCAGTACCTGACCTCACTAACACTCAATCAAATCCTCTTACAGTAATGTTCAACATCAGTACCTGACCTCACTAACACTCAATCAAATCCTCACAGCAATGTTCAACATCAGTACCTGACCTCACTAACACTCAATCAAATCCTCACAGCAATGTTCAACATCAGTACCTGACCTCACTAACACTCAATCAAATCCTCACAGCAATCTTCAACATCAGTACCTGACCTCACTAACACTCTATCAGATCCTCACAGCAATGTTCAACATCAGTACCTGACCTCACTAACACTCAATCAGATCCTCACAGCAATCTTCAACATCAGTACCTGACCTCACTAACACTCAATCAGATCCTCACAGCAATGTTCAACATCAGTACCTGACCTCACTAACACTCAATCAGATCCTCACAGCAATGTTCAACATCAGTACCTGACCTCACTAACACTCAATCAAATCCTCACAGCAATCTTCAACATCAGTACCTGACCTCACTAACACTCAATCAGATCCTCACAGCAATGTTCAACATCAGTACCTGACCTCACTAACACTCAATCAGATCCTCACAGCAATGTTCAACATCAGTACCTGACCTCACTAACACTCAATCAGATCCTCACAGCAATCTTCAACATCAGTACCTAATTTCACTAACACTCAATCAGATCCTCACAGCAATCTTCAACATCAGTACCTGACCTCACTAACACTCAATCAAATCCTCTCACAGTAATGTTCAACATCAGTACCTGACCTCACTAACACTCAATCAAATCATCTCACAGCAATGTTCAACATCAGTACCTGACCTCACTAACACTCAATCAGATCCTCACAGCAATGTTCCAGCACAAGTACCTGAAGTCACTAATAAACAATCCGTATAGCAGTGTTCTACGCCAGTACCTGATCTCAAGCAAATCCTCACAGTAATGTATAGCATCAGTACCTGACCTACGTACTGCTCTTGTGAGTGCTGGATGTAATCAAATCCTCACAGCAATGTAGCGTAAAGCCTTTCCTGAAAAGTACAGACTGTTAATGCAGCAAAAACTATATACCCTTATTTCAGAGGAAGCACGTACGAGCAGACGTCTGCACACCTCCGGAGAGAGGTCCTACTGACAGTGGTGGTGATGGTAACCAGGGGTCGCCATATCGACAACATCACAAATACAGCCACGTTATTGTCCTCCGCCTCCAGAGAGCATAAACATGAACATGTGTTTTTAATATAATATATAACATATTAAGTTATATTAAGAACAGTTAAGTTTTAAATGAAAATGAATATTCATAACAATTTTATGTAATAGTTCTGTTAATAAGTCAGCTTTTAAATGTGTGCGTCTGCTTCTCATCGCCACGACAACGACAGTGTTTCAGAAGAATGGGCTATTTCGGATCAAACCACTCGGCGTGACTTAGTTTGCATCGTAATTAATTATTTAATGCAGAAATTTTCTGAAAGCTGCTGGACTTCTCCTTTAATGCGTCCCGTTGGTTCTGAAGTCCAGAGATACGGTTGCGTCTGCACTAAACTCAGTCAATGCGAATAGAAATCATATACTATCTAACCGTCCGCAATAAGAAGAGTAATTAATTCCCGGCCATAGTATTAACGTGCACACTCTGTGTGGATGGAGGTATTTAATTTAGGCCATCTACCCTCTTTCTCTCTCTCCCTCCGTCCCTCCCTCCCTCCCTCTGTTTGTTCCACTGGGATGGAGGGACAGCGCTGCGGTCCCAAATGAACGGAGCAGTAAATGAGGAAAAGAAAAATAGGTAATTATGTTAATCTTAGAGAGTGAATGAGACGCTGACCTCTCCTATTAATTGATTTTATGGAGCCAAATCATATTTATCTCTCCTTTGATATATTTTTCCATTAACATTTCTGATGTAATTAATTGGTTTTATTTTTAAGGAAATTACCCCTAGATGCTGTCGGCCGTTATTAAAAAGGAGAATGTCACATTTCTGCTGTGTTAACTAGACGGCGGCGAATTGGCCAGAGATTGGCTCGCCGCGCGTTAGCCGCGCCACGCTTGCCCGCACAAAAACGTCCTTAAAGCTTATATGGCCGCTATTCTTTTAACCTTAATCACTGCGTCATCCTGCCAGATTCACTGCTGCACTGGGTGCCGGCGCGGACGCCCTTCCCTGTTTCTCATTTTTACACTTAATCAGCAAAAAAATAAAAGCCGTCGGCGGCGTTGCTTCATTTTAAACGGGTGATTATTGGTAATAAATACTTTTTTTTTATACACACTTATTACTGAGGCAGTTTTCTTGCCCAGTTAATGAGAGTAATTTGATTTGCTTGAGAGATTACAGTTCCCCTAGAATTAATGCGGCAGTGCCCGTGCCTGGATTTAAAGAGATCTCTCCGATTCTTCACAGGTCGTATGCTCCTGGATGCTTCTTCTTCTTCTCCTTTTTTATTTTTTTCCTTCCTCGCCCAGCGGCTAATGGAGGTGAACAGCAGTCTGTCATTTTGCCTTCTCTCCGCTCCATAGACGCCGTGCCCTTGCTTCCTGCCGAGCTTGTTGTTCAGGGCCCTGCTCCTTTTTTTTTTTTTTTTTTTTTACTGGCTGCCTACTCACTTTATGTTTGTCTCATTCACTGCCAGTGAGGCTCTTTTTCTGGGCTGGAGAGAAGGGCAGTGAGAGGGTAAATGCAGTGAGTGTGTGCTGAGAGAGAGAGAGAGAGAGAAAGAAAGACAGACAGAGAAAGAGAGAGACAGATAGAGGGAGACAGAGGGACAGAGAGAGACACACACAGAGAAAGACAAAGAGAGAGAGAGAGAGACGCAGAGAAAGACAGAAGGAGAGAGAGGCAGAGAAATATGGAGAGAAAAAGCGAGACAAATATAGAAGGAAAGAGAGAGACAAAGAGACAGAGAGAAAGATGAGAAAAGACAGATAGAGAAAGAGAGAGACATATAGACCGAGAAAGACACAAAGAGAGAGAAAGACAGAGAGAGAAAAAGAGGGACACACAGAGACACAAAGAGAGAATTAGAGACAGATACGGAGAGAGAGACAGAAAGGCAGAGAGGAAAAAAAACAAAGAAAGACAGAGAGGAAGAGGGAGACAGAGAGAGAGAAAAAGAGAGAGACACAGGGAAAGAGAGAGACACAGAGAAAGAGAGAGACAGAGAACACAAAGAGAGAGAGAGGGAAAAAAGAGAGAAAAATAAAAAGATAAAGAGCGACAGGCAGAGACAGAGAGAGAGCGAGACAGATATAGAGAGAGAAAGACACAAAGAGAGAGAAAGATAAGGAAAGACAGATAAAGAGAGAGAGACAGGGAGAGACACAAAGAAAGAGAGGGAGTAAGACCGAGAGAGAAAGAGAGATACACAGAGACAGAGAGAGACAATGACAGATAGATACGGAGAGAGACAGAGAGAAAAAGAGAAAGAGACACAGAGACAGAGAGAAAGAGAGAGAGAGAGAGAGAGAGAGAGAGAGAGAGAGAGATCAGAGTCACTTTTCTTGTACACGTTTGGTGCTGAATGTAAAAAGTAAATAAAGCAGGTCGTCTAGAAACACCTACAGTTTAAGGCTGCCATCAGGTAAATCTGTGGTTCTACTAGAGTACTGGTTACTAGATTACTAGTACTTTTACTTTTAAGTAGTGGATTTAATATGACTGTAGTAAAAGTAATTAGATACCTACAAAGAGAGGGACACTATCACTTATATATAACTTACATAGCCTCGCTGCTTGGTAAGATATCAGCCTATTAGAGGAGCAGCTACATTAGATTAACATTAATTGTTTTGCTTGACGAGTGTACTGGATTATATCTGTAGTGCAGCTCAGCTTGTAGGGCTTTTATAATTTATCTGCTGGTAATAAACACGTTCAGAACTTAGTTTAACTCTGAAGCTGATGCTGCTGTGATATATCATTACAGTATAGTTACAGTATAATATATATACAGTATAATATCCTACACCCTTCAACAGTTTTCCTCCTTCTTGTCTCTGTATTCACTGATGCATAACGTCGCTGTCCAAAGAAAACCTGCATCTCTAAAATGAGCTAAAACCTTCTTCAATTTTAATGTCAATGGAACCAAAGTTTTTCCAAGCTATTTTGGAGAATTTCTATTGGTCCATGCATTATAAAAACTTTCACCGGATATAATAGGCAGCTGTCGTATGCAAATGATGTAGATAATTAAGAAAATTAAGAAAATAATGTAGTCAATCTTATTCTGATTGTATTTGTACTTGTTTTACTATCCAATGTGGACCAGAGGAGGATGGGTTCCTCTTTCTTAGTCTGGTTCCTCCTGAGGTTTCTTCCTCCTGATCTGAGGGAGGTTTTCTTGGCGACGCTCATTGGTGGGTTGGGTTTTCTTTAAAGCTGCTTTGTAAAAGACGCATATAAATAAATGAGCCTTGAAATCTTAAGCCTTTACTGTAAATATGTTGACAGAACTCGACATAAGAAGCTGTTTTAACTGTAAAACTCTTTTCTGGAGTGTGATACTCTCTGGAGCGCAGGTCTTGTACAGTGTTTGGTCAGTATGTAAACTAAATTTGCAGTTTAAACAGTATGAATTAGACGGGCTGTGACTGATGGGGACTTTGCAAACCTAATGCTTCCATTTGCATAGATGGACTGTAACGCTGATACATGCTTTATCTCTGCATAAAGAGCTCGCATACCGGACATTAAATTTAATAAAAAGTAGCAGGTAAGAATTTGCATAAGCTGGGTGTACTTTTACTAACGGCACCAGGTGCTTTTAATGAAAACATTTATCACCAACCAAACAAAATCAAAGCCCCAAACGTTTCCTTAATTCCTGAGCCCTGCGCCGGTAGACGCTGTTTAATATTTTCATCACGCTTTCCCGCGCCTCCTTTAAGCTTCACCACGTAACTTAATTTCCTTGGCAGACGCTTATTGAGGCCTACAGCTCCGGAGGAGGCGTCAGCGAGTGCCGCGGCTCAAATCGGAGGTGTCCTGTCCTGCCTGCATGTTGATTGGCGAACATTTGGCGAAGGAAAAGCACTCACACGTTTTTTTTTTCTTCTTCTTCTTTCCCTCCAGACGTTTTCCTTCTTTGCGATTGTGACAGAATTGAAAACGTCTCGAGCCAAAGGATCAAAGCGCCGGAGTTTGGAGCGCTGACCTGATATCAGGATGTTTATATAGCAGATGATTCCAAGGAGCAACATCTTCTTTGTTTCTCCTCATTCTTTTTGGGTGTTTTCTATGAGGCTGCAAGCTTCTTCAGTCAATCTTATTCTCAGAGATCAGTCTGCTTTAAGACAAAAGCAATCTATTTTTTTTTCTTTTCCCTCTCCCTCCATCGCTCTCTCTGGGATCGCATTACCCAGGTTGGAATGACTTGAGCAGAAGCTGTTATTCCCATGGAGCCGTCGCTCCCCCTTTGCAACTCAATCCCAAACCGTGGCCAATCGCTCTGGCCGCGGCATATCGAGATATTCTCTCTCTGAGCTAATGTCTAATGTCGTAGGGATCCCACCGGCACGTCTGTTCTTCTTCCAAACACAACACAGACATGGTTTGAACATGGTGGATGACAGACGAGGGCGGATTGGTCCGTGAAACATCGTAGAGATAACGTAAGGATTGATGGAATGCAGTGGCATGTCTGCATTTCATAGCAGGTGCTTCTTTCAACGTAGCAGCAAGTAGCCACACTCTGTACGTTCCTAAATGGTTCTTGGCTCAGAAGTATGGTTCTAATTATGACAGAACCTTGACGTTATGTAAAACATCAAACAGGTTCTCGTTAAAGGCAATTTTGGCCAAAGTAAGAAATGGACTCATCACTACAGCTGTTGTAAATATGTTTCAACAAGGCCACCTCAGTAGTTTTCCGTGAGCTTTCTAGTTTAAACACAGAAAATCTTCTCATGACGTATCTTGGAGGCGGAAGGAATTTCTGAAGAACCGCAACTGGTGGATTTTTGATGGCATCATCATTTTCTTGTTCGGGAACCAAATTTTATGTCTGTGTTTATTAGTCAGTACATCTACCGTCGTGGGGAGGATTCCCAGTGGTCGTATGATGCATGCTGAGTACCGTAGTGAGAGAACACTGATGAAAAGGGGTCGGGAATTGTGAATCCTGCTAACGGCTGACACGGTGTTGGGGAAAAAACATGGCCAATGACATCTTTATGTCAACTGTGGGCCAGGACGCCCCTTTAAAGAACTAGTGCAAGGTTCACGGAACCGAAAGCGTAATAGTTCAAAGCAACAGACTCCAAACTACAAGCTACAAGCTACGATCAAACCCGAAAAGTGAGGCATGTTAATACTCCGAGCCGGACCTTTAGTCCTCTTCGCGAGCCCTGGTTCGTGACCATTCTTTAAAGCTTGTTTGAAGTCTTTGATTGCCCCCTCATTCCCTCATTGCATCTACATTCAAAGCCACTCTAATCAAAGGATGTGCCAGGTTTACTAAAAGCTACCCACAAACTCTCAAACCAACTCGCCGCTCAGTGAGTATTGACAAAGGGGAGAGATTTGACTAATCCGTACGGGGAAAAAAGGTCTAGGTTTCACACTTAATAATTCCCTTCATATTACTCAGCCCATGCTGTGTTTGAAAGCGCCCTTCCCAAAGCAAAGAAAAAACTTCTGTTCTCACCAAAAAACCTGACGCAACTCCTCAAACAAAAATGCAATAACAAAGAAAAAACAGGGTTTTTTTCCCTCCCGTATCCTGAGCTTCATCTGAATACCCGGCTCAGTTGGCAAGCCTGCCGTTTTCCGTTTCTTCTGCGTTTTAGCGAGTCGACAGAAATTGCCAGAACGTTCAGCGGTGGGTGTCCTCGGGCGGTGCCTGTTTAGAAGCAAACAGGATGGGCAGCAAAAGGTTTGTGCGTGTGTGTGTACGTGGGCACTCTGTTCTTCATTCCCCGCTCTTTCTTTCTTTCACATGAAGTTATGATACCTTACAGATCATCTCTCAACTCTACAAAGACCTGCTAGAGAATCTCCCTCCATGCTCCAGTTCTACTTCAACTACATTAAACTATTTAAACCTGATGAGGTCTCTGTCTTCTATAGCAGAAAGGCTACCTCACCAGTTAAACTGTATTCCCAAATAAAGTATCTACAGTGTGGTAATTAATCTGAATCTGAACTGAATTCATAATAAAACACAATAAAATGAAGGGGTGAGGTTGTTGTTTTTCTGATGCCATGAAAACCAACACAGATAACCATCTACTCACCTACAGCAGTTTAGTTACACCCATTCACTCTGAATCTGTGAGGAGTGTTTCAGACTGGAGGTGCAATACAGGCCAGCCAAACACAAAAGAGTTCAACTGCAGGGGCCGACCTTTGAGGCACAATAACAATAACTGTGATCATAAGAGATGAGGAGAAGAAGAAGAATGTAATATAAAAGAAATTATGACTGTTTAGCACTTAGTTTAACTCTGAAGCCACACAAACATGGACCGCAGTGTAAGTGTATCAGCTCCACTGACCATATAGAAACACCCCCACCTTGTTCTTCAATGATCAGAATCCCCACAGGACCACCACAGAGCAGGTACTATTAGGGAGGTGGGTTATTCTTAGCACTGCAGTGACACTGACGTGGTGTGTTAGTGTGTGTTGTGCTGGGACGAGTGGGACACACTGTGAAACACTGTGTCCACTCACTGTCCACTCTATTAGACACTCCTACTACTTGCTGGTCCACCTTGTAGATGTAAAGTCAGAGACAGTAGCTCATCTGCTGCTGCACAGTTTGTGTTCCTCTAGTTCTTCATCAGTGGACACAGGACGCCGCCCACAGGACACTGCTGTCTGGATACTTTTGGTTGGTGGACGATTCTCAGTCCAGAAGTGAGTCAGTGTCACTGCAGTGCTGAGAATGACCCACCTCCCTAATAGTATCTGCTCTGTGGGGGTCCTGTGGGGGTCCTGATCATTAAAGAACAGAGTAATAAAGTATACAGAGAATCAGATGAACTACAGTCTGTAAGTGGAGCTCCTGTATGGTCAGTGGAGCTGATACAGTGGACAGTGAGTGGAGGTCCTGTATGGTCAGTGGAGCTGATACAGTGGACAGTGAGTGGAGGTCCTGTATGGTCAGTGGAGCTGATACAGTGGACAGTGAGTGAAGGTCCTGTATGGTCAGTGGAGCTGATACAGTGGACAGTGAGTGGAGGTCCTGTATGGTCAGTGGAGCTGATACAGTGGACAGTGAGTGGAGGTCCTGTATGGTCAGTGGAGCTGAAACAGTGGACAGTGAGTGGAGGTCCTGTATGGTCAGTGGAGCTGAAACAGTGGACAGTGAGTGGAGGTCCTGTATGGTCAGTGGAGCTGATACAGTGGACAGTGAGTGGAGATATAAGATGGTTATGGCTGATCTGTGTATATTCCCTTATACATAGTTGTAAATAATTAATGCAAGAGCTAATTGGTGGGGTATACGCTAACATTACTTAGTTACCTTCACCTAAATAGCTCTAACACTAAAGAAGTAAGCTCAACACCAAACATGCTTCATCAGAAACATTAAGGTAAAAATGGCTGTTTATTTCATTTTTGGTCAATCTGTCCCTTTAACTTTACACGCCTGCTGCTGATTCTTAACACGGACTCTTATGCGCTGGCCTCCGCTTACTTCACTCACTCCTTGATTTTCTTTCTTCCTGTCCCTGCAGCTGATGCGTCCCTTCTTATGAGTCATTTACTTCTTTAATTACCATCAGCAGCAGATGCACAATGGAGTATTAATGTGAATGGGTTTTACGGCCGATTCATCAGCCAGCGCCTCCGAAGTAGAAAGGCGTAATTGACGTGGAAGAGAGGGCCGGGGCGAGCGAGACAATATGTCGCTGACAGCTCCGCGTGTACGCTGAGAGGATGTTTATGCCTTTACAGCCCAGTAAAGAATTAATAAACACCATCCCGATTCAATAACGGCTCCGACACCCGAGATGTAGCTGCGCTGCGAAACAGATCGGCTCATTTGTTAGAAGATTACAGTAAGTTAGGGGAGATGATGGTACGTGTATTTGTGCGTTTAGTGAACGCGGTTTAGTGTGTGCTGAGAGTCACAGAGTGCATCGGATTTATTTTCTCACCGTGTGTACGTCTTTATTTACATCCAGGATTATCATGTAGTGCTTTTTCTTGGTCAGTAGCAACTATTCCAATATTTCACTACATCTGATATTTTTTGTAGTATAAATAAATCTAATTTGCAGCACATATATGTATACTATTTTTTTGGCTATTTGTTTTAATTTTTAAAAGTGAATTATGATAACAGTTATATGTACACTGTTTGTACACTGAGTACTTTATTATAAGCACTATACTAAAACTGGATGCGGTTCCCTTTGCTTTCAAAACATCCTCAGTTCTGCATGCCATGGATTCCACAAAATGTCGGAAACAATAGTTTTACATTCAGATTCATGTTAACATGGTTGAATCATATACTTCCTGCTGATTTTTCAGAAGCTCTTTCATGCTATGAACCTCTACTGGATTCAGATCTGGTGACTGTGACGGCCAATGAAGAACACTCAACACATGGTCATGTTTGGACGACTTAGTGACAGAAGATGGTAAATTGTGGATGCACATGGTCAGCAACTACACTTAAATAGCTTGTAGTCATTCATGCAATGATTGTGATAAGAAAACATTCCTCATTCCATTACACCACCTCCACCAGCCTGGACTGTTCACTCAAGATCCATGGATTCAGGCTGTCTGTGCCAAATTTGAACCCTGTCGTCAGTGTGTATCTGGAGAAATGAAGATTTATCAGACCAGGATGTTTTTTCTGTCCAGTTTTGGTGAGCCTGTGCCCATTTAAGTCTCGACTTATGTTCTGGGTTGACCGAAGTGGACATATTTTTCTGCTGTTGTAGCATCAAGCTTAAACAAGTAGTGAGTTCTGAGATTCTTTTCTGCTGACAACAAATGTGGTTATCTAGCCTACCATAGCCTTTCTGTCAGCTCTAACCAGTCTGGCTAGTCAGATCCACAAGGTCCACAGAACTGCTGCTTCTTTTCCTAATTCTTCCATACTGAGTAACTCTAGAGATGATGTTTGTGAAGATTCCAGGAGATCAGCAGTTACAGAAAAACCCAAACCAGCCCAACAATCATGATGAATTCAAAATCACTGAGATATGCTTTTCCCTGAGAGTTGATGTGAACAAAACTAACTTTACAGGAGAAGGAAAAAAACACCAAAGTAATATAACAAGACAGTATTCAAAGTACTTCTGGGCCATTTTCGTCTTTTTAAGCCAACACAATATGAGTAGAAACAAAAAGTATTTGTGACAATATGCCAATAAAATAAAATAATGAAAACATCTTAAATCTATAAGATTATTATAAAAATATTTAACCTTTAAGTAGTTGTATTTAGTAAAACCATATTTTTTTATATTGCTACATCATAATGCAGATAATATATGTGCCAATGGACCAAAACTAGTGTAACATTTAGAAATAGCTTGAATAATTTTAAAATATAGTGAGTTTCATAAATTTATTTTAGCTGTCCAGTAACCTGAAGTAAAATTAAACAATGTGCAGACTTTCAGTTGTAATATGAGAATATTTATATCTAAATCTGGTGTAGAAATTGTAATAATTTTGATACATCACCCTTCAGTGACTCATAATAAATTTGTAACATAATCATGAATTAAATTTTCTTTTTGAGACTTTTTGTAAATCCTTTGCAGTCAATGACCCCATAGACAATGAGCCCATAGACATCAGACGCCGGGTCTCTTCCCTGGTGATGCTCTTCCAGGCCTTTACTAAGTGAAATGCATGTTTAATGGGACTGAGAGCAGGTGATCGGCTTGGAAGCTGCGAAGCATTCCTCCTCTTTCGCTTTATAAAAGTGTTGAGATGCGTTGGCAGTATGCTTTCAGTCATTGTCCATTTACACAGCGAAGCTGATTTAAAACATTTGGCTGAGACATTATGGCTGTATACACTTCAGAATCCATCCTGCTGGTTTTGTCAGCAGTCACATCATCAATAAATAGAACTAAACCAGGTCCACTGGCAGTAACACATGGCCACACCATAACACTACCTCCAGATGAGGTGGTGAGCAGTTCCTACTCTTTTCCATACTCGTCCCATCACTCTAGTATGAGCTGGTGTCGTCTGTCCATAAGACATTGTTCCAGAACGGCGCTGGCTCTTTTAAACTCTGATTTGGTCACCCTGATTTTGGTTTACATCTTGTGGTAAACCGTCTGTATTTACTCTGGTCTGAGTTTGACACAGATAGGCTGACCCTCCTGGAAGGTGTTCTAGATTTGGCCGACTTCACCGGGGAATGAATCCATCCGTCATCCACCACAGTTGTTTTCCATCGTCTTCTGGACCTTAGCACTTCTGAGCTGACCAGTGCGTTCTGTCTTTTGAAGAATATACCAAACGGTTGGGCACGTTGAATGTTTCTGCTCTCTCTCTGTCTCTGATTAGTTTGTTTTGATTTTTCAGGCTTGCTTCACTGGCAGAGAATTAACAGCAACAGACTCCAAATCCTAAACCGAAATCAACCGTCCAATTACTTCTGAGCTCTTAAAAATGTAACAAAAGGTTGTAAATACTCTCAAATTTAATGTGGGAGTGCATTTTGAGCTTGTATTTATTATTTAATTTTAACTCCCAATATGCCGTGCTGGAAAACTTGCATAACCAGAACAGTTGATATTGAAGTATTATGTATTTGTATTATGCTTGTTTGTTTTTATCTAACTGAAAGTGTTTTGTTTCATTGGCAGATTTGTGTCCACATTATTTCTTAAAATAATAAAACAAATATAACAAGACACTTTCACAGAAACAACAACTTAAAACATGTTGAATAATCTTATAATAGTCTTCTCAAAATGTAATAATCAGAAACATATTGACAAGACATGTACTGTGTATATAAGCAAAAACTTTATATACATTTGTCATTTTTCTTTCTTAGGCACCACGTACATTAATTAAATAGATTAAATTAATAATAGATATAGTCCAGAATTACATAAGACCTGTTATATTAACCTGGAATGGTTTGTGTCTCTCCTGTAAAGTTATTCTTTGTGTTCTGATAGTGAGGAAATGCACAAATACAAATATACTTACATATTCTATACATAAGCTCACTGACCACTTTATTAGGAACACCTGCTTATTAATTATCTGATCATCCAGTCGAGTGGCTGGAGTGTGTAAAGTGATACAGATACGGGCCAGCAGTATTGAATTTCAGGCTTTGTTCACTGGCAGTGAAGCTCTTTGGACTTCATACTGAAGTTAACAGCAACAGATTTCAAATGCAAAAGCCAAATTTGAAATCAACCATCCAATTATTTCGGAGCCCCTAAAAACTGGAGGTCTTGTAAAAAACTTGTTGTAATTCCTGCACCGTTTACCCGATTTGGACGTGAACACCGCCAAATTAAATCTGGCAGTAACTTAAAAATTACTTTTCAGACTTCCAAATGTTTATACACCTCTATATCTACAACCATCTAGATATACTGTTGGCTGCACTGAACACATTTAGAAGGTTTCCACGTGTTGGCCTTTGAGTTGACGGTAAACTCTGGGCACCTCCCTAGCTGCTCTGTGTACGAGAGCTTGTTTGTGTATGTCTCTCCGTGTCCGGCTCTGTGAAAGGAGCTCCTCTTTTTGCCATCTGTTGTTAAGCCGCCGGTCAGACAGTGTTGTGGAATCCAAACAAACGGCCCCAGCGGCTGGACAAACCGCAGCCTGCGGAGCCACATAGCTGAGCGGACCTCTGACCTGCACAGGTCATGCATCCGTACCAGGCACAGAGCAGCACCCTGTTTACTCTTCCTTTACTCCCCCTAAACACTCCTTTCTCATCCCTCTATCAACAGCCTCACTCCACACATGCACTCACTCACTCACTCACTCACTCATCCTTAATACCTTTACACCACTCTCTCTCTCTCTCTCTCTCTCTCTCTCTCTCTCTCTCCATCATTATCACTTTGCATCTCTTTTTTTTGTTCCCAGAGAAAACCATTTGTCAGATCTGAATATTGCATGCTATTTAGGGCAACGTCTGTTTTTAACCGAAGTCAGCTCACAGCTTATGTAATTGCACACTGAACTTTATATTGTTTAAACGTGGCAATTTGAAATGTTTGGTGTTGTCATAAATATTAATAGATCAGTTGAAAAGTGCAGCTTAGGGGAGGTAGTGTAATGGTCTGGAGTGGGTATAAACCATTGATTTATTTATGTATTCTACACGAATTAGTTTGGAAATCTAAACAGTGGATGAAGAGCGGTTTTCGGCGAGCCCGTAATTCACAGGGTTTCAGCATGGGCGCCTGTTTTCCATGTGAAGAGGGCTTTTTGGAAATAGCATTAATTATATACTTACCGAAAAATCCGTCCAGCCCTATTTTGCATTGCAGATAACGGTACATCGCGAAAATGAGCAGAAGGAGAAAGAGAGAGAGAGAGAGAGAGAGAGAGAGAGAGAGAGAAAAAAAAAGCTCAATTAATATAAATAGCTATGATCCTCGATGCTTAGTCGCTCACGCCGTGGAAAGAACGCCTCTGACTCGTATGCATTTCAATTAAAATGACACTTATTGTAAGCGGATTCCATTACTATATGAGTACCACTGTATATACGGCATTCGAGGCCCCTCTAACTAGTATCTCCCACTAGTATCTTTTATCAAGAATAATAACTAGGTATTTTTATTGAGAGCTGTGTAATTTAGAAGCTGAAGTAGCACAGACTGAATCAGAGTCACTTTATTTCACCATGTATGTTACATATACAAGGAGTTTGTCTTGGCGAGTCACACACGTATGGCATGTGAACAGTCTGTGTGTTTGTCTGGTGGGCTAAGTGTGTTCCAAGTAGAGAAAAACCATATAGAATTAATAGAATAAAGATTAGCTACAAAGATTAACATCTGTACTTCTAGGCATTTATGGATATTTAACCAGAGGTGTCCAGTGACGAGGTACAAATGCTTTGTTACCTTACTTAAGTAGAAGTTTTGGTTATTCATACTTTAATGGAGTAATTATTTTTCAGATTACTTTTTACTTCTACTCCTTACCTTAACACTCCATTATCAGTACTTTCTACTCCTTACATTTTAATCATAGTCTCGTTACTCCTATTTAATTTCAGCTTGTTTTTATTCATGTACATTTACATTCCAGTAAAGATTATTGATAACATGTCTTTGAAGTTTGACATCATTCACTTATAAACAACTAGTCATCATATCTTCTGCTCCGTGAAACACATGTTAATGTTCAGTAGTAACAGATATGCTTCTTTAATATATTTACATTGTATTAAACTACATTCATGTTCAATGGGCGTATATGAGCTGAAACAGGAAGCCTAGCGCATCCCAAATTTATCAACATTAACATTTTAATATAACATTATAGTCATTATGACTTTTAAAAGAATGGGGTTTTTGGGGAGGTGGGCTGGTGCACTGTAGACCCCTGTGGTGTGGCCTAAGCTTTTGTTCTTAATATTATTTTTTCCCTTTACATTACTTTTACTTTTATACTTTAAGTAGTTCTGAAAGCAGTACTTTTACACTTTAATTGAGTAAAATGCTTGAGTTGATACTTCAACTTCTACAGAAGTATTTTTTAACCATAGTATCTACACTTCTACCTGAGTATACTTTTGACACCTTTGTTTCTAGACGTATGCAGATCTAAATAGACGTATATTCATCTCCAAAATAGTGACGTTACAGGAGTGGACAAAAACAGTCGTTAGTTTTAATGTAAGTCAATAGAACCAGAAGTTTTTCCCAAGCAATTTTGGGGCATTTCTTTTGGTCCATTCATTCATGAACTTTCTATACAATGTAAACAGCAGCTGTTGTGTTCAAATGATGTAGAAAAATAGAAATGATATACAGAATATGTTACAGAATGATGAACATTTATAAAGCGCACCGTCAGTACAGCTTACAGAGGAGTAACTGGAATACAGTGAGGAGGTTTAATGATTCAGTTTAAGTATAAAGTGTCCACTGTGGTTAATGAGCTGTTAGCATGTCTGGTTGTGCTGATGGTTCTGAATGTTCTACCAGAGGGAAGGGTCTGGCGGAGGTGATGTCCAGGATGAAAGCTGTAATTATGATGCCCTGTGTCATCACCCTCTTGTTGTAGATGTATTAAAGTGTTGACAGATTATATCCAATCATCTGCTCTGCTGTCCTGGTTCTTGTGAGATGGAGGAACCAAACCAGATCGTTATGAATGATGTGGTGATGGACTCTGTGAGCTCTGTGCAGAACTGTACCGCGAGGGTCTACGGCGGGTCAGCCAGTCATTCAGTAATATGTCAAGGGCACGAGAACATCGCCCACCACCAACATCCCGCAACTTGACCAGCTCAGGAAAGTGGTTTTCCTACCCAAAGTCAGCTCAGTAACCTTGACATTTAAGATTTAGGTCTCCAGTCCTGCAGAGATTGAAATGCAAAGGCTGATGAGGTTTACTCAGAGCAGGACTACATTAAGCGCCGACCTATTAGCTATATTTTCTCTGCGCTGCGTCTTGAGAGCCGCAGTCTCCAGCCTTAACACCAGCCACTGTTTAAACATCGCTCAGCTCTGAAATGGCCAGTGGGATCCAGTTTCACCTGTGAGCACATCTCCCTTCAATTACGGCCTCGGTTATTTTGAAGCTTTTTATGCTCAAGGTCTTCGCTGAAGAATAGAGGAGGAGATAAAGAAGCTTTGGTCCAAGATGGGCACGTCTCATTTTACATGGTACAGTTTTCCTTTAAAAGAGTTTTTTGAGTCATATCGAAGAATAAAATGTCCTTTTTCACGTATACTGTATCTCAAAAGTCAGAGACCGAAACAGCCATGAAGATATTCCGTGTAGGTATTTAACGGACATGGATCAGACATGGTAGCTCAGAAGAGAAATAGTGCATCACACTTTTCAGTATTAATTGTATCCATCCTGCTGGTTTTGGGGAACTCATTTCTTAGTTTTTCAAAGAGATCAAAGAGAGGTTCAGTCTTAGAAGTTGGTCCAGCATTTTCTTCTTCTCCTCCTCACCCATCACCAGCCAGCTCACCTGTCCATTTGTGTCTACTGCTACACCCTCAGTTACATCACTGTGCCATACAGATGCACCAGCATTGAGATAGGATGGGACTGTTTCAGCTCCGCCCACTTTACATAAAGACTCAGTCAGAGACTGCCTCGGTCAGAGACTGCCTCGGTCAGAGACTGCCTCAGTCAGAGACTGCCTCAGTCAGAGACTGCCTCTACCTGTGCAGCTTCTAAAGCTTTGCTATAAAGATTTCGACCAGAGACTCTTTTCTTTGGTGTTTAGTTTATTAAACTGTAAACACTGTTTGATCAGAGGAGGACGGGTCTCCACTTGTGAGTCTGGTTCCTCCCAAGGTTTCGTCCTCCAGTCTGAGGGAGGTGTTCTTGCCACTGTTGCCTCTGGTTTGCTCACTTGGGGGATATATATGTTGTAACTGTCTGTTTTCAGAACTTCTGTAAAACTGCTTTGAGACATCGTTATAAAAAGTGCTATAGAAATAAACTTGAATTGACTTGAATTCAATTCTCACCATCCAAATCATTCCAAACACATTTAGTGATGTTGAGGTTCTGACCTCTGGGGTGGTCAGTCCACTGTTCTGAGAGGAGCTTCTTTGTTTGGTCTGTCTGTATCTTGTTTTCTCAGTGAGGAGCTTCTTCTTGAACAGCTACACATCATTTCAGACCCCACAGTGTTGAGGTGTCTTCTCACAGTGGACGGATGGACAGAAACACCTGTGAGCAGCTTGATGTTCTCCTCTTTCAATGAGATCAAAGTGCTTTGTATCAGATGGGGACAGTTTTCTTGGTCTACCAGGTCTTCCGGGTGGTTGTTAGGAGTCCCAGTTTCTATGTAGCTTTTAATCAAGAAAGATCTCCAGTTTTGGGAGGTCTCATTTTTAATATTACTACTTTCTTTTTGATCTCTGCCTTTCTTCACCTCCTCAGCAATGTCTTCTGCACAATAAATAATGGTTACTTAACTCTTAACCTTTATGTTGTGCAAACAGTTCATGACGAATGGGCAAACAACGATGGTCCAGGATTACTTGGAGCACACGTTTGTTACGAACACTCAAGATTGATGTAAGGACACGACAAAATATTCCCGTTTCTCTTTCCCCAGTCCAGCTTCTTTCACTCAAGCCAACGTCTGCATGTCCTTCTTGACTTGCCTCGACTTCATTCTCATTCCTCAGCCTCCTTCGAATCGAAGGCACGGTCACACTTGTTTATCTTGGAGGTCCTAGCTCATGCCACGCACCGTTGCTGGAATTTTCCCCGAGCTTCCAGAAAGGGAAGGTGCGGGAGAGGGCCGAAAGCTAAGGGACCGCTCTCCTACCGTGCGCTGAATGTCGGAAAAGGGATTTGTGGAGCTGGTGGAGGGAGGCTCGCGCAGCGGGAAACCCCAAAGCCTGTAAATAATCCACAGCGCGTACAGCGCATATAAAGACATCTAGCACTCAGTCTCTCTCCCTTATCACTGGAAGACTGCCCTGGGACACGAGTTGTTACAGCTCCGGCGCTGATTCTCCTCGCTAATACGGTGTGAAAAGCAGATGCAGATAATGCCAAGCCATGTTTATTGAGGCAAAGCTGTTAACACGAAAGGCGGGGGGGCGGGCGGGAGGTGTGAACTTTGAACATATTCGAGATGAAATATAAAAGAGGGATTGCGAGCGGCGAGAATAGCAAATTGTGTTGTCTTTGTTAGTGATAAGACGGGGCCTTGTCAGGTCCTCCAGGCTGTTTTCTAATCAGAAATACCTGGAGGGTTTGGGCTGTGTGTGTGTGTGTGTGTGTGTGTGTGTGTATTGATGTGGCCCAAACATCAAATAATCCTAACGAGGAATTTTAATGAAGGATTCTCCAGACAGCCTTTCTTTTATACAACATATGAATCATTCGGACGGACCATCGTGGCACACGTATGAGGACGAATGCTGCCTTTCGCTGACTTTAATGAATGTGTTTTTCTACCCTATGAGTACCTTCAGTATGTATATCGCCTGATTAGCATCGGCTGTAGCCCACAGCGAGGCTTACCAGGCTCTCTAATGCCAACCCAGTCATCTGTTAGCGTTATCCGTCTTTGAACTGCTTTTGTATCTGATCACTTCCTCCTAATGCGTCTCTTGATGCCCGCTATTGTAGTGCCCAGACAACACGCTGTTCTCCTCGCTTTAACTGTGCCTTCAAACCGCTCCGGCCTGTCATCGCTCGGCAGTTTATCGCCCCGGCGTCTGGAGCCTGCTTTTAGCCTAGCGCGTCCATCAAGCCCACCACTACCTTTGAATGCGAGATCAAACGGAGACGAATTCCAGGCGAAGAGAGGGAGAGCAAGTGTGTGCGAGAGAGAGAGAGAGAGAGAGAGAGAGAGAGCGAGAGCGAGGGGGGGGGTGCGCTGGGTAAACACCGGAGTGACAGCTCACAATGGGTTGCTTTAGCGCTACGTTAGCTCTCGGCTAGTCAGGCGGAGCGGGAGGCGCTAGCTTGTTAAACAACAAATCCGTTCCTCTGCCTGGAGCCCGCGCTCACCTCGGAAACGGCCATCGCCGAGTTCAGCCAATCTCGTCTCATTAGCTGCCCAAGTCTTTGAATCATCCGTGTGCAGTTCGTTGTGTGTTGTTTTGTGTTTTCTGCCTCCGGCGTAGTCGCTGGACACGCATCTTTCTGCTGTCTTATAAACAATTAATCTATTAGTCTATCTGTTTGTGTCTGTGTTTTAAAATATTTACATGTTTTTTATTGTTTTCTCAGCCGTTGTTTACACTGCAGAACAGCGCAGTGCTCCAGCACAGCTAACTAATATATACTGACAGCACATTTAGAGGAATGGACGTGAATTATGGAGCCAACAGTCCTTACAGAACATTTCAGGTTGCAGGTCAGTCGAGGCTAAAGGTCGATTTGTGGTACAAAATGATGTAATAGAGAGCAAATCTGTGTCTTTCACAGACGTTGGTGCGTAAATTAGACGTTTAAATAGGCCGCAGGCGTTGATGCCTCCTCTGATTGTATAGAAAGTTCTACATTATCTAGTGTTAGTGTTTGTTATTAGCAAGAAAAATATGAATTCTAGGGGTGTAAGAAAATATAAAAATATCAAATATTGGGAAAAACACAGTATCGATACATAGATTTCTGGAGGACAGTGAATCATTGTGTGTTGTGTTTAAACCTCTGACCACTAGATGGCAGTGTTGTTATTTCAGCTTCACTCCAACATTAACAAGCAGCACAAGGGTGCAGTGCTATTGTAAGCATTGATAAACCTGTTCATACAGTGGTGTGTTTTAATGGTACGATTTGAGAAATCGCGATATATCACTTTGTTTGCAGTATCGCAATATATCGTGATATATTGAATCGTGAGCGCTGTATCACAATACGTATTGTATCGCCAGGTTCTTATCAATACACTGCCCTAATTTATTCGTGGGAGAAGATAACCAGATCTGTAGACTCCAGTGTGTTGATTTTCAAATATATGTTAAGTATGTTGAATTAAACATTATAGCAGGGCCGGATTTGGAATTAGCATTGTTAGCGTTGTTGTCATCCTGTAGTGTTATGAGCAGGTCATATACAGGAAAACTGTGGTTCGCTCATAATGTTGAACCACAATATCATTATCAGAGCTTTCACAGTGCGAGTCAGATAAAGCAGTTCTGTATTTAGCGAAAGGATCAGCAAAAGTGAATTGATCAATCAGAAAAATCAAGTAAAACTAATGTTTATTAAATGAAATGAATGCTGCTGACAGACGTCCTGGTTGGTCTTTTAGGTTTGAAGTGTTATCGCTTAATGACAAGTCAGAATAAAGGTTAAATAAACCTGCTCTTAAGATTTCTCTAATTAAACATATAAACTACAGATGACGTTTTGTTGTTGACGCAGGACTCTGAAAGCCTACAACGCTGCGACATCTGTCAACCACACTTGTCGTCTGGATTATAAATTGGCTGCAAGTCGTCTCCAGCTTTGCTCCACATGTCATAATACAATTCAAATGTTTTCCCAAGCAAATGCTCAGAAATGCTGATGAACTCACTGTGCAGGAAGACCTACTACACACTGAACGTCTGAGCATCATCACTTTATCAAGAAAAACAGATATCTCCAAAATAGTATCTTTATAGCACAGGCCAAATACTTCATTTACCTTCAATGCAAGTGATTTTGGAGCATTTCTATTGGTCCATTCATTATGACAGGATATAAAGAGCAGCTGTCATTTTCAAATCATATTAAAAAAAAAAAAAAAAAAAAAAGTTAATCTCAGCATATAAGTAGAAACTTGCCACTAAAATTGGTCAGAAATGCCTTAATTTGTTTTGTTAAAACTTAAATAATATACACTATTCACCCAAAATTATTTGAGACATATTTATAAAATGTCTATATATAATATAATTTTTGTGTGTGTGTGAATTAATCTGATATGAACCGTCATGTATGGATGCCGTCTGGTGTGCTGAATGGAGATGTTCTCCAGTAAGAGGAAGAAGCCTTGTGGTTAGCAGAGCCTCTTGTTGGTTAACAGAACACGCAATCTCTCCGTGATCAGGTCGGTTTGTGGACAGTCTTTGTGACGCAATTAAAGAAGCGAGAGTAACTCGGTGTACCTTATGGCGTAATCTCCAAGTGCTTGAATTGCATCCTGTTGACTCAAATATCCTTGTTCCCCCAAGTCGGCCTGCAGCGCAGCGTATAACTCATACACGAAGCGCTTTACGTGTCATAAAAGTTTCTGAGTAAATAAATACAGCATGCTTCCCAGCAGTGAGTAACAGGTGAACGTGCCTGTGTGGTAATCTTTAATCTTTGCATCAAGCACACAATGTTCTAGATCGTAAAAACCTGAGAACTGTCTGGACAGACTAAAGCTCCGTCTTGGGCTGAATTACCCCGGCAGTTATATTCTTAGTTATATTAGTATATCGTTACTGTCCAATGAAAAACAAGTATCTTCAAAATGGTAATTTTACAGTAAAGGATTAAAACAGTCTTCACTTTCAATGTAAGTCAATGGAGCCACATTTTTTTTAGGATATTCTGGAGTATTTCTATTGGTCCATTCCTTATGCAATGTTTCCACAATGTAAATGTCTCTGACCAAAAACTAGCAAATTAGAAAAATAAATTAACTAGCAAAATATATAATAATATACCAAAAAAAATGTATATCTTCATATCTGTCAGGCTCTAGTTACACTAGCTAACCTATCTAACCTATTTAATATCTTATTGCCTGTAATATATATATATATATATATATATATATATAATATTAGTAAACATGCATGTATATATATATATATATATATATATATATATATATATATATATATATATATATATATATATATATAAATATATATATAGGTCCCCTTAGATAGATATATTAGATAGGTCCCCTAGTGTAATTAGAGCCTGACCAATTAAAATGTTTAATGAGTTAATTAAATTAATTCATTACTTGTTTTAGGTCTCACTGTTGCCAAAATTATCTGCCAATATAGTGGAAGAATTTTTGTTTTGTCTTGAAATGAGAAATATTAGATATAACGACTGTATTTCATGGCTATGCGATGGACTGGCGACCTGTCCATGGTGTACCCCGCCCTTGGCCCCATGATGCCGAGATGATCCTGACAAGTGGGATAAAGCGGAAGATAATGGATGGACTATTTTTGCCATTGATGTAATAGAAGTAAACAGGTGGTCAACAGTTTTCCTCACATTGCAGCTATCTGCTCTGCACAAGTATGTATATATGTATATATGGTGTACACAGGCCGGTACATTGCTCAGACCTTTACATTAGCAAATTATTTTAAGAAGGATTAAAAATAGATGTTGTAAAAAAAAAAAAAAAGGAAAAATCTAAGATCTAATTTTTAAAGTCATTCACATTTAAAACATGACCAACGTCTGTATCCAGACGGCTCTTCTGATTGGAGTGTAATATCTTTACAAACGCACCACCGACACTGGAACACTGCTGCATCAGTTAGAGGGTATAAAGCCCCCGGCATCGGGCTGTAGATCAGTAGAACTGCATTCTCTGAAGTGATCCAGTACCTGAGATGAATTGGAGTGATTCAGTACTGATCATCCAACATCAGTATTCAATCAAATCCTCACAGCAGTGTTCACCATCAGTACATGACCTCACTAAAGCTCAATCAGATCCTCACAGCAATGTTCCAACATCAGTACCTGACCTTAGTAACACTCAATCAAGTCCTCACAACAATGTTCAACATCAGTACCTGACCTCAGTACCACTCAATCAAATCCTCACAGCAATGATAAACATCAGTACCTGACCTCAGTACCACTCAATCAAATCCTCACAGCAATGATAAACATCAGTACCTGACCTCACTAACGCTCAATCAAATCCTCACAGCAATGTTCAACATCAGTACTTAACCTCTCTAAACCTTAAAAAATTTTAAAAAAATTATATCTTGGCAAGTGAAAACATTAAAAAGCCTAATAAATATATCTAATATTTCTTGTTATGACAGATATTAAAATATTATTGTCTCTGTTCAGTTTTAAGAACAAATTCCTTAAAATCTAAAATGTTTTGCTGTTAAAAAAAGACATTTTCTCTCCTGAGTATAAGTTAAATATCTAGAAATGGGTTAAAAAAAATGTATAGTTCAAATATAAGATATTAAGATATTAAAAATAATAATTAGTAATATTGAGATATTAGCTGATGTGAGATGATTTAACCTGATTAAATATGAGCAGCAAATGTTAATTATTTATTATTATTTATTATTATCATTATTTATTTTTTGTCCGACAGTGAAACACCACGTGACTGCAGTCAGACTGAAGCTGTACGATCGGCGCCGTTCGTCGAATGCCCTGGCGTCACCCAAAATCGAGAGTTTCAACCCATTTACCGCTGTGAGGGCGTTCGGTGTCACTTTGTCATGCATATTTGATGGGCTGTTTATTTTTTCCCCTGCTGAGAGCGGAGTACTGTAGGCTGCTTGGCGAGCGCTGCTGATGATCTGAAGTGTGAATGTGGCCGAAGGGGTTGTCCCTTCTAAAAACCCTTCCATAATATAGAGCACGGCAGAAACTAGGATGGAAACAAAAGCTCTCAATGATTCTGATCGCTTGTTTGAAATGGTTTGAGTGGTTTATTTCCGTGTTATTACTGTAGGATGAGTCATCAGTGAATGTTCCAGCGCGCCGCCAATTTTGCAATATTACTGTACGCTGTATTTTGCACGACTGTGGCTACGAGCGCCACTCGCTCGCTCGCCCGCCCGCTCCTTCTTAGCAGCGCGTTAATGTCAGACTGAGCCAGCTCTGCAGCGGCCTCTCCGTAGCCTGTGGTCATATTCTTGCCCCATGATGTCATCCTGTAGTCTCAGCTGTGAGTCCCAGCCAAGCGCCTTAACTCAACAGTTCTTTATTGAGCTTAAACAGAGTTAGACTAGATGGCATTTCTCTCTCGCTCTCTCTTCTTCCTCTCTCTCCCCTATTGCCTAAAATATTTCACAGAATCCCTCGAGTTCTTCAAACTCTTTTTCTCTGTTTGTTTATCCTTCTATCGCTCCTCGCTTTTCCCCCTTGAGGATGTCCCACATGTCTTGCACAATCATTCAGAAATGTTATAACATCTGGCAAAGTCTTTAATAAGTCATCAACCACTGTGTTTGTTTTATTATAAGTGTGACAGTAAATGTTTTTGCTGGTAAAAAACAAATAAAACAGAATATATATATATATATATATATATATATATATATATACATACACTTTCAATGTAAGTCAATGGAACCAGATTTTTTCCCATATATATATATATATATATATATATATATATATATATAGTTACATTGCATGCATGTCCAAAAGTATCCAGACAGCCCCTCTACTTACTGTATAAACAGAATGGGCCATTCTGGGGCTAAAGGGGTATAAAACAACAGAGGAGACCCAATACAACACGGTACAGTCAGCATTTTTCCAGCTAATATCTGACGCCCTTCTGACTTCCCTGTTCCTCCTTCTGAAAGAAGCCACTCTCCTGCATTACAGAAGTTCTCACTTCCTTCATCCTGTGTGGATGATTTACAGCTTATCAAACCCATCAATTTCCAGCCTGTTGACTGTTGCCGTTCATGACAGATCGTTTCCTACGTTGCGTTTACCAGCGCAGGCACCGTTTCATTCAGATTTACTGCCATGCCCAGAGTGACCATTATCTTTAAAAAGCAGGAAGAATTGGCCTCGCTGCACCGAGCCTAACAAACGGCTCACCAGAGAGGCTGGCGGTGTAGTTTCAGTGCTTTCGGGCCCTTTTCTTTTCTTTCTCTCTCTCTTTCTCTTTTTTTTTTGCGGCTATTTGTTTAATCGTGGGAGTCGTCAGTATGTGTATGTGTGCGCGGCCGATGGAAAGAATGAAGCTAGTTATTTACTCAGATGTTGCTCTGGTGTAGGTGTGAATCTACCCCAGACGCTCTGTGGGAACGCGCCGTTCACTTTTCTTGGTATCAGTGGCGCTTTTTTCCTCGACCAGAAGGCCTTCTTTTTTTTTTCCTTTCCCTTTCCCAGCACCGCCGCTGCCTTTTGTTTGTACTGGATGGCAAGTTTGATTATTTATTGTTGGGGGGGAGATGGAGCGAGGGGTGGGGGGAGCGGTGGGGTGGAGTAGCCAGGGCAATAAACATGTGACTGCACTGTATTTTGTTTTCCACGCAGAAGGCCGTGTCCTTTAACAGATCTTCGGAGCGGTAATAAACCTTTTATTTGTTTTACGAGGAAGGGGTGGATGAGGAGAGAAAGAGCGAGAGACACTGACTAACAGAAGGAGAGGGAGAGTTTAAACAGCAGCTAATGGAGAATTGTGGTGGTGGTGGTGTTGTTGTTTTCCTTCTGTTTACTGCAAGTGTACAACATCAGCACAACTTCTTGCTGACTGTTTGCTGTCAGTTTGAGCTACTGTTTTTCTTCTTCTTCTCTTTTTTCCTCTGTTTGTTTTCTCAACTGATTATTGTTCTCGCTTAAAGGAAACGATGTCAGTATGTTTTTGGGTTTAAAGTGGCGGCGATGGAAAAAAAACGGTCTGTTGTGTGCAGATCTTGTTGTTATCTGCCGGGGAGCCGGGAACACACTGTCATTCTGGGTTACATCTGTTGCGCTCGAAAGCCGAAGGGGCTATTCTCGAGGGAGAGCCTCGACCCAAAAAGTGAAACACTTTTTTTCTCCGTGGCCTTTCTCTTTTTCCTCACCTCTGCTTTTTCTTCTGTTTCAGGCTTTACAAGTTGCAAGGCAGATCCTTCTCCACCACCAGCAGCAGCAGCAGCAGCAGCAGAGTGGAACCATCAACTCTTCTAAAAGCCACGAGAAGCAGGCCACGCTACAGGTATGAAAGACTGTCTGTAGACTCAGGCAGGGCACTTGAGAACCGGTACTGTTTTGTTTGCACCGTTAACGGAACACGGAGGACGGCACACATGACACATACCGCTGTAGACGCTCTATAGCATGTGTTGACGCACACATAGTGTTATGCTGAGCTCTCCATGTGCTACTGGTGGCACAGCTTGTACCAGCCGGTGTTAGATAAACAGGAAATTAAGCCAGGCAGGCCAGCGCTGTTGACTGTTGCACATTTCTACACAGCTACAGAGCTCATGCACTGCTGCAGATATCAGTCTTAATGGAACTGTGATCAAACCAAAGCACGAGAGCTTTTCATCGGCTCTTGTGTGAACGGTCGTCTACGCTTACTGGCCACTGTATGGGACGATCGCTCGTATTTACATTCATCGTCCAGGTTTTATTCAGTCCCATGTTGTGCACGTTGTAGTTCTCCAGCTGCAGATTTGTTGAGCCTGTTTATCGTTGGTCAGATCTGGACTGAACGATATCGAAATTTGGTCTGTCTAGCACTGTGTATATGCGATTTACATGTAGGGCGGCGTTCAAAATATTGATAAGGAGATATATTTTGAGTGCGCGTCGTGATGGTGATGGAGATTACGAAGTCAGTGCATTCATTTCTACGAGAGACGCTTTTTACAGCATCCAGCGTGCAGTGAGGTTGTCCTCTCGTATTTAGTGATACCTCTTCATTTAGATGTTTTCTATTGGAGTTGTCGTTAAGTCCTGTTAGGTGTGTATTAGAGTTGGTTTCACTTTCACAGGCACAGTGTAGGCTGCGGTTGTAGTGAGTAACTAGTCAGTAGCGCTTAGCCATCAAGTTTGGGTTTGTTTGTGCTGCTAACGACTGAACGGAGGATGTTGCTGTGCTGTCTGTGATCAGGGACAGGTATTACAGAACACTCCTGTTGTTTACTGATCATTTCACAGCCACAGACTCATATGTGCCCAAGTACCAGGTACAGTAGTGCTGACAGGTCTGTGTGGGCAAAAGTGCAGGAAGTTCTCTCCTCTGACTCTCTCTGCTCTGACCGGCTCATCAGCTACTCTTTTTAAAACTTTTTTCCATTAAGGTTTAGGTGAAAGTATAAATTATCCTTCTGCCTTATTTATATATTTATTTATTTAGTCTGAATCTTTTGGGACGATCTTTAAAGTAAACTAGCTGACAGTACCCGGCCTTGTTTAAATCCATACATGATTTCTTGTCCAAGTATACCAACAAACCTACTTTTCTGGCTTAAAGGCTGTAAACAACATTCTTTAAAGTCTTTCCCTTTGATCTTTTACTTAAGATGCTAACAAAACTGACAGCACTTAACTGTTAGAAAGGCTACATCACACCTACATAAGCTTTGTCTGCCATCAAGACTAATTTAGCTTAATTAGTAGATTTGCCTTTATGGTGAAAGACACATATTGGAAGTTTGTCCACACGCTCAGTCAACCTTTATTTAAAATACTAATTATTATCATGAAATAAATATTTCTCTTAAATCTGTGCATAGCAGTGGTTGGCATCCCTAGAAATTCCTATGAGTGACAGTATTTTCCTGTTCATATTTTATGTTTTCACCTGAGTTTTTAGTTTCATGGTTGTATAGATAGCAGAAGACACACAGGCCAAATGAGCAAGACCAGAGTTGCGCAAATCAGGAAATGACTATAAGCAAATAGCTAAACAATTAAAACCACTATCAGGGCAATAATTAAGAAGTTTAAAGCAACTGGAGAGTCTGTCAAGAGTGGGACATATGTCCACAGTGCACAGTGACAGTGAGTGATCTCAAATAGTCACAGCTGGAGGGTGTAGAGTTTAGCTGTTGGGGTCAGAATGTCTCCCAAACTACAATCAGATGCCGCTTACGTGAAAACTTGTTGTTTGGGATGCTGTCGAGAACCAACAAACTCAAGCACCTACAGTTCACCAGACATGGGACCGCGTTTAACGGTCAGGTGAAGCCAAAATAGAGCTTGATGGGTTTGATCTAGACACCAAGACGATGTCGTCTATACTTACAGTTGCAGCGCTTGTGATTTGAAAGTTGCACTCTGACAAACGACAGTTTCAGTATAAGAACGATTAACCGCTGAGCAGGTAATATTTGGGCAATCGCACTAGAAACAGTGAATCAGGCACAGCAGCGTTGCTGGAGCTTTTAAACGCCGTCCTATTACTAGACACTAGGCACAATAGCTCTCCTGTTTGTTTTGGTTGTCCACGTAAATGCAAACAGACCAGAAATAATCAGTCGATCTGGCTGTAAAGAAATGAGAATAATTAGAATATTTCCCTAGTAAACAGCTCTAATGATTAAAGATGAATCACTGCAGACCCTCGTGTGTCTGTATGTGATATAAGACGCTAAAGCAGCGTGGTTAAGTGGGCAAGTGGCTTTTTATCTCTAACCTACGTATCTGATGTAGTTATGGGTTAAAGGACACTGCAGCTCTCTTCCTCTTTTTCTCTCTCATTCATTCTTCCTCACTCTCTTTCTTGCAGTTATCTGTCCCTCCAGCAGCGACAGGCAGCGCTAGAGAGGAGATGCTACTACCTGCTCTTCTCTCAGGCCTTTATTTGCCCAGTCTTTGTCATGCAAAGCAAATCCGGCCCTCTTTATTTCCCCATCCGCTATCCTTTTAAAACAAGACCAACTCACCATGTCTGATGCAATATTTACGCTCATTTCGGCCCTGCTCTCTCTCTCTCTCTCTCTCTCTCTCTCTCTCTCTCTCTCTCTCTCTCTCTCTCTCTCTCTCTCTCTCTGTCTCTCTCTCTCTCTCTCTCTCTCTCTGATCTTTATCTCTGTTTGAACAAGGAGGGCGTTGTTTGTTTCACAGCGAAATCGCAAACGACTCCGGGGCATATTTGATAATTAATACCCAGCTCTTCTACACTCACAGCATCCATAGAGTACACCTAATAATAACATCTCCATAGGGGTGGGCGTTTTTAATGAGCATGTAACGTCGCTTTCTGATGGACCTTCGTCGTGAAGACATCTCGGGTGGGAAAACAAAACCCTCCCGAGGATGAAATACGGCGATGCTGACCTTTTGCATTGTGTGCATGTTAGTCAGGACTGAAGTTAAGGCTGATTTATACTTCACGTACATGTGTTTGTGTGGTAAAGCAGAGCAGAGGATTATGGGAAATCGTAGCTTGAGTAGGAGCTGGCGTGCAGGAGGCCAAAATCTCAGCAGCGCACTGTGAAACCTGTGCAGCGCTGCGCATCCAGCTGTCTGTGGTTGGTTGAGTGGGGAAGTACGTCCGGTAGTTTTCCACAAACACAAAAACAACACAGAGAGACAGCACCGTTCGAGGACCGAGCATTTGTATGACTTATTAAGCATTTATATGACTTTAACGTTATAAAGCAATAATTATAAATGTTTTTTGGTCCCAGGTGGTGTAACCATCTAAGCTCTGGGGCGTCACAGGTTTAATCTCCATTGAAAAGAGCAGCCTCTCTCTCTCCCTCTCTCTCCCTCTCTCTCTCAGCGAGCCAAACCAGATACCGCCTATGCTGGCCTTACACCTAGCGATTTTACTGTCGCAGACAAATTTCCAATGTGGGAATAAAATCTTGAGAGTCTTTCTGGAGTTGAGTCACGTTCGCGTCTTCTTGATTGTTAAGTGTGAGGTGGTCGAGATTGCAGGTTAAAGTCAGTCTTTTTCTGGTCCTAGCGTTCTGATAAAATCAACCGTGTTTAATATTATCGTAAGTCTGAAGTCATGGCTCATGTAGAGTGACGTAAACATTGTCGACAACCAATAGGAGAGCTCTGGTCACCACCAAACGGGAAGCCGCGAGGCGAGTACAGGAATGTCTGGCGGGTAAAGAAGTTAGATATGGAGGGGAATCCGGCGAGGGTTCAGAAACTGTGGTTCTCCTGGACTGTACAGAAGGAGGAGGAACTGGTGGAGCTGTGGAGTGAGCTGTGGAGTGAGCAAGAGTGCCTCTTTGACGTGTCTTCACATTTATACCACGACAAATTGGAAAAGGAACAAAGGTGGACAGAAATCGCTGAAGCTCTCGAAATCCCTGCCGAACTGGCTACAGTGTTTACAATTAGCTTAGCAGCTAACCGTACATTTAGCTGAATGTTGTTAACTTTAATAAGATAAATGGGAAATAATCTCAAAAGGAATCGAGTAGCAGTCTTGTTGTAAATAGTGACTCTGAAAGACCCCCTGTCTTTGCAAAGTCAGTCTCGGACTAGTCTAGGACTAAAAGTCTGTGACTAGTGTTTAGATGTGAGAGGGAGTCAGACCTTAATCTATTAAATATCTTTTTAGAGTCTTTTAAAAATCTTCTAGTATACGGTCAGCATTAGGTAATCTAACAGAATTAGCAGATAGCCTTCTCCTACTAGTGTGTTAAGCTCCATTGACACTACGTTAGTGGCAGATCGAAATGATGAGGCCGCTACTGATGGTGGTGGAACCTTCATCATCATTACGTATGTAGGACGCTTTACAGACACTTTATAAAACAACACACTCCACAGTTCAGACAGTTAGCGGGGGGCTTCCCTCGACCCCGGTTTAGAGCCACTTAACTAGTCCTCAGCTGTGGGGGAAGGTCTCGATCTGTGACTACGGTGTGTCACACGTAAACGTCCTCAGCCATGAAGGGCAAACAGCACCCGTCCAGGCAGCCTCGCAGCCGCAATGCAGGGTCAGCCAAGCAGCCGGTCCAGCCTGCATCACAACTGAGCTTTAGCGACAGATCCTCACAGCAATGTTCAACATCAGTACCTGACCTCACCAACACTCAACCAAATCCTCACAGCAATGTTTAACATCAGTACCTGACCTCACCAACACTCAACCAAATCCTCACAGCAATGTTCAACACCAGTACCTGACCTCACCAACACTCAACCAAATCCTCACAGCAATGTTTAACATCAGTACCTGACCTCACTAACACTCAATCAGATCCTCACAGCAATGTTCTACATCAGTACCTGACCTCACTAACACTCAATCAGATCCTCACAGCAATGTTCTACATCAGTACCTGACCTCACCAACACTCAATCAGATCCTCACAGCAATGTTTAACATCAGTACCTGACCTCACTAACACTCAACCAAATCCTCACAGCAATGTTCAACATCAGTACCTGACCTCACTAACACTCAATCAAATCCTCACAGCAGTGTTAAACATCAGTACCTGACCTCACTAACACTCAATCAAATCCTCACAGCAGTGTTCAACATGTGGTGTAAAGCCTCCGCAGGGCAGTAGAGGTAGAGGCTGTAAAGGGAGGAACTCCATGTTAATATCTTAATTTCAGAGGAAACGCAGGACGAGCAGGTTTCTGCTAATGTTTTGATGTATAGCGCGTCACCCGCGGAGGTCAGCAGTAAAGGCCACTGCCTGGTGGCCGGGCCCAGGAGAAGCTTTAGAGCAGCAGAACCGCACAAAGCCACTATTAAAATTCTAATTTATTAATGTATACAGAGAGTGTGGCCAACCTGTCACTCAGGCCAGTGAAAAGAAAGCTGTGCGCGTGTTTTTTCTGTTCCTCTCTTTCTCTTTCTCCTTCCTTTCATCCACAGACGCGTCTCCTCTGCACACCGTAGTTGCTAAGCACCCGGTAAACGGCTTGATCTGTTATGCGATCTCTTGTTCTTTTCAGAGTTGCGCCTCGTTACCGCACGCAAAGCAACAAATGCGTGTTTGTCTCTCTTCCGTCCCGAGCCTCCGCTTTAATTGGGTTTGTTGTTGCTCGTATCGCCGGTTCGGCATGTTGTGTGCATCCGCGCCGGGCGCATTGTTTATGTGCTCTCTTGGTAATACACCAGCCACTTAATTAAGACTTTAAAGTGGAGCTGTTTAATGAAACAGTGGAACATAATTATCCATATAATGAGTGCTTTGTAGGGGAAAAAAGCTCCTGTTGAATTGAACCCAGTGTGCCTTGTAATTTAAAAACGGGTTTAGTTCTGAAGCTAAAAGCTAATAAACAGCTGGTTTTATTTCTTACACTTAAAGCTGAATGCCGAGGTTCTATAACACAATCAGACAGAGCTGCTGTTCTGCAGGAGTCCCCAGGATGCTCTTTCACATCAATCACTCCATTAGAATTTAGAATTTAGAATTTAGATCTGTTCACCACTTTGTTTTGTACACAGTAAATCATATGCTCCGCCTGAAACCCATCTGTGCAGTGAAACAAACACACAATAGGGGGCAGTGAAACACCCACATACACCCACACACTAGTGGACATACGTAATAGGGGGGCAGTGAAACACACACTAGTGAACACACACACTGGGGTGCAGTGAAACACCCACATGCACACACTAGTGAACACACACACTAGGGTGCAGAGACACACCCACATAAAAACACACATACTAGTAAAAACACCCTACACAAAGGGGTAGTGAAACACCCACATACACACACTAGTAAACATACGTAACAGGGGGTAGTGCAACACAACCTATGGGGCAGTGAAAACCCCACATACACAAGAGGGCAGTGAAACACTCACATACACACACAAGTGAACAAACACACACTAGTGTGCAGTAAAATCTCCACTTACACACACACACACTAGTGAACATCCACAGTACCCAGGGGGCAGTTGGGGGTTTAGTGTTTTGCTCAGGGGAAGCTTTAGACAGTCCTGTCTGATCATGGGATCAAACCGGTGACCTTCCAGCCACAAGGCTTGTTCTCTGACCTCCAGCCCACGACTGCCAGTGACCACTGACACAGTAAAAGGAGAGACTGACCACAGTACAGGCTCAGAATCAGCCCCCTCACTCAGAGGGGTGTTCTAAACATCTCCGTGCCTGCATTGTTACTCCAGCATAGCGTTCTTAATCTGGTTGGAACGATTCCAGAGGTTGCTATGTTGGTTACTTTGGTGTCCCAGATGGTTGCTAGAATTTTGCTAAGTAGTTGCTATGGTATCCCATTAAGGTTTGCAAGGGCATTGCTAGGTAGTTGCCAATGAACCCCACACATGGTTAATAGGGTGTTGCTAATGTATCATCATGACTTAAACTAGGCGCACAAACTTTTGCATCTCATTCAAAAGTCCAATCAAGTAATCTAAGAGCTGGAGCAATGTCGATATCAGACACAAATTTGGCATACTTATAATAATCATAATAATATGAAGAAGAAGAATTTATGGTTGTCAGATAATAATCAGATTACTAATAAATTAGTATGTTTGGATTCAGTTGAGTTTGTATTGATGAGGACATGTTTGCACGTAAAGGTGTACTGCTTTTAAATCAGTTAATTTAAGGTGTACTGTTTTTAAATCAGTGAATTTAAGGTGTACTGTTTTTAAATCAGTGAATTTAAGGTGTACTGTTTTTAAATCGGTTAATTTAAGGTGTACTGTTTTTAAATCGGTTAATTTAAGTTGTACTGCTTTTAAATCAGTTAATTTAAAGTGTACTGCTTTTAAATCAGTTAATTTAAGGTGTACTGCTTTTAAATCAGCGAATTTAAGGTGTACTGCTTTTAAATCAGTTAATTTAAGGTTTACTCAGGTTTTCTCTTAATCAGTTAATAGCTCCAACATGCATGCAAAAGTTTGGGAGGTTAAATTCCATGTTTTGATCATTTTCTGTTTACATCTCAGCACATTTTAATTACTGTTTATTTGTTGTTTAGTTTTACATATTGGGAACAAAAACAAAACAAGGTCTGTGCAAAAGTTGTGTGACATCTTATGTTTTATTATTCATTTGTATTTTTCTATTAGTTATCAATTAAATTAATGTATTTTTACTCTGAACAAAATCAACCAAAAAGATTGCTAGCAAAATATTGCTGTGCTGCTAATGTAACTGATATCTATAACACTTATCACACAGAGATCGCCCAAAATGTGGTTTAACAGTGAGGATGATCTCATTTTAGTTGGTTTTATTCTCTGGTTTGCTTTTACTGATCTGAACATACGCTGCTGCACTGACAAGCAGGACGTACTCAACTGGCCGCGAAAGCAGCAGAAAATTACCAGCAAAATGACACATGTAATTAAAAGGAATTCATGCCACTTTACCTCCACACCTACAGAGGAGAGCGAGAGAGAGAGAGAATGAGCGCTAACTCCCTCCTTGCTAATTACGGGTATCACCGAAATGCTAGGGTTTGAGTCATTAGTTCCATGTGCATTTAATTAGAGGCAGTCTGAAATTGGATTTAACTTATTACTTTTTCATGGATCACTTTCTTGTCATCACTTCAAATTGGATTGCAGCCCCAGGTAACTAATTATGCCCACCACAGGATCAGGAGTGGAGAAATAGGTAATTAGAAACAACACTTGCAGACCCTTGTTGATAGTCCACACTCTCCTTGGAAGGAAAAGAAGGGAGGACGGGAGGGAAGAAAGGAGCAAGGAGCTCGTTTACGGTTGGAAAAAAGAGTTGACGTGGTTAACTACTCGACTCCACGTGGGAGGACGAGAAATCAGGAGACACCTATAGTGGATCTATTGACACGCAGCGGCGTTGATGACACTAAAACGACTGGAGCCAAACACCACGGGCTAAAATGGGCAGATTAATCCCTGGAACACGTATTTATATAATTATTTATTTACTTATTTATTTATTTATGTGAACCTCAAACACACTGGACGTTCAACACTGAAACCTACATGAACCCACATCAGCAGGATCTGAGAAATAGACGTACTTCTGCCGCCGTACCCTACATTACGTTAACCGAGCAGTAACTTCTGATTTCTAGAGTGGATATTTTTACGTTGATTCTTATTTTTTATTTTTTATATTTTTTATATTATGTATATTATATTTTATTTTTGAGCGGCACAGTGGTGTAGTGGTTAGTATGGTGGTGTAGTAGTTAGTACGGTGGTGTAGTGGTTAGTATGGTGGTGTAGTGGTTAGTACGGAGGTGTAGTGGTTAGTATGGTGGTGTAGTGGTCAGTACGGTGGTGTAGTGGTTAGTATGGTGGTGTAGTGGTCAGTACGGTGGTGTAGTGGTTAGTATGGTGGTGTAGTGGTCAGTATGGTGGTGTAGTGGTCAGTATGGTGGTGTAGTGGTTAGTACGGTGGTGTAGTGGTTAGTATGGTGGTGTAGTAGTTAGTACGGTGGTGTAGTGGTTAGTATGGTGGTGTAGTGGTTAGTACGGAGGTGTAGTGGTTAGTATGGTGGTGTAGTGGTCAGTACGGTGGTGTAGTGGTTAGTACGGTGGTGTAGTGGTTAGTATGGTGGTGTAGTGGTCAGTATGGTGGTGTAGTGGTCAGTATGGTGGTGTAGTGGTTAGTATGGTGGTGTAGTGGTTAGTATGGTGGTGTAGTGGTCAGTATGGTGGTGTAGTGGTCAGTATGGTGGTGTAGTGGTTAGTATTGTGGTGTAGTGGTTAGTATGGTGGTGTAGTGGTTAGTATGGTGGTGTAGTGGTTAGTATGATGGTGTAGTGGTCAGTATGGTGGTGTAGTGGTTAGTACGGTGGTGTAGTGGTCAGTATGGTGGTGTAGTGGTTAGTATGGTGGTGTAGTGGTCAGTATGGTGGTGTAGTGGTTAGTACGGTGGTGTAGTGGTTAGTATGGTGGTGTAGTGGTTAGTACGGTGGTGTAGTGGTTAGTACGGTGGTGTAGTGGTTAGTATGGTGGTGTAGTGGTCAGCACTGTCTCCTCACAGTAAGATGATCTGGGTTGGATTCCCGGTCTGGGTGGTTCTGTGTGGAGTGTGTATGGTCTCTCTGTGTTTGAGTGGGTTCCTCCAGGTACTCCGGTTTCCTCCCACAGTCCAAACACATGCATGTTAGGATCCTCACTCTAAACTGACCGTAGGTGTGAGTGTTGGCCATGAGATGGACTGACGACCTGTCCATGGTGTACCCCGCCTTAACGCCGATGGTGCTGGGATTGGCTCCAGCCCCCACCGTGACCCAGACTAGCAGGATAGAGCAGAAAATAATGAATAGACATTTTATTTATTTCCTTTTTCCTTCTTCCTTCCATGTTTTTTATTAATATTATTTTTAAAATTATTATTATATATTATTTTGGATACTCTATATTATCTTACTGTTTTATAACGAGCTGCAGTCCTCAAAGCATTTCACTGGTAGTTGTATCGTGTGTGACTGTATGTGACCAGTAAACAATGACCACTCGTACAGAAGAATATAATTTTGAGTGTTTACAGAAAATGAAAGATGCAGGTATTTTGTTTGTTTGCTTGTTTGTTTGTTTTTTTTCTAATTCTGATTATTTGGTTGACCAGTATGAATGCAGCTCTGGCGCCAGCATCAACGTATACTATGAGCTTCATACACGAATGCAAGCTTTCCGTGGCTTGTGCTTAAGTTGCCGAGAGCGAGCAGCCGAAGTGAACATGGTGAACACGTGTAGTTAAGCGCGGCTAAAAACAGAACTGGTTTGTTGCTTCAGTCACAGTGGACTGCGTCGCCCGCCTTATTTTCAACGTAGACAAGTAGGTGTCTTCCAAACATGCGTTAGACATCTGGAGCGAGCTTTTTTTTTTTCATTTTCATGTAAATAAAAAAAGTAAACAGGACTTCTTTCTTTCTTTCTTTCTTTCTTTCTTTCTTTCTTCTTCTTGATTGTGTAATGGATTTATTCTTAGCTCTGTCTCCAGGATACCGGCCGCGCACCTACAGAGCGAGAAAAGAGAGAAGTTTTGTTTTTTTATGAGATTTTATGACTTCCTCCGTTTGTGGAGTTCATACAGAGGCCCTTGTGCGGTGAACCTACGGCGGAGTGATTTGAAGAAATGGCCACCTCGCATGCGGCTGCTGAAAAACACCGCGTCTGCTGTTTTGATGACGTTGCTAGTCTGTTGTTGTTTTTTTTCCTGATCCAGAAAAAGGAGCAAACAGGCCATTTGCTAATGTACATGTATATTTTACTGAAAGAACATCTCGTTTCTCTCCTGACCGTATACGGTGGCCGCGAGGGCAAGCCGGGTCAAATGATGATGTTCTTTCATGACGATGAAAGGCCATTAAATTTACTACTATCCCCCCAAACACACGCCCGCGTACACTCCTTTGTAGGGTGCTGCCTGACATGATGCAGAGGCCCCGCTCTTCTCCTTTTTATGCCCTCTTCTTCTTCTTCTCCTCCTTCGTCTTTTCTGCTGTGCTCTTTCTCGTGGAGACCCATGGCATTGTCCTGACACATGTACACCACAGCGCTGCAATCTGTAACTCATTAGTGGTGCGGTGTGCTGGGGTTCGCTGGAGCCGAGCCAGCGCTTCCAGACGGACGCAGCACGGCCAAACTTGCTCAGCCCAGCTGAGAAGAACCCGTTGCAGGCAGCCAGCTAGCTCACCGCAATGCCCAGCTCAGGAGGTGATGCCGAAGATGTGAGAGAACGAGGGAATCGTTAAGAAACAGTTGCAAGTCTAATTTACGCACTTTTCTCTTTAACCTCGTCACCGAGACTCATGTAGTTAACAAGAAAGGGAAGCCTATCAGGCCTAAATCATCACATTTGCCTCAAACACTGTTAACAAGTCTTTAAAACTATTAAAACGATTAAATTTGTGGTATGCTTAGTATATTTTACATCGTAGAGTTCATGCAAATTAAAACAAGTGATGGTTAACGTCCTGCAGATGTTCTAAAGCTTGGCCTAATGAAGAAACAAGCTATATCATGTAACTGTAGGTTTGTTTTTTAGATCGTCTGTGGTCTAATGATGCAAATATTTCATACTGGACAAATATCTGTTGGGCTTTGGGTTCAGATTCAAAACACAATCGAGGCAAACTTACACTCCCAGTCTGCATTCAGGGGTCCGGTGCTATTTAGATCCCTCAGGTTTTAAACAAACCTGGGTGGAGCATCAAATGAGGGGTGGCTGGAGGGGTTGAAGATTGGTATTCTAATATATATACAAATATCCAAACTTGTCTTGGTATTATATTTACTTAATTTGGTATTCAAATGCATCCTGAACCGTTTGGGGGGAAAATGTTTCCCTATGTGTGGGAAACATCACAGGTCCGCATCAAAGCTTCACACCAAAGTCATTGTATGCTTGTACACGCTGAACTAATTCTTAAACTGTTAGCCGGGTTAGATAAGATATGTGTAGTGGTTGCACGTCTCTACTGATTTGCATTCAGTACCAACATTAGGAAGTTTCTTTTCAAAGTTATATAATCTTTGAAGAGGTTCTTAGACCTGGCCTGCTCCTGCGATAAGTCCTGCAAGGATCGCTGAGATTTTATGGACGTTAAATCCGATTGTGTGAGTTTTCGGATCGTGGTAAGGCGTGCAGGGGACAGATAGTAGAGGAGCTTAAGGGCTGTGACTCGTTTGGGTTCATCTGAGAACCAGTAGGGCTACGCCTTAAGTGTATGTATGTGTGTGTCGTCTCTCCTCTCCCACCTCGTGGTTTGCCTGAGCGATTGTGGCGCGTGCCAGGGTTGATCCCCAACACTTTCGGACCCCTCCATCTGCGGCTGTAGCGGCAGATCACCCGGTCTGCTTCTGATTGCTTTGTTTTGCCCTGTCACGTTGTACGAATGCATTATGCTTAATGCGGGACGCGCGCTGGAAACAGGTTTGGATGCCGCTGTCGGGATGAAGTCATCTCTGGTTTTTCCAGGCCCGCTCTCTTTAGCCTGGCGAGCCGCGCATCGGCATCAGATCGCTGTCGCTCCGGCTGATTAAAGCCACAGTGCCATTTTCAAGACCTTTTCACTTCAGCCGCGATGTTTTCCCCCTCCAGGCCCACCCCCTTCCACATACGCATACTTTCCCCTCTTCCCTGCCTCCCCTCCCTCCAGTCTTTCTGTCTTCTAGTCATTTTTCCCGCCGTTCCAGCCGCATGTTTGTCAGAGTGATTCATCCGCGCTTTGGGGGCGGCTTATGGATGGATGTACACAGCTGTTTGTCAGGGTAACCGGGGCGTTGTGTGTTTAGGGAGTGTCTTGTGTATATGTGTGCGTGTGGTAGGGTGTTGTGTGCTTAGTGGAACGTATCTGATGGTTGGCAGCAGTTAAAAAAAGAGAAACGCTCTCTGCAACTAGAGGAAGTTGCTTGTGGGTGAAAAACAGATAGAATGGCTTTTGTTTTGTTTTAGGGGGGAAGTTTTGGCGTGTCACAATCATTAGATTTTTAACTGACAATTAATTGCCATTTAAATAATTAACTTTATAGTAATAATGTAATAATGTATCTTTTTTTGTTCAATATACAGATAAAGGAGTTATTAACAAACATCAAATAAACAAACATCACTCACCACCGCCCTCTAAAGGAGTTATTAACAAACATCAAATAAACAAACATCACTCACCACCGCCCTCTAAAGGAGTTATTAACAAACATCAAATAAACAAACATCACTCACCACTGCCCTCTAAAGGAGTTATTAACAAACATCAAATAAACAAACATCACTCACCACCGCCCTCTAAAGGAGTTATTAACAAACATCAAATAAACAAACATCACTCACCACCGCCCTCTAAAGGAGTTATTAACAAACATCAAATAAACAAACATCACTCACCACCGCCCTCTAAAGGAGTTATTAACAAACATCAAATAAACACACATCACGCACCACCGCCCTCTAAAGGAGTTATTAACAAACATCAAATAAACAAACATCACTCACCACCGCCCTCTAAAGGAGTTATTAACAAACATTAAATAAACAAACATCACTCACCACCGCCCTCTAAAGGAGTTATTAACAAACATCAAATAAACAAACATCACTCACCACCGCCCTCTAAAGGAGTTATTAACAAACATCAAATAAACAAACATCACTCACCACCGCCCTCTAAAGGAGTTATTAACAAACATCAAATAAACAAACATCACTCACCACCGCCCTCTAAAGGAGTTATTAACAAACATCAAATAAACAAACATCACTCACCACCGCCCTCTAAAGGAGTTATTAACAAACATCAAATAAACAAACATCACTCACCACCGCCCTCTAAAGGAGTTATTAACAAACATCAAATAAACAAACATCACTCACCACCGCCCTCTAAAGGAGTTATTAACAAACATCAAATAAACAAACATCACTCACCACCGCCCTCTAAAGGAGTTATTAACAAACATCAAATAAACACACATCACTCACCACCGCCCTCTAAAGGAGTTATTAACAAACATCAAATAAACACACATCACTCACCACCTCCCTCTAAAGGAGTTATTAACATCAAATAAACAAACATCACTCACCACCGCCCTCTAAAGGAGTTATTAACAAACATTAAATAAACAAACATCACTCACCACCGCCCTCTAAAGGAGTTATTAACAGACATCACTTACTGCTGTAGTACCAGTCAGAAGTTAATACTTGTGGTGCTGTATTTACTCGTGATAACTCTTTATTATTGTGTTTTTTGCTGTCTTGTACTTGTACACAGCCTGACAGACGCATGTTGGTTGTGAGGTAAACAGAAGTGTGAACGGCGACAGCTGTGGAAAGTAATTGTGTTCATTTTAAATAATGTGCGTGAGTCTGAACCTACGCTCCACATTGCGTTACCTTTAACCAAGTAAACTTGGTCTGCTCGCTGTCTGTCACCCTCTCTTTCTGTTTCTTTCTCTCTTTCCCTCTGTTCCCACACGTCAGCGTCCTTTCTTTCTTCATAAATCTCCAAAGGTTGCCATTAGTCAGTAGACAAAATATAAGCTAAGTCTGTGTGTATTTACTACAGGCTTTGACATCATGCCCTGTGTTGTGGTTTGGAGTGTTTTGTTTGTTAGGGTTGATTTGGCGGGGAATGCAGTAGGTCAAGGCCGCTTCGCGTCCAGAGCGGTTCCGATAACACAGTCCGGTAAATCTGTGCTACGAAAGCAGATCAGTACCGACTTCAGGAGAGTAGAACGCACAGTGAGCTCATGTAACCGACGCTCAGAGCATCTGAAGTTTTTTTTTTTTCGATGCAGAACGTCTGGGTTGTCTGAGCTTCATGCTCAAATATGGAATTATGTGCCACATTTTTTCTCTCACAAATAGAAATGTTTTGATGAAGCTTCCAAAAATAGAGTGTGAGTCAATAATGAACACAGTATGAATCAATCACAATGGCATAAAGAAAACAAAATTTCCCCACCCACCAAATTTATGTTGTACGACGCTGAAAAGAACTCCTGTTTTGACTAAGTGAAAACCACAAACGAGCGAGAACCTGAAGTTTCTGGTGCTGTCAGCAAATGACATGTCTAAAGAATTTTTCAAATTGCACTGCAGGACTCCTTGTAATTTAATTAATTCAGTAACAAAATACTAAGAATATAAATACTGAGTGCTTATGTGTGTATTATACATGTATATGTACATATGTATACTGCTGCTGTTTAATTGACTAATATCTCGTATGGTGTAGATATTAGTCAGTATAATCATTTATAATTTAATTTAGGTGCCAGAAAATATGTTAAGATATAAAAAAAAAATTTTAGGAATGCAAAGAGGTTGTTTATGATATGATACATTCTTTGTGATATATGTTTATGATAAATCCTATAACGTAACTATGTATTTACAGTACTTGTCACATTATCTGAAGGTTTGATCACCACATTTCAAATATGAGGCATTCTGAAGTAAAAAAAAATATTGTAATTAAACGTTTATTGTTATTATTGTGTGTGTGTCTGTGTATATATATATATATATATATATATATATATATATATATATATACCAATATACCATACTTCTTCTGTTCTAAAGCATTTAATATTTATAATTAATATTCTCCCTTTGCAACGTCGGAGATGCTAGATCCTAGTTACAGTTGTTAAGCCACAGTTGGATAATGGATATTTAGGGGAGGGTCTTAGTAAAATTTGCACTATAAATAGTCTAATTTATTTTTATGCATCAAATTCTGTTTATATACATTATTAAAACAGGATATTTTTTAAATGTAGTGAAACTTCCTTACTCTGCACCACTGAAGATAATGTTTTCAAATTAGCCATGTTTGTGTCTCAGATGATGGATAAACATCAGCTCACTGTTTTAAAAAAAAAAACGTATGTGTGTGTGTGTGTGTGTGTGTGTGTGTGTGTATGGTCCTTCAGATGAAGGTTGTTGCCCAGGGCACCAGCTGTTAGCTGTTAACTTTCACACCTGCTCAGTTCAGGCCTCTTTAAGTAAACAGCAGATTAAGTTTAGTTTAGAGGACAGAATTAAGAAATGTTCTTTATGCAGGTCCTTCTCATGTAAAGCCACGTGAATCGAACAGCAGTGCCGCGCCGCTTCCGCTACAATCGATAACGACGCTGTTGTTAATGGTTATGCCATATGTTTGTATATTGGACATTTATAACGTAATAATGTCATCAGTCATTCTAATGCCAGTCACAGTGACCTTGGTGTTGGTAGATGTTACTGTTAGAGCAGATACTGCTGGCAGCTAATGAGCGTGAAATAAAAACTGGTCCTGCTTCGTGTCTGAAGAGGATGGCAGTTATATATATATATATATATATATAATTACTTAATTAATTGAGCTCTTGTGCTATAAGAATAAACAAAGTTGTCAAATTATTCATTTATTTTTCGATCAGAGAGCAGCTTCAGAGAGAGAGAGAGAATGGAAGCACAGCAGAACGGAGCAGGCTGAACTGTATGTCTGCTAAATTTATCATGAGGCCGTTGGGAGCACTGAAATGAGAACAGTGGCCTATTACTGCTAAGAAGGTGTTTTATTGGGAATATGCCCACATGCTACCCAGGGGAGGAGAAGGGGTTTGGCCGAGTGCGCGTATGTGTGGTGATCATATGTGTAAGCGTGGGGGTACGAGGGCGGCTGGTGTGTACAAGTGTGTGCATGCTTGCATGCAGGATTACCCAATGTCCTGTCTCGCTTCCTCGAGTGTGTGCGAGTGTTTTGCCGTGCACCTCAGGAAGACAATGAACAGCCTTTTCTTCTATTTAATTATTCACACAGAGATGTATTAGAACTGTCACTTTTGACACTCGAGGTCTTTCAGTCAATAATTTATACAGGTCACCCATGAAGAAGGCTTGTTAGTTACTGGTAGATTAAAGCCGAGGCGCAGTGTAGATTAGCGGTGGGGGGGGCTTGTGTTCTTTTTTTTTTTTTTTTTTTTTTTTTTAATTGTTTCACATACGCTTGTTTTTACATACGCAGTAAAGTAAAAGATTTTCCAGCCACACACACATGAGCACTGAATAACATTTATAATACAACAATACTTGAGTGTTCATGTTCATGTTCATACTAAATTTAACATGTATAACTGTATTCACTTTGGATGGAACATAAAATTTACTGCATACAGAGATTAATAAATAAAATAAGGACATGCAAGTAATTTACAGCCTATGTAGGTTTTAGGTATATATGTATATGAATATATATGTATATCTCCAAAATGTTTCATTGATATTCTCATCATCAGTACAGCCAGTCATTTTGGATAAATTCTTTTAGTCAATTTATCATTAAATTTACACACAAAATAAAGGAAATAAAAAACCTGAAAAACTTAAAAACTGAGTATGTGAGGTTTTGTTTAAAGAGCATTGATATTGTAATATTTTACTGTGTTGGCTGTATAAATGCTACATATACATTAATGACAAATATAGAATCAAATAAAAGCTCTTCTAATGCTGAAATCTGTTGTTTAATAAAAGGGTTTCACATTAAACACATTATTCTACATGCATTCTGAGGCCTGTGTGTGTGTGTGTGTGTGTGTGTGTATATATATATATATATATATATATATATATATATATATACACATACACACATAGGCCTCAGAATGCATGTAGAATAATGTGTTTTATATTTCTGAACACTCACTTTGAAGTATATATTTTCTATGTATTGTATTGTTCTCTGTAAATACTGCTGGCTCATGCTGTATTTATGCTTACTTAATTAATCTCGTAATCAAAGGGGGAGAAATCATCAGCCTACAGTGGAATTACTGTGTTTACCAGACAGTCAACACACACACGTCCTGATGAAGAATTTGACAGTGTTGTGTGAAAAGCATGACTTCTAACACAATTTCATTTTGAGAGTTGGGGCGTTGTTTTAGCGTGAATATGCTGTTTCGTTTTGAGGGGTGTGAACAGGGTTCCGAAACCCAGATTTCGTTTTTGCTTACACACGGTGACCTTTTGCTAAAAGTGGGAGTCTTGAGATTTTTTTTCTTTAACATACAAAACAGCTGGCTAATGAAACGTTCAGTCCACAGGCGTTTAGCGTACTCATCCAGCCCAGCTTTGTGTGTTTTATAATTCATTTAGACATTGGTTATTATTATTTTTTCTCTTGTGACTTTTCTTTCCAGTCTGGAATGAAAACAGTTGGACCAGTTGAGTCTTGTTGTTTCTTTCCTCGCAGACCGTCTTTCCTGAAGCCTCACACCGAGGCAGCAGAAATCTTCCCCGCTCCTGTGTGTGTGCTGTGCGATACAGAAACGGCCAGTAGGGGGCAGAACCCATTTCACTTTTTTCACCCCTATAACGTGTGTGAACTTGATGATGTTTGGTTTTGTGTAAACTGTAAGCACACGTCCTCCGTCCTAAACGGCAGCCGTCTTTGAAGTTGTTGTGACGACTTTTCCTTTATTCTAGAAGAATGGAGGCCGTTGAGATGATTTAGTGGAACAGGAGTGACAAGGAACGTTCACCAGGGAGATGCACAAGTGGTTCTGTCAGGGGTCACACAATTGGTCGCCCACTTTAAGCAGGACCATAGAAAGTTAAGTCTTAAGTAAAAAATCTTGTATTTGGAGAAATGAAGCACTGATTTTGGTGAAGTGTTAGAAAGAAGTGACACGGTTAATGATATTATCTGCATTGTTAATTATCTTAACATATATACTGTTGTTTATGTGTGTGCGTATAATTGTGTGTATGTACTTCGGCAAATTACGGCACATTTTGTAGGTGGTTTTTCTTTTTTTTCCTCACAAAATCTTAAGCTTTAATGTTCTGGCTCTGTGTTTATAAATATACTTCACATATTTGACTAATAAATGAGATCATTTGGTTTAAAACACTTTGAAAAACTGCCCTGAATTTCAGGATTTGTTTTCTTGCTGTTGTCCACTACACCAGAACAATAAGCCTGATAGCGGCTCTTTCTCCACCCCCTCTCGTCTCTCTCTCTCTCTCTCTCTCTCTCTCTCTCTCGGCCAGATAGTCGTGTTTACTTATCTGTTGTTTAATAAAAGGGTTTCTTTTCCTCAGACTTTCATTGTTCGGCGAGCATGGACTGACCCCCCTGCAGGGTCAAAGGGTTAACAGCCGTCAACTATGAAGCTCTTTTTTTTTTTTTTTTTTTAAAGGAGGCCCCACACAAAGACATTGCTTCACCTGCACCCCCACCCACCCCCCCGCCCCAACACTCCCCCACTCTCAAAACACACACACACACACACAGCCCGCGGCGGCCCCCGCCGCTGCTTGTGTCCCCATTTGAATTGATTATGTTTAGAGCTCAGCTTGTGATTGGTGGAGAAAGGGCGTGGTTGATTGGATAGTTTTGTATCTTGTCAGCCAGGGAGCCACCTCGCGCGTGCAATCTGTCCGTATCCCCGGGAAAAAGGCTAGAGACGCCGCAGCACACGCACACGCGCTGGCTGTAAACGCCTCCCGCTCTCTCTCTCTCTCTCCCTCTCTCACTCTCTCTCTCCCTCGCTCTCTCCGCTCCGAGACTCCGCTCTCTCGTCTTCCGCGATTCTCCGACCGGCCCGGCTCACTCTGCCTCTGTTTACCCTGCCAGCTAAATGGAGTTTGTCAGGTTTGTCAATATGATTGATTCTCTAATTCCTTCTGCTTCTGTTTTTTTCCTCCGCCTCTGCTTTCTTTATATAAAAAAAGACAACTTGGACAATTTAATTTGTCCTGGGAGGAAGGGGGGAGAAAAAAAAGCTCCGGCTCTCCGTACGTGCTGTGTGGAGCTGGTGTTTATGTCTCGGGTTGCCAGACGTTTGAGATGGGACCTGCTTTAAATTGTTTATGTGTTTTTTTTGTCCTTGTTGTTGTTGTTTGTTGTGCTTTGGTGCACTGTGGTCTGTGCTAGCTGCACTGCTTTACAGAGAGAGCCCTGCTTGTAGTTGTTGGCAGTAGCTTGACAGGTTAAACGGGTTAAATTTAACATTGAACTATGAGAATTTCTGACCTTTGTTCCTTAAATTGCTGTCACTTATCTGAATGTGCGGCACGTTAACGCGCCCGGCACGTATGACATGTGTTGTGACTACACGCACAAGTGAACGCTGGTGTTAAGTGAGAAAGGCACGAGGTTAAAAGGTCTTTATGACCTCTAATCTTCAGAGTTTAGGCGGAGGGAGGGACAGCGTTTACATTTTACACCCCCTGCATGCCGCTGTGTTGTGAACGTGACCAGGCCAAGTGGGGGCACTGAACTGTGTGGCAAAGTTGGAGAACTCTGTATAAACTTTTGTTTCCTACTCCCACTCGTACGAGCTCTTTCCTGAAATTTCATGGCTCAAGTTCATGTGACGTAAAAGACCCTCATGTCGCCCTTCAAACAGGTTTGACCCCAATTTCACTGATGGCATGTTCACATTAGTATCTCCCGCGTGCGATGACGAACTGCTGAAGCTGTCAGCTGCTGATTTCATGCTTTTCAGCCTCTGCTGTCATTATTGCAGCCCTGCGCCGGCTCTGAGTGTGTGAGGAGAGAGAGGAAAGAGAGAGGAGCTGTATGTAAAGGTAATGGTGTGACGTGTGGAAACTATAGGCTAAACACGGCGCGGGCTGGAGGCTAATGCTGTACAGCTGTGCCCCAGGTTTGGAGAGGGAGAGGGAGAGAGATGATTGGGCTGACGCTTTGTAATCAGAGTTGATTTATTGTTCATTAGGAGTGCATTAGAGGCCGCCCTGACCGGGGCCAGCCTGCGTTTGTGCCGCAGCCCAGTCAGGGCCCCGACGCTGCCAGCACCTGTCATTTCTGCAGCATGACACACACTCAAACATGTATTAGTACAGAGAAGAGCGGCGTGGGCGGGTGCGAGTGAGAGAGAACGAAAGCGAAAAAAAGTGTATTCGTGTAAAAGAGAAGTTAAAAAGAGAGAGAGAGCAATTAAGAGATGGCAAGCAGGACAGTTTGTTTTGTACTTTTTCAGGTTTATCCCAACACAATCGTCCCGACTTGCTTTTTACAAAAGCATTATGTTTATATATGTTAGATAATGTCAATTAGATACCTGTATGTGTTAAAATAATAATAATAATTATTAGTAGTAGTATTATATACATACATTCACGTATGCATATTATGTGGGACATAGTATACATACGCAATATATGGTTTAAGGGATAGGTACTGATATATATATATATATACATATATATACATGACGTGTAATTTTAAATTTACATTAACTTGCATTAAAAGTTTTTTTATTGCTGCTGTTGAAACAAAACCTCCCCATTTTGTTGTTGTTTTGGAAATGTTGGTTACCCTTGGTTACACTGTGTTTACATTTCATAATGAATGTACCAAAGGAAATGGCTCAAAATCAAAAAAAAAAAGGTCTGGTTACAATAACAGTAACAGTAATGTATGTTTTTATTTTAGATATACAAGGTTCTGTTTTGAGAGCAGCAGTATAATACATTCGCTACTATATGTTTCTCTGTGTGTGTGTGTGTGTGTGTGTGTGTGTATATATATATATATATATATATATATATATGTAGACACACATACAGGAACATATGTATGTGTTATGCTGATTTGAGTCTAATTGCATTGAAAGGAATTTAGGGAGAGCTTACATTCCAGCCCTCCGTACCGAAGTCATCCTCACTTCATTCAGTGGCGAAGGCTTTGTAGAAAGATGAGAATAGTTTGGTAGTGACACATACAGCAGTGCCAGCTGTTCCCTTCTGTTCGCTCACACTGAGGAGGGAAAAAAAGAGAAAGTCTGAGAGCAATTGTTTCTCCAATCCACCCCCACCTCCCCAATATCTTCTCCCATGATGCACCCCAGGTGAGAGAAGCCTCTGCACAAGCACTATCGTGACAAATTGTTTCACGGGACGATTTTATGATATGCAGCGGAAGATTCCCCACAGCCCTTTGACTCGGACGACTTTAGTTTATTTGCTTCTATGTGAACTTTGCAGCTGCTAGTTATCAGGTTTTAGTAAACCAGTGTAGTCATCTGTGATTTGTATCTCTCCCTACTTGCAGTAAATTCCATGCTGGCCAGATGTGCGTGTCTTTTTTCCCCCGACAGCGGTATCTGCCCTCCTCTTATCGCTATTAATTGGATTCACGCTTTTGAAGAAAGAACCAAAAAAAAAAAAACAAAAAAAACAAACAGCACAAACACGGGCATAAATCAGCTAAACCGGCGTCTGGCGTCATGGAAACGTGGATTAGCGTCTCCGTGGTTCTCTGTCGCCGGGAATGGAAACTATCTGCTCGGGGGATGCGGCGACCATTGTCTCAGAGTAAATTCTGGTTGGGGGGGGGGCGTTGAGGGGGATTTGTAAGGCGTGTGATCTTAATTAAATCTCGGCTGATGCCAGTTAGCGCGTCTGAAAGCGTTGCATAACCTCGCTGAGTTGGTAAACCATAAATCATATCAAACACAGCTGTGGAGGGTGCAGAGAAGAGTGAACAGTGACCCTGCTTGGCCTACGTTATGGGTAATATGCTTAAAAGGTTGGGGTGGTGTTGGGGGGGGGGGTCAGGTGCATGGTTGCAGATCAAGGAAAAACATGGGAGGAGGAAAACAAACACCTTGGTTTTGATATTCATGTTCTGGCTCACTGTATGTTGTCAGACTGGTAGAAAGCAGCACTGCGTGATTCCAAATGACAAGGCAATAATGACAGACACATCAGGTGAACGATGACTGACAGGTACGCAGATACTGAGATAACTGGAGTGAAAGTCTCTGAGAGCCTGTAAGGCCGACACACCTAACCGAGAACGTCTGCAGCGTGCGTGCCCAGTGCAGCGTCAGTGGTACTGATGGGTCCGAGCCAGCGTGGGGCACCTGTAGCCGGCCGAGGTGGCCGAGTGAGCAGAGCTGCAGTGTTTGTGTTGGTATGTAACTCCCTCATTCCCCTCTACTCCATCATGTTTATTTTCCTAAAAAAAAAAAAAGAAAGAGGGATCCAGCTCTGCCCAAAAACCTGTTTGTTTGTGCTTTGAAAGTGAATTAAAACGCAATCGGGACGTTTTTGTTTGTACAGTTGCGCTCCCAGAGCCCTCTCGCTAAATGGGAAAGGGAGTAATGCGTCTTTGATTATCCTGTTGATGCTGACTTACTCACTGCTTTCTCTCTCGTCCTCTGTACGGCTCTCTCTCTCTAATTCGCTCTTACTTACATTCGATATGGGGCAGCAAGTGTCCAGATATACATTTGCAATAAGACTTGAAGACAATTATTATTATTATCATCACTGACGTATAATATAATAATAATAATAATATAACAATTATAATACTGTTATAACTGTTTAACTGTTACTGTTATTATTATTACACTGTCCTGAAAAGGTAAAATCTTTTTTTGCCTCTGTGACCACATGACCACTTCTTCAGGTATTCATGGTTCTATACAGAACCATAGCCTTTACTAAGGAACCCTTTAAAGAATGTAGTAGTAGTAGTTTTGTGTAGTAATGTTAGTAATAGTACCAAAAATGAGAGTAATGCTGCTATTAATAACCACTATTAAAATTTATACTACTGTTATTGTTATTCATTTATTATTATTAAAATCAAAATATCTGTTAAGGCAACCATGCTGCTTTTTCTCTCTGTGTCGTTAGAGAGTTAAAGCGTGAGGGAGTGATGTAAACGAGTCACTCCAGGCTTGCTGGCGGTTAATCACCCCGACGTGCTCGGCCGTGGCGAGAGTGTGAATTCTCGTTTCCGCTCTCCGGCTCCAGCAGCTCCTCGTGGCCGAGTGACCGTTAGCGGCAGTGTGGTGGACAAAGGTAGAGCGAGCGGCTCTTCAAACGCGGCCCGGGCTCTTCTGATTTCTTAAGGGCTTCTTCTGTTGCGCTCTGCCATTCCGTTTGATGTCCTGACAAAACAAGATGACACCGGGGAGCATTAAAATTTGATATATTTTTTTTCTCCCCATCGCACTCGTTCTCTCTCTGTTTTCCTCTCCAACCTGTTCCTGTGTTCCTCTATGGCCGTTTCAACTCCTTCAGATGGTTCTTATTGAAGTCGTACCCACTTTTTTTCCCCCCCATTCATCTTAATTGCCCCTGCCACCAAGAGAGAGTCTCTCTCTCTCTCTCTCTCTCTCTCTCTCTCTCTCTCTCTCTACCTCCACGTTTGTGCGCATGTATGCGAGACCTTTTGCTCTTTCGGGTGAGGGTGTTCTTCATTAAGACAGTATCAGTGAGTCAGATGGATGTCAGATGTTTCCTCATTAGGCCCGTGTGCACTGCTGGAGTGTCCTTTTTAACCAAAAGCAGTGACTCGGGCTGATAGCCTCTGTAGCCTCTCTGCTCTTAAGCTGAGCATTTAACTCCGCTGGGCTTCTGTTAGCGCTGGATGTGTTTGCAAGAGCCGCCTGACATTTTTAGAGCTTACAGGCCAAATATGAGACGTAATGCCTGTACAAATCTTTGTGTTTGACACGGTTGGGTTGGTAAAAGTGCTCACTTCTTGTACTAGATCGTTTATTTTTTAAATACTTTGTAAAATTTAAAAAAGCAGTGTAGGTATCTGTAGCACTCGTGTGTTATTTGGGGTGCTCCGGTGCAAGACAGCACTAGTAGATTGCCTACAGTGAAGAAACAGCTGCGAGAGATGTTTTTTTTTGGGGGGCGCCAGCATGTGTGTGCACGTACATATGTGTTGTTTTATGTACGGCACACACCTGGCCGGTGCCACTCCCTTCAGAAATTCATAAATGTCAGCAATCTCTGGCATCCATACACTCCCCTCGTCCATTAACTTCCCCTTCTCTCTCTCTTCTCTCTCTCTTCTCTCTCTGTTCTCTCTCTGTTCTCGCTCTGTTCTCGCTCTCTCTCTCAGACAAACAGGTTTTGCTGTTAAACGTCCTGTTGACAGCTGAAATAATCACACACTGTCAGAAATGGCCTGAATCTGAGTGAGATCTGTGCTTTAAAGATGCCTTTTCCTCCTTTTCCCAATTAAAACGGCCACTTATTACCATTCACAATGTTTCTTTTACAGTCCTCCTCTGTGTGAAGAGAGAAATGGGGGTCCTGAATGGAAAACAGCCTCTCCGTCTCCCTCTCGGAGCGAAGTGGCTCTGTAGCGGTGACCGGGGTGATATTTTTCAGTTTAAGTGCTCCTCCCCGGCTCCCTGTCTTAAGCAGATTCCGGCTCGCTCAGTGGAGGATTAAACGCTAGTAGTTAGCATGATCAATAGGTTAAGAAGAGTACAATCCCTCTCCCAGCTAATGACCTCACTGGTAATGGGTAATAAAGCGGGGGCTGTAATAGCCTCTCGCTAGGGCTCAGGGTGTGGAGCAGTAGTTACCGACTCCACACATACGCGCACACACTCACGCTGGAGACCGGGAGGTGTGAAAGCTGGTGTCAGTGTATATGGAAGGTGTAAAAATGAAATAAAAAAAAAGAAAATTAATTAGGGATCGCAATTTACAATGCGACTGTTGAGAACCGCAGCGTTATTTTTGCACCATTTGATTTAACCAAAGTGTTTGAAACACTAATATTTAACAGAGCAGCTAAAAAGGCATCTATTAAGCGGCCTACTTCATAACGCAGCAGTAAACGATGTAGACACTGCATAGGAGCCGCACGACCAGATTAATCTAATAAATTCAGCAGCACTACAAGCGCTCCTCCACAACGCCACAGCTCACGCCTGTCTCATCAGAGGCCCCTCAAACAGCACACCTCCCTCCCTCTCTGCGTTCTTGTCCGCCTCCCGACCTTCAAAATAGTTCATCAAAATTAGTGATGCCGAGCAGTAAGGACATGGGCGCATAATGACTGGGAAATGAGGGAATCGGGGGGCGCGGGCTATGCAAATCAGACGACAAGCCATGTGAAAAAGTCAAGACGGACCGCATATTAAGACATAGTAGCGCCAGACCGATTAAAACTGAGCCGTCCAGCTCTCTGCACGTGGGGGGAGGGTGGGGATGTCCTCACATGTGTTTCTTTTTTTTTTTTTTTCCTGTTTCCACACATATGCCCTTTAACCACGTTCGCGTGTTACGTTGGCTGTCAGAGCCACACTGTGTTTATGGGTCGGGCCGAGCTTCTTGTTGGACACCTTTGCCCTTTGCAGCGCTGCCGTGTATGTGCAAGCCATTCATTAAAGGTGGTTTGTTTTTGTTTTACTCTTTAAAGTAGGCCAAATTAGGCCGTATGTATGCAGGTGGCCGTCAAAGAACAGCCAAAAAAAAAAAGAAAAGAAAAGAAAAAAAAAAAAGAAAACGCCCCTTTTAGGGGTGCAGGAGCTCCGAACGCTTCAATTACGTGCCTGAAAATTCAAAGCAGTCAGACACCAAGGTACAAAAATGTAGATGGTTGAAAGCTTGGCGAAGGCTGTCACCCAGACTGGCCCATCAAGCATAGATACATTCAGTTAGAGACCATCCAAATGACCACCATTAAATATAAATAATTTATTTCGTATTGTCAGAGTAAATGGTATGAAACACATCACTGCCTAAAAAAACATTCATCTCTATTTTTGTCCATTTTCAGTTTTCTATATCAATTGAATGCGACAGCTGGCGTTTACATTGTTTGAAAATTATATGATGAATGGACCAATAGAAATGCTCCAATATTGGTTGGAAAAAATTCTGGTTCCATTGACTTGCATTAAAAGTAAAGACAGCTGTTGTTATTTGGCATTTTTCTAGCTTTTTTGTAGTTTTTCTTTGAACAGCGACAATATATATTAAAAATGACCACAAGTGTCAACAACTAAGTAGAATAGCAATTATAGTGTGTCCACTTTGTACCTTTATCACAGATCGAGATGGGCAATATGGTAAAAACAGCTCAGTAACTCACAGTAAGACAGTACCGGGATGAATGTGCATAACAATATTTAATTTATTTGGGATTAAATACACTGAAACAGATCAAATAGAACCTGTGGTGCCATGACTGTCTAATAACTACAAGGATTTTATTCAATGTTTTATAAACTACACTGCTTTAAATTAAAGCAGCCTGATTATGCTTACTCTGCAATGAAGTATGTAATAATTAAGTATGTAATACTCTTTAATTAGGTATGTAGTTGGTTAGTGCTTTCTAGGTACCGACAATATCAGTGATGAGCTAAGAAAAGCCATAATTTAACATAATAACAATACAATATAATAACCCAGCCTGAATAGCAGCTTCCATTCTTTTCATGAGCTCCACTTTCAGTTTCTTAAATAATTTGCAGCCACACCTCCAAAGTTTGCTCTTAGAAGTTGGTTATACAAGTCAACTCAGTTAGGCTCATCAGTCCGTTATTTTATCCATCTCCTTTTCTCAGTGAGGAGCTTCTGATACAGCTACACATCCTTTCAGTACCACAGTGTTGGGGTGTCTTCTCACAGTGGTAGGATGGACAGAAACACCTGTGGATGTTCTCAGATCTGAAGCTGCTTGATGTTCTTTTCTCAAAGTGCTGTTTCTGTGATACAGACCGTGTTGGTGGTTGTTTGGAGTCACACTGTTGGTTCTGGAAATTCCTTTGTTTCCGTGTGAAAGCAGATTATCTTTATATCTTAATTTCCTCAGAAACGTCGCCTGAAAATGAAAACTTAATGGCCGTTTTGACTGGAAACGACATTCTCAAGTTCACCTCCATTGTCATTTGTCACCGAAGGGAAAATTTTAATGGTATTGCACATCACGAGCACATACGCTCACCAGCGCGCCGATTCCAGCGAGGCTCTCCAGCAATTAAGGGTCGCTGTCAGCTGTGTATGAGCACGTTCTCAGTGTCAGCACACATCACACTCCTCTCCACGCTTCGTACGCTCACACCTTTTTATCCGCACCGCCGTTCTAAAAGAGGGCATGTTTGTTTGTGCGTCCCACATTCGTTGTTGACAACATCTTAATGAAAAGCGATGCTGCAAAAGCCTGCATTTAAGTCTAACTGACAGTGGGGTTTTTTTTTGTTTGTTTATTTGTTTTGGTTTTGCCTCGTTTTTATTTCCCTTCATGTACAGCGTGACGGTACTCTCCTAAAAAAAAAACAGCCAGAAAAAAATAAATAGCTGAAACCGTAAACACAAAACACATTCAGACTATCACAATGAAGAGTGGAGTAGTACTCCAGCCTAATGGCCAGTGGCCTTGTTTTTGGAGTGGCGCACGCTGCTGATTGGCATAGGGAGCTCGTTGAAGGTCTCTCTATGTGTAAGCTTGTGCTTTTTTGTTGTTGTTGTTTCTCTCATCCAAGCTGGTCTTTGATTGCTTGTAGGACAAGTACTGTCAGCACAGAAATCGGTTACAACCATGTATGTTTGTCTGTTTCTACACAGGGAAGTCAGAGACTGCTCTTCATTTATTTAATTTCCAGTTAAAACAATCATTAATTTTTAGAAAGCTGCTGAATCTGATTTTATTTCAATCTTCTCCTTTATTACAGTTAAGGACACTCATTTTCAGTTTCTCAAAGAAATCTGCACCCACACTGCCAAAGTTCAGTCCTGGAAGTTGGTTTAGCATTGTAAGGTAACCCCCAAATATGTTCAGTGATGCTGAGGTCTGGACTGTGGGGTGGCCAGTCACTGAAGATGAAAGTGATCTTCATCTGATGGGGACACTTTAGGTGTCTACCAGGTCTTGCAAAGTTGTTTCTCTACATCTTTAGGGATCCAACTTGTGTTTTCACTTATATTTCCCAACGTCTTCCATCAGATCTCCTCAGAAATATCTCCTGAGCAAATGTTTTATTTGTCCTCATCATTTGTGTAACTGAAAATTAGACGGTGAAGGATGATCTCTGACTACCACACAGTACTACACTGTATATAGAGCCGTCCAGAGTATGTCTGCTGTGATTACTGTACGCATAACATTGCACTGTGTTCTAAACGTCGCTAACTGATGGTTTCCCTGTCGCAGGTGCCTGTGTCAGTGGCTATGATGACACCACAGGTGATAACTCCTCAGCAGATGCAGCAAATTCTCCAGCAACAAGTTTTGAGCCCTCAACAGCTCCAGCTCCTACTGCAGCAGCAACAGGCCCTCATGTTACAGCAGGTACGCACATGCACACTGCTGTCTCACTGCGAGGACTCATATCACTGAAGCCAAGTAATGCTACACTGCTGACGTTCCAAAATGTTCTCAGTTCTACAGACATGTTGTTACTGTTCAGGGTGCAAACATGTAAACAATGTGCATTATATTATAAAAGGGTATTCATGATTATAGTGGCATCCAATTCAGTTGTACAGTCAATGTCGTGCCCCCGCAGCACATCAGCAAGCTGCTCAACAACATACAGTTTGGCAAACCCTGTATTAAAGTAGACTCGTGGGCTATTACACCCCTGATTACTATCATAAGTACTCGTAAAGTGCTAAATACCAGACAATAAAGTCTCATAAAGGGTTAAATATAGGAACACACACACACAGTCTTGCACAGCAGCAGCAACATGTCCTCATGTTACAGCAAGTACGTACACATACACTGATTGTGGGGTATTTCATAAAACAGCTTTTCTCAGTAAACCGTAGAGCTAATTTCTCTTAACCCTGACATTAAATTATTTAGCTAGCTGAGAAATAATGCTTTATTAAACAACACTCTGAAGTTTCAACCTCCCAGAATGCAAACCGCTGCAGTTTGCTTATTTTATGCTGGCAGTTCACAAATTTCTTAACTTTGTTAAGCCAGCTTTTGACTTTCAGGCTGTAATCACAGTTAGTTATGCAGATTGCCATTATTTTCTACAATTATTAATGTTTACTATAGTATGTTTGTCACTACAAACAGAATGTAAATTGTGCGTTTTTATTGGTTGGCTTGAAAACAAATGTAAATAAAAGAAAGCACATTAAACATAGCTACTGAAATGTGTCCTAAGGCTTTCAAAAACAACAAAACTACCTGTTTGTGACTGGTGCTGTAACTCTTTTAGAGGGTGGCAACAAGTCTGTGCCCGTCGTCAGTATGGACAGCTCAGAGGCGAATCAGTTACTCGACCAATCTGGCCACTTTAGGCTTGTATTTTAATATTTGCTTACAATGAACCAAAGCAGACCAATGGTTAAGTGTAATTCTTTATAAGCATAAGCTAAAGTCGCAGTCGACAGCTATAAGAAGAATGACGAAACCTTGTGTATACTAGGGTTTCCACAACTTATTTTTTTTCAGCAGTCAACAGTTATGTAGTGAAAGTCCAGTCAAAATCAATTAATGACTAATAACATCAAGAATAAAACTACATTCAAAAAAACTCGGGGTGACAAGTCGCATTGCTAGCCTTAAGCAAAGAGGAGATACTGACTTCAGTGCACTGTAGGCAACTTTGCAGAGACTTTCACATTTAGAGCACCGTAATTCTGTGAAAATGGATTACAGGACGTTATGCTCATGCTCCTGCCACACATGACTTTATATTGTAGTCTTCAGAAAACTGGAGATAAGAACGTTCAATATCTGATCTTTGAAGCTCTGTAGATTGGAGAAAAAATGTTAGAATATATCCAAACGGCACAGGTCAGTAGTAAGACATGCCCTTTTCAACAAGCACTGCTAGCCTTCGGGAAATGAGATACGGACCAAATACCCAAGCTCCTCACCTGTTATCTTCTCTGAGGTGTCCATGTTGTGTCATAACAGATGACAACAAGCTTAAAGCTTCATTTCTGAGTAAAGTAAACTTGTATGTGCAGCGTGCACTATAGTGTACTATATATATATATATATATATATATATATATATATATATATATATATATATATATATATATATATATAAAGCATTCAGAACTATAAAAAGCAACACTGTTTTACTGCCACCAGGTTAGTGCTTACTGGAGTAATGTCATTGATTAGTCAAAACCTGTGTCCGGACAAAAACTGTAAAAACTGCTGTTTGAGATCCAAAATCAAAAACTTAACCTAAACAGGCAATGCATGTAGAAGAAGTTGTCACGGTGAGCAACTGTGAGACAAATATTCCAGAGTTAGGTTAGCTGGCTAAGCCGGAGCTGCTGCTTCCCTAATGTTACAGCAGGTACACATACAGAGTCATATATACACACACATTCCTTCATTTCTCTGAATAGCCTCAGGTGCTGCACATTCTGAATGAGTCTCGCCTGGAGCTGCTTCAACGCTGTATGTTTGCCAATGACCCACGCTTTCACAACACACTGAAGTTCACCACAGCTGTGACTGAACGGTGTCTTTCATTACCGTCAGATCACATCACTGAGGATTGTGGTGCTAAAGTGTCTTTGTGTCTACAGCAGCAACTCCAGGACTTCTATAAGAAGCAGCAGGAACAGCTCCATCTCCAACTCCTCCAGCAACAACATGGCAGCAAACAGCAGAGCAAAGAGGTATGCTGACAAACCCACAGCTTATTTATTACTCCCTGCAGCACTTAGTGAGTGAGCGATGTGGCGATACTCGCTGCTGTCATTGCTTAACCACATCACGATATACTGTTTTGAGTATATTAATTACATCATCAGTCGTGGTAGACATCAAGAATTAAGATTTTGTGGCCAGAATTATTTTGTACATTGTATTTACAAATAGCAGAGACATGATTCAGCACCAGAAAGACAAAAGAAGAAACAGCTCTCATATACATGCCTGTAGACTTGAACCTGCCCAGCAACCCGCCTTCAGATTCATTCAGTTTGAATGAAATGTGTGAACAGTGAGCACCAAGTTATACAATTCACTGGAGTATATCCACGACAGCACATGGCGTTACACTGCGTCAAGTATAAATGTAGCTTTACAGTGAATCGGTTCTCTCTTCTACAAAATTCAGTTACATTGCCCTATTGCCCAGGACTAAAGGAGGTGATTAATTCCAGCAGAATTTGATTTGAGTAAATATTTATTAAAATATAAATTAGATCATAGCAGTCGTGTGAGCCACTGGATTGGTTACAGCTGTTGAATTGTGGCAAAATTTGATTAAACGCTTTATTTTGTATCCAACTAAGCAAGCTTTGGATCTTACACAGTGAGAAAACTAGTGTTTTGTTATTGGTAGTGTATATTAGTGAATGACTAAAAATGAAACTGCTCTAGTGGCTTGTTAAAAGGGAAAAAACCCCAAAAATTCCCAAGTAAAGTGGGCCATTGGCCTACAAAACACTAAACCCTGACAACCCCTAACTTAGAAAACACTGGCCAACTACGTAACTAGTCCTATTTAGGTGAGTTCAGTGTAATGCATCTGAGTAAAAACACTGTACTTGTAGCTTCACATGTAGTTCCAAGTCATCAACACTGGATATAGTACAAGCTGATGTGTAAATGATATATATATATATATATATATATATATATATATATATATATATATATATATATATATATATATATATATATATATATATATATATGCAGTGCCATTCATTTGGCTCGCAGTAGAAAGGACCTCTTGCGCGGCACTCATTGAGCCCAGAGTCGCATTTCCCCCCCTTTCTTTTCCTTCCTTTGACAGAAATATGCATTTTTTCCTGTGGAAGACACACTTGTCAAACGCTTCCTCTTGGAAGAAGCAGCTAATAGGACAGCGAGAAAGAGAGATGCAGAAACGTATAGCATATAATTCGAAGAGGCTACCAGGATAATTAACATGGAAATGGCAGAAGGAGAGGAGGCATGTAATTGTGAGATATCAGCTTGCTCTCTCTTTCTCTTTCTTTCCTTCTCTGCACCCGCCCCTTCCCCCTTTTCTGTTCTAGTTCGAGCCCGCTCTCATTTACAGTGGCTGTGTGTTAATGACTGGCGGATGCAGGCATCGCTCTGGACAAAAGAACTGATTATTGCTCGGTCAGAAGCAGTTCAAAGACAATCAGGGAATTTCAGACTTTTACTTTCCCCCCCTCAGAGAGTCACATTCACTCTCGGAGTGTATAAATTAAACCCAATGTAAAACACACATGCTCGGGCGCGTGTGCATGCTCACGCGCACCGACTTCAAAGTCCCCTGGCTTGCTAATTAATGAACTGGGGGCTTCAGTTTGGACAAGTTGTGGTGCCTCGCTTCCATAAATCAACGTGACAGCACTGTTTCTCTGCTCTCTGATAGAAGTTGTCACTCTCTCTCTCTCTGTTCCTAGTGTCAGATGGATAGGGTGGTGGAGAAGGAGGGGTAAAACAGGGAAGGGCGAGGGGGGGTGGGGGTTCTGCATAGCAAAAAGAAGCCACAATTGATCAGCTGAATGGGCCACAGTGAATAAAAAGAAAACAACTTTTTGAAGCACATTATGTTTGATCACAGGAAATTGATGCAGCCCTCAAGAGGCTTGTTCCTCTCGCCGATGTTTTTTTTCTCTCCTTCACTCTCTCTCTTTTTTTAATCCATTCGGATTTCTCGTGGAGCCATCAAAAGACAAGAAGAAGAATCACTCCGCGACTCCCTCCCGTGGGGCCTCTGCACAATAACCCCCTGTTGTTGCTTTGTGCCTCTCTTTCATTTTAAAGACATCGCTTTTTTCACCCCCCTTTTCCCTTTCTGAGGTTTTTCAAAGATCTTTAACTTCACGATTGGAGTGGAGACAATGAAAGGGTCTGCCAGTGTCACTCTTTATCACGTTTGTCAGAAGCTTGCGTTCCGTTCTGTCTCCCTACCTCCTCCTCTCTCGTGTGCCATTTGGCATTAACCTCTCATTTGCTCAGATGGGACTGTGTCATTGCGGTGCTTTTGTTGTGAGGCTCCAGGAGTTCTGGCTTGCGAGTGCTTGCTTCCCCCCAAAATATATCTATTTATTTATTTTTTAATTTTAGTTGTCAAATGCTGAGAGGAATTTTTAGTGCCTTAAAGGGGAATTCCACCATTTTCTCCAAACTTTCTCAAGAATTTAGTCCTTTAAATGTAAACAGAGTCACTCAGTGTTGTGAAGAATATTAAGTCAAATGATTTCTTTAAAGTGGTGGTGATGGTGTTTACAGTGGAGGTGGTGATGTTTACAGTGGTGGTGATGGTAACCAGGGCCCAGCATGTCTACAACACAAATATACACAATGTATTTACTATCAAATCCACCAGTGAACCTACACATCTTCCGAGTGTTTATATGGAATACTGTTGACTGTAAAATAATGGATTAAAATACAGTTTATGACAAAACAATGTGCCAGACATCAGCATATCTAATCAGGATCTCACTATTTCATGTAATAACTTTCTGTGAGGGAGCTGTGAATAATAACAATGTGATAAGTTTCTCTAGAACGGAGTGTTTCACACCAAACCACTCTGGATGACTCGGTTTGCATCTTAATTGTTTAATTATGTAGAATTTTCAAATGTCAATTTTGGAATTGCTGGATTTCCCCTTTAAAGGAATGGTTGAATGAGAGGTAACCAATCATGACAGATCTAGCAACATCATGAACAGTCTGTTAAATTCTAAGGGATGAAAAGAGTTTAAAACATGTATTATATACCTCATATTAGAAGAATTAGGACAAATGCAGTAAAAACAAGAATCTTTGATGTGTTAATTCTCTGAAAAGACAATTTAACTGACAGATCAGTACAGATCAAAGTTTCACTGACCATCTTTATTGTTGGTGTTACATCACCTTCCCTTGAATTACATGTAATGGTTCATGAACTATGGATACTGATTTCTGCAGATACTGATTCTAGAGAGGAATATTTGTCTATTCGTCATTCAAGACTTCGTGATGCTTCATACATTTTTAATAGGAGACAGATCTGGACTGCAGGCAGGTCAGTCAAGCTCACACACTCTCTGTCTACGAAGCTACACTGTTGTAGCACGTGCAGAATAAGGCCAGGCACTGTCCTGCTGGAATAACCATGGACTTCCTGGGAAAAGACGTTGTCTTGATGACCACACAATATACATCTACCATACCTTCACACATATGCAGCTCACCCAAGCCGTTGTCACTGACATTGTAAACACACTAACTATATTTAATACAGTAGCATGATGGGTTCTCATGCAGTGCCGTTAGAGGGCTCTGAGGTCACCCATGTTCAGCAGTGGTGTCCAGTCTTATCCCTTTAATGGAGATTACTTTTGGCAGTATTATGATAGAGGATAGATTCTTTGTAGTCCTGTGTTTGAATCTGTTTGATAGTTCTCTCCCCAACTTTGCCACAAAGTGTAGAGCTACGACCATCTCTACTTATAAAGACTGAGACTGCTGGTGGAGCTCCCATCATGACCCTTCACCTGTTACCACTTCACCTGCTTAAATATACTATAAACGTTTCATTTGTTGTCTCAGGTTTTTTGGGTCTGGCATCATATTCTAAATTTACTTATATATATATAATACAGTGAAGTCGTTCAGCCCAAATAGGAAAAGTTTAGGATAATTAACTAATGACAGATTCTTGTTTTTATTACATTTACGTCCCAAGTTTTTCAGAAAAGAACTATATTTTTAGAATAGAACTGGATAGAGCCAGTTTTCAAAATATAATGGAAGCTGTAATAAAAGTAAAGAGCGGACGCACAAAATAAGTGCTAGTTTTCTGTTATTTGTTTTATTTTATTTTATTTTCTAAATAACGTGATCTGTTTTGGCTGGAAATTAATATAGAAGGGTGGTCTCTTTCACACAGTACCATACGCTCGCTGTACACGGTGTTAATTGCTGTGCAGTAAGCACTGCGGGCAGCATGACTAAAGCATAGACAGAGTTCTTTATCAGGCGGGATCAGCTCCGCTACAGGGCTCGTGTGAGTGACCCTGGCCGCCGTGGCGCAGCGAGACCTTTTTTGTTTGCCTTCAATCGGGAGCAGTAAACACAGCGGCGCATCCTGTGTTTGGGAAGAGGGTGCGGTACACAGCTTGGCAGCAGCGAGGGTGTGCTTTAATGCCCACACACACACACAAGCACACACACACTCTCTTGCACAATGCTTACTCTGATAACCCCCTCACACACTGAGAGACTTCAGTAATGTTTAGCTAATGTCTGCCTGAACTTCACAGCAGGTTTTGGAGCTGTTGAGAGTTCACAGACAATGTCATAAAAGTTGTTTTGGCTGGGTAGCGGGGGAATTCCACAACTAAATGTCTGCAGAATTACATCACTGAGATGTAAAAGTCATTCATAGTGGTTTGAAGTGAAATGGTTAATCATAGAGAAACTCGGATGTCTTCACAGTGGTGATGGTAGGAACCAGAAGCCATTACCATTTATTATTATATGTATTATATGTATAAGTATGTATATATATATATATATATATATATAAGCCAAAAATTTCACAAAGCTATCCTAAAACCAGTCTTACTACATGAAGACTTTTAGAGATGGACGTCTGGTTCCCATCACCACCACTGTTTGCAAGTTTCCCTAGAACTCTGTTTATGTTCTATCTGTTTAATTTTGCAGATATTTTGAAACGTGGTGGAATTCCCCTTTAAGCAGCCTCTCCTCTTATCTCCACAGTATCATCCAGTTGTTTTGATTCAGCACAGATAGGGGGATATTAGGTCATTTCCTCCTGTTTGTTGCTCTGACCAGCGCAGCATTTTGCTCTCCATCACCCTCCCTCCCGCTCTTTCACTACCTTCTCCCTTTTCCTTTCTTTTTTCCTCTCTTCCTCCCTTTCTCTCATGTCTCCTCTGTTTCTCCCCTCCCTTCCTAATACGCTCCCTCGTTTTCACCACTTTCTCTTTCCTTCTTTTCAGTCTGTTGCCTCCGTTTCATTCGTTAAATGAATGTTACTGGACACAGGCTTTAGCAGGTTATTACATTATGATCCCATTGAACTACTCTGCTCATGTTTAGGCTGTCAGAGTTAAATTATTAACGCAGCTAATATTTTTAATGCATTAACACATTTTATTAGTCTAATCCTCTGAATCCTCTGCAGTCGTTTCAGTGTGAAGCCCAGCTGCAGTGCACTGTATTTTTCTTTAATAGAATCTGTTGCCCTTTCCTTCAAATATAATATTTTCATCTACCTAAATACCTAAATTAGCTGAATGAACAAGAGTGAGGGACTACAATCATGGAGTGTATGTATGTATATATACAAGGTCAATTATTTGAGGTCAATCATTTTCAGGCCTCAAGAAGCCAGAAAATGTGAAAAAATAGAGAAATGTATCAAATAATTATTAATGCAACATAATTTGATATTTTGCAATTTGTTATTTTCCCTAAATTGTTCAACCTTAATATATATATATATATATATATATATATATATATATATATATATATATATATATATATATATATATATATATATATATACATGCACACACACTCACTGCCTACACATGAAGTTATGAAATAACTTAAGTTTGGGAGAAGGACCACGCCCAAACTCCTCCCTTCAATCATTACACGCTCTATATAAACCACTCCTCTGCCCCCACCGTGGCGAAATTCGCACCCCACCACCTCCCCAGCTCCTCCAACTCTTCCAAAATCTTACTGGCAAAAAGGGGGGGTCTGGCTTCAAAACCTAGCAGCAGAAGCCACCCAGAACTCCAGCCCCAAGTTTCTCGGAGTTCCCCGCCTTGCCCTGCCTTAGTGGTCCGCACTTCGCAAATAATATATTGATTACAATGGGGGTTTTTCTGGGTTTGCTGGCTTTTGGTGATTAAATTTGGAAAATGTTCACTTTGTAGAAATTACGTGACTGGAAATGTAATATAATTTGAAAAAATATTGATATAATAGTAACATAACCACAACTCACTGGTAGTCTGGCACACAACATTGGTCAACAGAGGTCAATCATTATCAGGCCTCACACCAGAAAGTGTATATTTTGATCATCTTAGACAAAAAACAGGCCTGAAACTTAATTTGAAGACAGAGATATATATAAACTTAGCCTGATAGTTTACAGTTAGATATTTTCTTCAAATTAGACAAATGTAATGAATTGCAATTAACTACACTAGATAATACATCTCATCATGGTAAATATTTTAATAGCTTGAGAGCCTTAATTGATTTTATGCTGTTTCTAATTTTCATTATACATCTCTTTTCGAAACTAGCCATAGGATCTGTTTTGAACCTTATAGCTCCTCTAAAAAAGGTTGTAAACTGCAGTGCAATAGCTGTGTAGTGTTTATATCTGAATCATGTCTCTTTTGAAAACCTGCAACATAATAGCATCTCAGCTTTAAACAAAGATGGACTTCTCTTTTTTACTGTTCAGCTGTATGCAATATTAATTCCATGTTTTGTTGATTTTCTAAGTATAAGTTATGACACATTCTGTATGTTATGTCTCAGTTTTCACTTTGAAAACCAACAAAACATGCAGTCTGGCCACATCTGACTGTGTCATCTGTCATTCTAGTTACTCTGACAGGCTAAGCTGTGATAGTAATATCATGTATTGGGGTAATAGTGTAATAATGTTGTGTATGTTTCTTTGACAATACCCTAATCCCCCTTCCACAAACCCCTGCTCGCCTCTTTGACAGGACGAGGGATAAGCTGTTTGTTCCACAGGCTTCGCGCTTTGATATTGCAGATGATAAAGACTTGCTCTCAGTCACACGTTGTTTGCTGAATTATGAATGGCCGTAATTAAAATCCTGCGGCTCTTATTATGAATGATTAACTATGTTGTTTCATTGTTTGTCACAACTCGGAGTTAATTAAGAGCGGAAGGGATGTACCTGCCGTGCGTCTGTGTGTTTGTATATGTGTGTGCGTGCGAGTATGATTTGTAGTGTGTTTTTCTCACTGCCACCCCCCTCCCTCTCCGTAGGTGTCGGCTCAGCAGTTGGCCTTCCAGCAGCAACTCCTCCAGGTTCAGCAGCTGCAGCAGCAGCACCTGCTCAGCCTGCAGAGACAAGGCTTACTGTCCATCCAGCCCAGCCAGAACCTGCCTCTGCACTCTCTCACTCAGGGTAAACAGCCCTCACACACACACACTCACTAACACTACCACATACGCACTCACTAACACTAATCACATATATACTCACTATTAAATATACACTCACTAACACTATAACATATATACTCACAAACTACCAAATATACACTCACTATCTCATATTCACTCTCTAACACTACCACATATGCACTCACTAACACTAATCACATGTACACTCACTAACACCACTACATACGCGCTCACTAACAATATCACATATATACTCACTATCACATATACACTCACTAACACTATAACATATATACTCACAAACTACCAAATATACACTCACTATCTCATATTCACTCACTAACACTACCACATATGCACTCATTATCACATATACACTCACTAACACTACCACATATGCACTCACTAACACTAATCACATGTACACTCACTAACACCACTACATATGCACTCATTATCACATATACACTCACTAACACTAATCACATGTACACTCACTAACACCACTACATATGCACTCATTATCACATATACACTCACTAACACTACCACATATGCACTCACTAACACTAATCACATGTACACTCACTAACACCACTACATATGCACTCATTATCACATATACACTCACTAACACTACCACGTATGCACTCATTATCACATATACACTCACTAACACTACCACGTATGCACTCACTATCTCATATTCACTCTCTAACACTATCACATATTCACTCATTATCACATATACATTCACTAACACTACCACAGGTCAGGTACTGATGTTGATCATTGCTGTGAGGATTTGATTGAGTAATAGTGAGGTCAGGTACTGATGTTGGATGATCAGGTCTGGATGGAGCTTCTTCACTCCGGATAACACAGTTTCACTGCTCAATTCTGTGCGAGCTTTATATTTCTCTAGCACTGGACATGGTGGATCATGCCTTCTCTTACACGCAGGCCTAGAAGTTTTCATGTGCATCCACACACCCACACTTACACAGCTACACAGTTACATTGCCTGTTAAAAGTTTGGGAACATCTAGGTTTTTTAAATAAACACAAAAGCTTTATTTCACATTAACATAGTAAATCTGCTTTACACTTAACAAAACAGTACCACATGATAGTAATAGTGTACCAAGTCCTGGATTTAAACAGTACAGTAATATTAGAATAAATATTAATATTCCTAAACAAATAAAAACTAACCATATAAAATTTGTAATCATACATTTCAGAAAAAAAGTGTTTCAGCCTTTGACTGGAAGTACATTCAGTCATTTACACACGTTTGCTCATCCTGAATGAGTAACTACATTATCTTCATTTGTTTGTTACTCTATAAACTGTGTATGAATTCTTACACCCACCATGATGCATCCTTTTTGCAACATGCACGCCAAGTGTCTCAGGCCATCTGAGAAAATGATAATAAAGCTGTTTATCTGGGCAGTAAGTGTTTATTTTGGAAAAACAATACAAATAAACAGTCCATTGTGATTTTATATGTGGGAGTGTGTTAGCTTAGCCGTTTCCAAAGCTCCAGTATTTACAGCGATCATCCAATATCAGTCTTACAGTGAATAAAATCAGGTGCTGCTGATGGAGAGCAGCAGGAAGTGAAGGACTTTTTTATAACTTTTGTTTAACGTATGTATTTTACATACATATATGCCTAGAAAATACAGGTGATGAGGTATTATTTAATGAATTCAGCCAACCCAGACATATAACAGTTACTGGTACACACTGACATACCTATATACATAAGTGAGACACTGACTGGACAAACAGTGACACATAAATAGACATAGAGTACATGTACATAACATAAGGATGCCATTTGCACGCTGTAACTACAGTTAAAAGAAGTATTTTGGCGTTCCATTAAGTGGAAAAGGGGTTTCGCTCTCCTTATACTGTAGAAAGAATGAGCAGGTTTCAGTTAATGATTTTGTCCTGATTAATAGATTTAAACTATTTTCACAGTTGTCTCAGACACCTGCACAGTCCCACGTCAACGTTTGTGCACCACTGCTGATTTCCGTGTTTTGTTGAAATGAAAATATGTTAACATATACAGAAACGCACTTCTGCACCTTTTTGTGCACAATTACTGTTTATTTACGTGCAACATATTTGGAAATAAGATAATGTGGTCTGTGAAAAGGAAAAAAAAAGTTTTGTTAAAATAGATACTTTATTGATCCCAGAGGGAAATTCAAGACGGATGTATTTAATCCAGCCGTGCAGTGAAACACATATACACACACACTAGTGCACAGACACACTAGGGGGCAGTGAACACAGTGAGCGGTGGGCAGCCCTACCGCAGCACCTGGTGAGCAGTCAGGTGTTAGGTGCCTTGCTCAAGGCTCACAACTAACTCCAATAATAATCAGAAAAACACGTTTTCACTTAGAAAATCAACAAACCTTCATATCGTGTTGCCTATACTGTAACCAGGATCGGGGCTTTCTCACTACACCACCTCCACTCTCATCCTCCATCCTTCTCCCTGCCACTCTTTATCCTCTGTTGGCCAGGTGCCAAGCCAAAAGCACACTAGGTGTGTTGTTTTGCAGCTTCTCCGGAGTGAATCCCGACCGGGCCTCTTTTTTTTTTTTTCCCCCAAGCTCACGCTGAGTCAATACTTGTTTCGCCAGGAAGTTTATTTCTTTACACACCTCCTGTAATATTTTCTCAAGGAGCAGCTACGCCGTAACAAAAGCTCTTTCATACAACGCTGCTGTTTTTTTTTTTAAATATATTTTTCTCTCCAACGCTGACTGTTCTCTCTCTGGCTAAGACAAACAACCTCATAATAAGATAAGGCTAGAAAGGGAGGAGGAGGTGGGGTCGGTTAGGTAATGTGCAAACACAAACAGTGTTTGTGCAGTCTTGTTATTGTTTGTTCAAGGCATTAAAAAAAAGGACAAGAAAAATGAGCCACTCCGAGTACCCACAATGCCCTTGGGCCAGGCGCGGCCGTGTAAACGTCTGGCCCGGGACAGTAACACAGGCTACGTGTCTTGGACGGCACTGCGACGTGTTTTGGCATTGACAGACGTTTAGAATAGGACACTTAATGTGGCTCATTAAAAAAAAATTCCCAGACGATTTCCCGACTGATTTTCATATTAATTGATTTTTGAGTTGTCAGGGATGTAAACACGTGCAAGCAATGCGTGGCCAATCAGATGGAGAGGATACTCGTCCGTGTTACTGTAGCTGTGATTGACACGACAAGTAAAAAAAAACAAAAAAAACACATGTACTGAGTGGTTCATGTGGAAAACCCTCCAGTCAGAAATACCAGTCAACTAAATAGGGCTATTTAGGCTCCGCCCTCCTTTGTCACAGCACGACTAATTGGTTGCATTAACCAGGACAGACATTCCACTAATTTACTGTTAATGAGATTCATGTAGTAATTAGTATATACGGATACATATACTAACTGTTTACACCTTCACTAACAACCTAAATTAAATTACTTCAGGTTTTTTTTTTTGTTTACATTTTTATGGGGGGAGGGGCTTAATAACTTGCAACCGCAATCATCCTAATCACCAGGTGTTTTTCATTAAATGTTGGTGGAAAAGTATCTACTCTTTTTCATTAACACACTAACAAAACAGTGAGTCCAACAATATAAAAAAGGCTTACACGCTAAAATTCATTATTCATTATTTATCAAGCTGCAGCTCCTGTAGTGGCAGATTTAAAGATGTAGCTTGCTTTATTTTTGACCAAGCTAATAAGATTCAAATGGTTAATTAAATGATATAACTTTACAGCACAAGCCTTTTAGATGACAGTATCTTTAAGACAGACAGGTGTTTTCAAACCGACTGGCAGCGTAAATAGAAAATATTTTCACATCAACATGGCTCACAGTTCAGATGTCTGTTGGTGATGTGCACTGTTTCAAATGAAAGCTAGATAATATCCTCCAGTCTGGCTCTAGCAGTCATTTAAAGCCAGTGGGTTGACCGAGCTGGGCATATTTTGCAGCGAGACAGCACCCTTAAATCTCATTGTGTGTACAGCAGACACTTGTGTGTGTGTGTGTGTGTGTGTGTGTGTGTGTACGTGTCCTGGCTTATTTGCCACATTTTCTGCTCCACTGTTTAAAGTTATTGATGACCTTTTTCTTTCACACTCCATCGGACTTCCTCATGCTTCAGTAGAACAGCGTTACCAAAGCCAAGATCTAATCTCTAATATTCAGCAGAAAGTAGTTAGCATTGCTATGCCAGTGATGGCTTAATGCTGCCTTGTGTGTGTTTGTATGCTTGTCTGATTTTCTAACGCTGCTACATACCTTAAAAAAATAAGAGAAACGTTAATTTAACATTCTGTAAAGCAAAATAAATAGAAAAAGAAGAAGATTAGCAACAATCGCTAAAAACAGAGCGCTTTTGAACTGGTGGAGGAAGTCGGGACACATTTGCTCTTCGTCACGGATCAGTATTTTGACATGTATGTTCAAAGGTCTGGAGAGGGTCTAAAGGAGCCTGTGATGAATTATTACAGTGTGTTGGAGGAGATAAAAATATGTATATGATCAAGAGAAAGAGGAGAACATTTGATCTTCACAGTAGGGATAAGAAAGAGGAAGAAAATAGAAAGAGAGGGGGAGAAGGAAATGATATCTGACCCGTTCACTCAGTCAGACACCTGCATTAGCCTCGCTCTCCCAGGTGCTTCTGCCAGCGGTATGTGTGTGTACATGTCTGCTTCCGTGGTCATGTGTTTATGTCATCGCACCCACCCCGCCCCCCGTCCTCATCTTCCACTCTATTAGCTATTAGCCGCCTCTCGCCGCACCCTGCGTGTGCGCATGGGCCAAAGCCAGTTCTCATCCTCCTCCTCCCATCAGTTAAGTTGTCCGGGAGAGGGCCGCGGGACGGCGACAAGACAAATTTGCAGCTAATACGAAAGCAGTGAACGCGGCCAGCCAGCGGAGCGCGGCCCACGTGGGACCCCCGGCATTGATTGATCGGGCAGCGGCGTGGCACTGCTTTAATAGCTCCTGTAGCATTGGAGAGGAACATATTTTAGGCCTAAGGGCTGCATATCAAAGACCCGGCGATCAGAGCACCATAAATGGCGAGCGGGGGGGCCGGGAAGGTCCTCGCCTGATGGAACAATAAACTAATAGTTGTGTCACTTTGAGCCCCCAGTGGTGCGGCCGTAGCGCCAGTGGAAAAAAAGACGCGGCCCAGCCGGGGCCATCGGGCTATTTTTTTCCCCCGCAGCCGGTGATGACGGTTGGCGACTGATGCGGTTATGATCCTTAAATCAACTTTCTGCTCGCTTGAACATGGCCACCAGGGTACCGGAGGTACAAGGACAGGAAAGGTTGAAGAAGGAGGAAAGTGGGCCCCGCTACCTGCCGCGGTAAAAATCGAGTTGCACTGCCGGTGATCAATCAAGTGTCCCGCGCAAATACATTTTTTAAAAGGAGGGTGTCTGTATCTTTGGCCCGTAATGAGTGGAACGAGGAGGAGGGGGGCGGTCTGAAAAATGGCAAACCTCCATGGATGCGGTAATCCGTGGCTGAAAAGACAAATTTAGGGACCCGGATAGGGATGCAGGGGTTTACATTAAATACAGGACGTCGCACCTTCTGCTGAACGTGTTACTGAGTAAAGATAATGTTCTGGGTTTTATCCGATTGGTCCGGCGGCACGCTAGGACAGGATGGAATTACTTTTGGCCTAGTCTGTCATGTGGCTGTGAAAGCTTTATTCACCAGGGGGTAGAGGGGGGAGGATTAATGCACACGTGGAATTACAGATGGAGTGGGGTGAGAGAAAGTTACAGGAGATACAGACAGATGGAGAAAGAAAAAGAAAGAGATGGAGGTAGAAGGGCAGAGGTACCAAGAAGAGAGAGTGAGTGGATAGTCAGAAGTGGTGTTCGGGTCACCTGGACTTGTGGGCAGGGCCTGACGAGGACATCAGCTAAAAATACACACCATCGCTGCGCTTCATGTGGGGGGAAAAATGATTGTTCCCCCTTTTTGTTCAACACCCAGGACACTCACTACAGCCGTGACCTTCCTTTACTGACACGCACTGTGCCAAATCCTGCCATTCCAAACCACTGCAGCGAGGGCAAAGCTAGACAGCACACTTTCTATCTGAGATCTATAATCAGTTAACCTGCAGACTGTTTCGTGAATGAATCAGCCAATCCTTTTGTTTTAAATGGCCAGCAGGCATGTCATCTCTGTTGGACTGAAACCTTGTTGTAAAACAGGAGGAAGAGAAAACGAGGGAATTTCCATGAACAATCATGTAACAACGTCACCAATATATTAAGTTTTATCTTAGCTGTTCTCGAGAAAGGACCCAAGTAAAAAAACAACTGTAGATCTGTTTGTACCTTTGTGTCGTGTAGAATGTGTAGATTCCATTTACACCTAAGAACAAATCCCAAACTAGACAACTTTGGATGAATATAAGAATCTTTGTAAAATTGGATCATAAATAGAGCTGTAAGTGATTTTTCTGACAGTATTCAGAATGAAGAACAATGCCTCATATTTAAAAAGCCATAACAAATCTCACTGATTTAACAGCCAAGTGCACATTTCCTTAATTAGTCTATTATCTAGTAAATAGCTTATTAGAGCTTAGTATCTAAAACTCTGTGTAGTGTATATCATTAAAATAAACACAGTATGAATTACTCCATTGCTGTTATTATTTCATGAGGTGAACTCAAACTTTTAAACAGTCGTGGAAATGATGTATGTCTTCGTAATACAAATCCGTTCCAAACCCAATTTCTATATTTCCTAAATGTTTATATACCAACATCAACATCAGTGTCAGGAGTTACGTATGTGGGGAAAAATATCAGATATTGGTATCAGCCCACAATCCGTATATTAAATATCCAAATAAATAAAAAACAGTGATAGGGTTTTGTTTCAACAGCAACCGTTGCATTGCACCATGCTATTATGTTTCTTCCTCGTCTTTAGTTCCTTTCCTTTTTCCACAGACGTTGTAATGAAACAGTAGAAGCTATATGGCTGTAGTGTATTTCAATCTAACTGGTTGTATAAGAATTTCAGAGCAGTAAACAGTGCGTTGACAAACATCCACGTCTATTTTAAAGCTAATCAGCCTTTTTACTAATCTTTGTAGCTCCACTCTTTGGATTTGTAGGATTTAGAGACAATTTTGACGAAAACGTCCATAACAACGCGTCATCCAGCGAGACTAAAATGGCCCAAAGCCACGCGAAAGGACGCGTCCAGCCTCCGCAGCGGCGCAAAGACGCTCCTTGGAACGTGAAAAGGTTATTGATTCGTCCTGCAATAATTTCCGCCGGCTCTTTGATATGCAAACGATCTGGAGTGAATTTACAGCGGCCCTATCAGACTCATTTCACAGTTCTTAGTGTCGCTCGCTCTCGCACTCTCTCCAGAGCTTTCCTCGCCTCATTAGCCCACTGTTCTCCATTACCGGCATAATTAAAATCTTTAGTAGCTTATCAAATTAAAAATATTTTCTGCTGATCGCATTGAGATCTTCACCTCGCCTGTTATTTTGCCACAACAGGAATAAATTAAGACTAAGCATTTCTGTTGCAAATGTATTACAGCCGAACGCTTGAAAGGGACCACTTCTGGTATCTAGAGAGAGAGTGATTAAAAGAGGAGTGGGGGGGGCAGAGGAAATAAAAAATTCAGAGAATAATTCAGATAAGCAGGGTGCAAATCATCTTCCATTTGCTGTTGCTCGTTTTGAAAATCGTTTTAATTAATTGCCATGTGAAATGACTGGTCCGTCCCCCTCGTGGTTTATTTTACATGTTGTCTCAGGACCCATCAGACTCCTAACATTACTGTAGCTTATTTTCAAAATCATTAATAATCTCAATTCATTAACAGCATAACTAATATTCTACCATTCACAATCACCGAATACATAATTTATATGTAGATTTGAATGTACACAACTGCACTGTCAATGGCACTTTAAGATAATTTATTAAATATTTCAATATTGTTTGTTATTAAAAATAATTACACAGTAATTACAGTAGTCCACAATATGCAAAAGTTTGGACGCCCTTTTTAAATGATGTTTGTCTGAGTGATGGTGGTGGTGATGATGTTTACAGTGGTGGTGATGATGTTTACAGTGGTGGTGGTGTTTATAATGGTGATGATGATGTTTACAGTGGTGGTGATGATGGTGGTGGTATTTACAGTGGTGGTGATGGTGGTGGTATTTACAGTGGTGGTGATGATGGTGGTATTTACAGTTGTGGTGATGTTTTTTTACAGTTGTGGTGATGTTGTTTACAGTGGTGGTGATTATTGTGTTTACAGTGGTGGTGATGATGGTGTTTACAGTGCTGGTGGTGATGGTGTTTACAGTTGTAGTGATGTTGTTTACAGTGATGGTGATGATTTACAGTGGTGGTGGTAATGGTAACCAGGGGTTACCATGTCTACAACACAACTATAGGCACTTTATTTACTATCAGACCCACCAGTGAGCCTATACTACCTATACTGCACTGATGATGATGGTAAAAGAGTTGAAAACCACTCTGTCATAAATCTATCAATGAATTAAAATAATCTATGAATTAAAATAAATGAATTAAAGTACACTTTAAGGCAGAACTATCATTAAACGAACGTAAACCAACGACATTGCTTAGACATCAGACAGTGTATTTATATCCAATTACTGTAATAACTTTGTGAGGGAGCTTTTAGGGGTGGACGTCTGGTTCCATTCACCACCACTGTGAACAGTTTTGCGGTAAGTTTCATCAAAAATCTCACACCAAACTACTCCGAAGACTTTGTTGACAACTTAACTATTAAATCATGCAGGAGTTTCTATAAAGGATAATCCTGTAAATCCTGTAAAGGATATGCTACTTTATTTTCACTTAGACGTGTTCAAACGTTTTCAGACTTGTATGTGACTGTATATTTACAGTTATCTTTAAGCTAAACTGAGACAAGACATTCTGGGTGTTATTGTTATAACATCATGGTTGATGTGTTAGATCTCTCATTTTGAAATAACAGCATCTGTTTATCATTTAGGACAAATTATTACAGCGTCCTAAAAGTTATCATGAGAACTGCACTTACTGTTACTGAAACTGTGATTTCAGACTAACTGTGTACGTACAGTAAAGCAACAGCATCTAGAAAAACATGATACCCTGTCAGTGAGAAACACTGTCTTAGCACGGAGGAATCTTCCCTATGCCTCGTCTCTTCCTCCAGTGTGTACCAGTGTAGCGTGGCTGACTTTGTTTCAAGTCTGTGTCAGTTGGAGGCGGCGCAGAGCTTTAAGTATTTTGCACATTAACTTGCTTTCGAGACTATTACCCTAGAGGCTTTTTCCTTCTCCCTCTCTCTCTCTCTCTCTCTCTCTCTCTCTCTCTCCTTCCCTGTCTCTTTCCCTTGCTATCTGTCTTTTCTCCTCTCTCTCTCTCTCCCTTCTTCTCTTGCTATGTCTTATTTTCCTGTCTCTCTCACAGTCCTTCACTTGCTGTTTCTTTTCTCTCTCTCCTTGCAATTTCTCTCTTTTTTCCTCTCTCACTTCTTCCCTCGCTCCTTCCCTTGCTATCTGTGTTTTCTCCTCTTTCTCTCTCCCTTCTTTCCTCTTTTCCTTGCTATCTGTCTCATTTTCTTCCCTCTCTCTCTCGCTCTCTCTCTCTCTCACACACACACACACACTTATTACCTTGCTGTGTCTCTTTTTTCCTCTCTCTGTCTCCCTCTCTCACTTACTTGCTATTTGTCTCTTTTTTCATCTCTCCCTTCTTCCCTCCCTCCTTCCCTTGCTATCTGTCTGTTTCTTCTCTCTCTCTCTCTCTCTCTCTCTCTCTCTCTGAGAGGTGTTTTTGTGATGTTGCTATTGTAAACTCTGTGTGCACACGCTGCCTTTCTTCTCGGAGGAATAATGCTAATTATTCAGATTTCATGCCTTGTCTGTATGTTAATTATTTACTCTAAGCATGAAATGCACATGAATGCCAGGGATTTGTGTACACAAACACGCTTCACATAACCCACACAGGCATGCTGAACACATGCGGAGAGGGAGAGAGAGAGAGAGAGAGAGAGAGAGAGAGGGTGGGCCAAGCACATCTCTCCACGCTCGCCCGTAGTGGAACAGTTCCTAATTAATACTCTCCTTTGTTTACCCAACCCCTTGTTTTTTGATTTAATTACAGCACGAGTGGAACTGGATTAGCCCGTTAATTGATTTAATTATCCAATTTGTTTGTGGCAGGCATGATTCCAGCCGAGCTGCAGCAGCTGTGGAAGGAGGTGACGAGCGCTCCCGTGAAGGAGGAGAACAGCGCCAGTAACAACGGCCACCGTGGCCTGGACCTGACCTCCGCTTCACCCGTGCCTCCCAAAAACCCCCTCCTCAACCAGCACCCCACGACCAACGGCCAATACAGCAGCCATGCGCTCAAGAGAGAGAGGTAAGAGGCTGCCGGCCGTTAAGTATAAATGTAATTTTGTAATTAATTACTTCATTAAGTGCATTTGCATATTGACAGGATCGAAAATGACAATAAAGGCAAAACAGATGGTTTGGGGCTTATTTACTGTAAACAAGATCCTTTTCTACTCATAAACTAAATAAAATGTTTAACAACCATATATATAGTGACACCAATAGTCAACACTCCTGGTCAAATTGCATGTTTTGTTGAGTTTTTTTCTATAAATTATTGAAAAGTTTCTCTTTTAACATGCTGGAAAAATAAGGTGTACTATATATATTGAGCCAAAACATGTGAACAGACTGTGTTTAATATTTTATTATTAAAATGTGCAGAAGAGTCTAACCTATTTACGCTTAGAAAATCAGTGTTTAGACATTATCCTACAACTGTATACATATAGCAGCTATTTCTGTATCAGAAATCATTAAAACGTGACAGTCGCGCGTCCAGGGCCACTGGAACACGGGGGTGCTGGGCCTGAGTGATGTATCTGTAAACTGGAATGAGGCAGTGGGTGTTTTCGTTCTGTATAGTTTCGGTTTTGCTATTTTTTTCCTTTCCTCCGAGAGAGCATTTTACTGAAACTCATTAGCGTCCGCCACATCTTTCCTGTCATCTTTGACTAAAGGGAGCAGGCCCTTCTTGTTTCTCCATTCAAGCCAGAAATCCCTTCGGGGGAGCTGAGGCTGATGGACAGCTACCCATAAGACTTGGCCTAATAACTATTAATTTGTCGTTAGTAAGTACCTTACTCTTTTCATTAAGGGCCGAGACTCTGAGCAGCCCAATTCAGTCGGGGATTGGAACCAAACATGGCTATTTCAGCGGCTAGATTGGAGTAATGGGAATAGACCCATTTCCTTATTAATTACCAGTTTACTGTAGGTACACTCACATGTGTACGTGGTACAAGTGCAGACGAATGCACAGCTGTGTAGTTTGACTTCTGTTTGTTAAATAAGACTTGCATTAGCCTTTACACATACACACAGACTATGTACGTGTTAATCAATCAGCTCAATACGCTGGCTTGGTTTGGTCTCTCTTGTAATGGTAGGTCTATTTGAGCTACATTCATTTTACCTGAGGAGCTCCAGTATTGGAATTTCTGAGGGACTGATTTGTACGGGATAAATATGTGCAGCAGCTGTATTTTCCAAGCGCTTTATAAAAGTATTTATACTATTCATAGTATTTACTCCATGACTTTTCACTAAACTACTTTCTAAAACAAATATATTTCATATTTGGAAGAATATAATGCAATTTCACAAACAAATCAAACCAGTTTTAACCAAATCGCCCTCCCCCTAAATACCAAATCCCAAACCGTAGCTTAGCAACTGTAACCAGACGCGAGCAACTCTGACAAATAATAAAAATCTATTAACATTGTGCTTATATCTTAGTGAAATTTTACCAGTTTAACACATAAAAGAAGATTTTATTTTGCAGTACCTCTGCATTTTATAATTCGGCACATCCTAAAGCAATGCCTTTATACTTTCAGTCAAGAACGAATATAAATAGAGCACTCAAACTTATTATCATACTTCAGTTCAATTCCACATTATTGTTACTATACATGTACAGGGGGTACACACTGTATAACGAATTGCGACAGGGCTATATCTCCGATGTGTAAACATTAAATATGACACAGTAAGGTGCAAAGACAATAACAATAAATAGACAATACAATACAATAAGACTATAGGCAATAAAGACAATGCAATAGAATCAGGTTGTGTAAGTGTATTGATACTTGGTACATAAAGTGGTACTGTGCATATATTTATAAATAGTAATATTTAGTGTAGGCATCTTAACTTTCACTCATTAACATATTTACTATAACATGTGCTGAGTATTTTGGCTATTTCCCCAAATTACTCCAGATATCCCCGTATTAAAGTGCCACAGCCCTGATGTTAGCCCAACTTACTTTCTGTTAATGTTAGATGGAATAGCATTAGGTGGGTAAAGTGAGCTCGGGCAGATGTCACCCAGATACTTGCACATATACTTTCTGGTGATACTCAACACCTAAAGCACAGCAACATTCTGGTCAGGTTTGTGAGCAGGTGTAGGTTGTGCCGTGAGGTTAGGATTAGCTTTGAGGGTCAATAAGTTTCTGACTGCAACAAACATGGTGCCCTGGCAAAGTGTTATATGTAGATGTCTTTCATTTCCAAAATTTTTATTTATAAAACCTCTTTTAGAAATTACAGTACTTTAAAAGTTTTTCTTTTCCTCAATGTGTACATGGCTATGGTTGTGTTTCGCTCGGCTAACTGTAGTTTCATCATATTAGCGGTTAGCCTCAATCTCCCAGTGAGCAGAAACATCGGGACAGCATTGCATATTAGCAAGTTTTGTTTTGTTACATGATCGTGAGGTTCATTGGAACTGGACTACGATTACCGAAGGAGCCCCAGATGAGGCGAACTATAGAAGATCGTTAATTCTGAATAACTATGAACACTGCAGATTTCCATTTTACATCCCTTCAGTGTTCTCCAAGTAAAACCAGTCCAGCTACAAAAGTGTTCAAGACAAATCTTGGTTTATGCAGTGATTTAGAAAGTGCTCATTTAACGCTGAAGCCGTGACTCAGAAATAACACGTTTTTCTATCGTAACACTAAGAGGAAGCAGCTAAGCTTTCCTAAATGCAGTAAAGCTTCTTTATGTAAACCCCTGACATCATCATGAAAGGTTTATTTGCCAGAAAGCGTCACGTTGCCGGCGTGTCTTTGAGGAAGAAATTAATTTGGCGTGTAACACGTTTACTCGTTTTTATCTGCCGAGGCTCGATCTTTGAACTGCTGGCGAGAAGCCTCCAGGCAGAGTGAGCTCATTTGTTCTCCATTTCTCTCTCGCACACACTCGTACACATCTGACTTGTGTTCAACCGATCATAACCTGTGTGTCAATATGAAAGAAATGCAAATGGGGACATGTTTGGTTGATACTGAAAATCCAGGTCTGGAGTTCAAACGAGTTTACGTATTCTCTCCTCCGTCGCTCGGCCAGCGCTGGTTTAAACGAGTCTCTTAGAGAACACAATTCAACTGGAAACATTCTCACTCTGGCTATGACTAAAACACCCCAGCGTCAACACGAGTACACATTCCAGCGAATGATCTTTTTACTTTTATTGCAAATATCACTTAAGCGTCATTTAAAGAACACACAGCCTTCTGGCTCAGCTAGTTGTTCTAAATCTCATTGGCCCCTCAGTCATTGCGGAATTAGTCAGCGCTTATCGAAATGACTGGTGGTGTTTTTGTTATGAGCAGAAGCGCTTTGACCAAAAAGAAAAGGGTGATCAAGCAGACACTAACTTTCACTTACTAAAGAATTTAGCTGGCAGTAGCAGTACCAGGGTCCTGTATGTATTCATGTGGCCTTCGACCTTATGAACGTACAGCAGAGGTGTCACGAATAGCATGTAATTAATCACTTTTTCAATATCAAGATCCAATGTGAGTTGAATGGGGTTCGACTTTATGAAATAATGAATTGTAATAACTGGAAGGGTTTCGCAACTTATCGCACTCAAATCTTACACAATCTTTATATTATGCTTTATTTTATGTTGTATACTTTTCAATGTGTTTTCAGTACACGTTGAAAAAATATAATATTTAAAATAAAGAAAAGTTGTGTAGGACAGTAAATATATAGATTCTGCAGTATTTATAGCTCAATATTTAAATTTATGCACATTTGTGACACTGACTACATTAAGGCCAGAGGTCAGATTTCTTTTTCAGTCTTACTGCTTACATTGAAGCTTACGTTCAGGTGACTCTCTGTTCAGGTGGAAACACTCCCCTGCCATAAAAACTTAAGAAATTTTAAAGATTGAAGTTGTTTTTAATGATTAAGAAAGTTGTTATACTAATAATATACATTACAACATTTTAATGATAATTATATATAATATCTAACTATTAACAATTGTGATTTAATTACATAGAAATGCAAAATAGAAGCTCAAACCTTTGAACAGTACTGTACCTGTGCAAGCTAAAGCTTCAAGACGAGTCTCTTTTGGGAAAACGTTTTTTTTTTGACCATCAATGAAAATACTGCAGACAACACAGCAATCATTATTGGCTTTTTACCCCCTGCACTTGTGACAGTTACACCTTCAACAGGTCTTGTTGTCTCTTTTAGGAAAATATTAATATATTATGTTTCTCTTTTCTAATTGTGTATTTAATATCTTGAAATTTCGCCTTGTTATAAGTCTCGATTGTATTGTTATCCCCATCTTTTTTCTTTGCCTCCTTCTCTCTGGAGTAACAGAAGTAACAGATCCTTTCACACTATCGGCCCATCATCTCAAAGTGCACAAACAACAAGCGCCCCATCATGTCAGTACAGTTAAAAAATAAATAAATAAAAAACACCAGCGCTCGGCACTGAGCCCCAGTTGAAACATTGGAGAAGACGGGTGCGAAAGCTCACCCCTCTCTCTCTCCGACACTCTCCGTCAGAGATTAAAGAAGACGTCAACAGCAGTTTAGCACACGCCAGCATGAAGAAGGCAGTATGTGGGCTGCATATGCAGCGAGCATCTCTGATCTGTCAGAAGAGTGAGCAGGTGATCGCTGCCTTCTCTTGTGTGCTTCTCTCTCTCTCTCTCTCTTTCTCTCTCTCTCTCTCGATCGAATCGCTACAGCTGCTCCAAACAGCCGTCTTCAAAGACAGAATTAAACTTCCAAAACGTGTACAAGTCATTACCGTGCAAACACAAAGGCAAATTAGAGAGACAGTATTAATAGCTTGACGCTTTGATGATCTGTCGCGGAGCGTTTGAGTTCGAGTGAAATGATTCCATAATACCCTTTGATTACTCCATCTGTTTTGAGTTCAGCCTGCTAAACATTGATTTCTGTTGTGTAAATCCAGGAGCGCTTTAGCGTATGATCTAGAGCCGTGTGATATTCCCGTCTACCAAAAAAAAATTACAAAAAAAAATGACAATGCTGTGATTCTGTGAATTTTACTGCACCCGCTCTACGCTGCGTATCTGTCATCAGATAACGCTGCGTCTTAAAGAAGTTGCACAGTGAGTGTGCGGGGTCTGTGCTTTGGTGCACCCAACTGTGATTTCATTGACGTATGTAACAAGCAAAACAGGAGACGATGCGCTAATGTGGTCTGCTGCCCACCGCTAATTAAAAAGGAGTGCTAGAGACGTGAAACAGAACATCACTTTGCATACAAGACGTGAACCTATAACCATTACAAGTTTGCATACAACGCCACAAGACTTGTTTTGCCTCAGGAGGTGTGAAACCTGGCTCAGTGTCTGATTTATACAAGCAGTTGACTGTTATTCATTTTTTTTAGATTTTGTTATTTCCTGCTGATTGGTTAAAACCATTAAGAGTCATACCAGTGAACCCAATATGAGTGAGAAAGAGAAGTTTTAGTCCTGCTGGTATTGGCTATCAAACTTTTAGGCTCCAGTTGTCATAATTCGCCGATTTAATTTCGTCAGTCGTTAGGCTTTTAATACGTTGTCTAAGCTTATTGATGTTGAGGTATGGATGCTAAGGGTTTTGTACTCAAGGCAAAATTCCGGTATCGATCCAACACTTCAAAGGCCGAGGCACAAACAGAAAATGCCCCCTCTGCCTCAACCTGGACCTCTGTGAACCTTTAATTGACGTGGTTCCTCGCAAGTCCTTTTTGTCATGCAACAGTCTGCCGGCTCAGTGCTGATGGACTCCGCTCCCTGCAGCCCTCCCGGATCGCTTTCCCACCGGCCCTTAAGTACCGTGTAGTTAGTTTCATGTGTCATATAAAAATCTGGCCAGTCGCTACGACGCCTGCAACTAAAACCTTAAGTGCATCCACAGGCGTCGTTCGCCGGCTTTGCACTTCCGTCTTAAAGGAAAGGAGGAAGAAATTCAATCGTTTGAGACGCGGGCCGCTCCTGCTTTTAGCAGCCCAGCTTCTCTCCCACTGGTGCCGGCCGTGGAGACGAGGCGAGCGCGTACACCCAAATATGATAAAAGCCTTCAAACGCGTCAGTCCATCTGACCCATCAGTGCTCCAATAAGGGGCAAACCAGCCTGAGCAAACCTCACAAACCTGTGCAAGATGATTATCTTATTTATGAAACAGGTTCGGGGGGGTGGGGGGGGAGGATAAAACTGAGAAGGCCGACGGACACCAATTCCCAGTACCGGACTCTCCAGGTTGAGAGAAATGGAGAGACGAAGTGTTGTCCTTGTTGAGTCGTTCCACTTCTTTCCCTCCCCAGCGCGCACTCAGGGGACATGCAGCTCAGCAAATTTGTTAAAGAGATAAATAATCAGATATGGCTCCCCTCCATCTCCCCCTCTCTCCCCTTTAATTGATCTTCCACTTGGAAAATGATAATTAAATCATTTTGGGGGGTGGGCCTTGGTAAGGATGGGGGAATGAGGATAGAGTCTGAGGGTCTGGGGAATTGGCTGAGGGCTCTAAAGAGTCTTGACTAATTTTTCAGTGGATTCTCTCTGTCAGCCCAGATCACAGGCATGACTGCTAAAATGCAAGAAGCTGGTTTTGTGTTCTTAAGGCCAAAAGTTAGACTGACTTGGTAAAAATAAGAAATTATCAAGAGACGATGCACTGTACTGACTTTATAGCAGTAGTACAGCTAACTGGTTCATTAGTTTTGGTGATGTGTACAGATCTGAACTTTATATCTACTTGATTCTTGCATTTAGGCGCTCTTGAGTCAAGACTGCTACATAAAATTTCTTTTAAATAATCTACATTGGCTACATGTAAAGAACTGTTATTAGTAACGACCATAAAGGTTTGTATTAATCATATAAGCCATTAGATTATGAGTGCCACTGCTAACCGAATTAAATATTCTGAGAGGAAAAAAAACACGTCTGTTTAAACTAGATATTGTGTTGGTTTCTGGCAAACTGCCTTAATTGTAGCATATTTAAAGAAAATCACAGCTTGCTTCCATATTTTGGCCTGTAGTGTAACTGTAAGGCGTTTGTTGTGTACGAGCCCCGATGTCTTATTAATCATAACTGCTGCTTGAGCTCTCCGCAGCAGCCTGCCAAGATATCGAATCGTAATGTAATGAAATATGACACAGTAACATTTGCTTACATGGAAGCATTTAGACAATGATGTGGAATGCATGTTGAATTAAACTCTCAAACCACATGGTAACAGCTTAAAGTCTCTCACTCGACTACGTTTCTATAACACTCCCCACGTAAGTGCCAAGAAGATGAAACGCTTTCCCACGTCTCAGTAAAAAGATCATCAGAGGTCGTCTCTCTCTCTGTCCCCGGGGCTGCCTGACAGTGAAATTAAACAGTCTGGGCGTCACAAGTACCGTTTTCACTCTAGTTTTGCACTGGAATGAGGTCAAAGTTGTGAGAAAATCCCCACCCCCACCCCCAATCCAGAATCTCCCAGCACCACCCCCCCATTACCCTAATGCACCTCTCTCTCTGTAAATTTGCCATTTACCATCATTTAGTCAACCACTGCTTTAAAAAAAAAAAAAAAAAAGTCTCCTCTGTCATCGTTCGCCTCTCTCTAGTCCCCCAAGCACTCTGCTGTTCAATATCTTATTAATACTGAATTAAGCAACATGCCTACTTGCAAAGGAATTAGAATAAAAACGAGGGTGTCTTTAAATTAAAAACCAACTCTACGTTCGCCAGGCGAAGCATTTCACTGGTTCTAGTTAAAAAGTCATTATAATAGATCTTGCTCCATCTATTTATTACCAGTATCAAAACAGAGGTCTTAATGCGTATGCATAATTCATAATTGAATTTTTTTTTGAAAATCTGCCTTTTGGAAAGAAGAAAAAAAAAAGCATGTTAACCATATTCATAAACGGCTCACTGCTTCCTAATTGCGGTACAATTATCGCTTGTTATTAACAGTGTGAACTCTTAAGCAAGTAATTATACGAGAAAACCTGTGACAACCCCTTGAAAACTCACGTGAGGCACTGCTTAAGTAAGCAGCTGAGATATTAATCTGGAAACTGACATATTTATTTAGTCCGGTGGAGCTTTTTGAAGTCACCATCTCGTTGTAAGAATCATTTTGTCTTTAATGAATGTAATGTTAAGACTTCTATTATGGAAAAAAGAATATAGAGGGATCAGAAATGTTCTGTAACACTGGTAAACTGGTTGGGCGGTAAAGGCCTGTGGTTTGCTCAGGAATGGAAGTGTGGTACTCAGTGTGAATAGGGATGCTGTTCTGATGGCTGACACAGGTGCTAGCCATATAAAAGATTCCCTCAGGCTTCTGTAGTGCTGAGCTGTGTTTGTGCACATATAGCAGTTTCACTCACTTCTCTATGCTGTTCTGTTTTTATTATTTCAGTCTGTAGTATTGGCTCTTCTCTGTGCTCAGTAATGGGAGATGCTCTGCAGTGTGTTTGGTTAAATAGCTACCATTGATTTGGTTCAGATACAAACCTTTGACCTCCTTTTGCAGTGGCATTAATCCTAAAAGACCTGAAGAGATATTCCAGGATATTTAAAAAAGTTTTGCATACCACAGTTGAACGATGCATCATATTTGCATCGCTATTGTGATACAAGCTTCCATGATAAACACAGAACAGATCAAATTACCTCAAACACGCAGCACCAGAATGATGACAAACTGTTAAAGCTTAATGAGCATTTTCCTTGCGCTGGGATTGAATCTTGCTCACCTACATGGGAGACAAGTAACATAGCCATTCAGGCAAACGGCCAATTACCAAACACACAGAGACGTTAAACTGTGGATAAAACTCAACTTTAATGCAGACTTAACTCTAAACAGCACACAGCTGCACGCAGCGCACAGGTTATCTCAGGCTCTACTGTTTCTCTGTTAGCCAGCTGGGCTACTGAAGCTTGCCTATACCACCCCAGAGTCCTTTAAAATAAGAGTCCAAGACTAAATAAAAAAAACAGCATCTAACAACATCTAATATTTTTTTAACTAAATACAACCCAGTTTTGATGCAAGTAGTTACATTTTATACACTAGTGAATAGACATTTTTTAATAAGGTATTCTGCTTTTTATGTAAAGGATTCGTAGATTTATATTAATACATAAAAGGCTTTTGCACGTGTATAACATTCAGCCGGACACACACTATATTAATAACAATTTATTGCTTCTCATATAGTCATGATATCTGACAGCTTTATCAAACTTCATACTTCATGTCAATATTATGCAGCCCTAGTTAAGGTGTAAACAAAGAGATTCAGAGTGTGTTTGGTGTGAAAGGGTTCAGATGTTGTTTACAGTGGTAGTGTCTACAACACAAATACATACATTTTATTTACTATCAAACCCACCAGTGAAGCTAGACGAGTTTATATATATTTTTGATAGTGGTAATATAGTCATACATGTACATACATCTGTTTTGAAACAGAAAGCAAGAGCCTCTACACCATGATTGTTTTCAAAAAATACTCATATATATAGTTTTGTTTAGACTCAAAACATTAGGGGAATTTAACTCTTTAGCTGTTTGGTTCCTGTCACTTCCAGAGTTTTGGCTTATTTTACATGAAACGACAGCGCAAGCTGTATTTATCAACCTGTATGAATATTCCCCCTATTGATAAATTTTTAAAACTTGGTGGACTTTCTCATGAAAGCCTCGTTGTGACCCGAGTCCAGCTTGCCTAGAACTGCACGTGCTGGCCGGGTCGCCGATGTCTCTCAGCGGACGGAGAAATTGATAGCAGGTGGAGTATGTTTACTGTTTGCACTTGGTGGGAGCAGGCCAGCTGGATTTGAAGGCTTCCTGTTGTGGGAAAGGCGCGTTGCTCCAGGTGGACGGTGCGGTCATGGTTCAGCGGTCAGGGCTGAAAGGACGCAGTGTCTCCTGGAGCCCCTCGCTGGGCCGATCAAAGTGCGCCGCCATGCGCATCAGCACAGAGCCGTAATTAGGTATTGACTGGAGCAGCGCTGGGCAACTCCGAGGCTCTGGTAGGCCGACAAGCTCCAGCTGGGCAGGAAACCGAGATCACATGGGTGCGATGATCCCACATTTCCCCTGGAGGTCAGAGGCCATGTTGGAGTCAGTGCAGGGCCACTGATACACATCTCTAAGCATGGCTTTTGACTGATGACAAATGAGCCTTTTGTTTTATACAGTTTTTGTGTGCTGATGTATTGCAAGAATGAGACGTCAGTGTGGCATGAGAGGATAATTATTATGGAGATTAATTACTCAAGGATAATACAAACAGCCACATTTACTGCATGCTTCCCGAACTGAGTGGAATTTGGAGACTCTGGGCTGGAAGTTGAGTCTTTAGTGCAGAATTATAGTTTAGACTCTTTATTAACTGCAGGCGTTATACAAAAGCCAAGTTTACTGCTTCAAATAACTTGTTATATAAAAAAAACTTTCACTCTGAAGGGCTGAGCTGAATAAATACATGCATTAAATGCAATTTTCAGCTGACATTTCAGTACAATTTAAAGGAATATGACATGTAGCTTACCAAATCATTCACTAGATTAACTCAACTTCTGTTAAATTTGCTGTTGCACTGGCTAAAAAATTTGCTGCACAAATGAGATGCTAGCTGGACGTATCAAGTTGTTTTACATTTCCTTTTAAAGGTGCATTTACTGCATGTACAGTTAATCCTGTATTAGACTAAAGTTTCCGCTGAAGCTGACATGAAACAACCCAGCAAGCAGCCAGCAAACTTTGGTTGACATTACCTATAAGTTCTGATAATGTTTAAAATATTTTTTGTAATCTAATGTTTAATTAGCATTTAGTATATTTATCATTTCAAATAATGTTCCTATGAGGTTGAACGTGTACATTCAGAGGATGTTTTGAAGATTTTGTCAGGGCCACAGATTTGCTTACTTACTTTCAAGAACATAATTCTGGGAAACAAAACGTCCGGCTAAAAGCATTAATAGAACGTGTGTGTAATATTCCCAGAATGTTTTTACAAGAAAATGTTTCAAGCATTGAATAAAGAGAAACAAACTTGCTTGAATAGTTTTGAGACAAGATTTTGGTCTAACATCTAAAATACATCCACTACACATGGAGGTGGTTTGGATAGTAACTGTTTTGAAGACACAGTGACCCCTGGTTCCCATCACCACCACTGTAAACAACATCTGAACCATTTTTACACCAAAACCACTTTGAATTACTCTGTTTATATCTCAACCAGAACATTGGAAAATTCCCTTTCAAGTCTCACTTATAGTCATAAGTCTGTTTTCTTTTTGGTGTAAGCTGAATCTGTTATTAATGTTAATATGTTTTCTTCTTTCCGTCTCTGTCCCTCCCATAGTTCAGCGCTGGATGAGCACTCGCACCACAGTCACCCTCTCTACGGACACGGCGTGTGTAAATGGCCAGGATGTGAAGCGGTGTTTGAGGACTTCCAGTCTTTCCTCAAGTAAGCTCCAAGCACACATGCACACAAAGACGAGGCACACACAAACCAGCCCTCCCCACTCCTGAAGGTGAACCCGGTCCCACCCCTCACTCTTACGGAGGGTGTTTTAATAGCTTTCTTGTCTGCTCCTTCTGCCCCCCTCCTCCCTTTAGCAATTCAGCCGCCCTACAGGTGGAACCCTCTGCCCATGCAGGACGTGGGTGCTGGCTGTAGGTTCACAGTGTGTGCTATCTACTCTCTCTCCAGTGTGGCTTTTCCTCCAGGCTCCTCAGGGCCTGGTAATTCCTGTGATAAGTGCCATTCCCATGGTGATTTCCACCAGCTTGTCCCAAACAAACACGGGGGGGATGTTTATCCTCGGCAGGCCACACTCCGAGAGCGCAACGGGTTTGCCCTTGTCTTTTTCTCCACGGACAGAGAGAGGGGCACTACTGTTCTCTCTCTCTCACTCTCTCTCTCTCTCTCTCTCTCTCTTCTGTCTTCCATTTCAAAACTTTATAAATTTGTTATCTCACTGTAGCTTTGGCAGCTAGAAAATAATTCATAACTTAATAACTCACTTCTTCTCAGGTAAATTAACAGCTCCTTTCTCTCAAAGTATCACAACTCAAATATTTATTTTACTGTTAATAAATTATGTACAGGAATTTCCAGTTTCAGACTTTAAAACTCAGTTACAGGTGCTTAAATTTAGTAAGAACTCTGTTGTGCATGAGTTTTTGATTGATATTTATATTTGTATCCTTGTAAGGAAAGATCTACATTGACATTGAATAGAAAACAGATTTTGTCAGTCATACATTCACCAGGTTTACATGCACGTAAGTAGTCAGATGTGCTGTAAACGTAATGTACAACCTAAACTTCATGGCATGGCTTGAACACTTCTGTGGAATATATATCATTGATAACATAAAAAAAATTACATACTTCAATCCATCAAGTGTTTGTTGGTTTCAAAGTCGCACAAAGTGTTTAACTGTCATCAGATTGCTTATTCCTGCTACTGTGGTCTGTTTTAACACTTGCAGAAATCTGAAAGAAATCATGAAGTCATGCACTGAGACATCCAATTACTGAGCTACAATTCAGCTCCTTAAAAGATTTCACAATCTGATTTCTAGACCCTAGTTCAATCTAAGAAATTGAAGTGTGCCGTTTACACAGCCACTTGAATGATCAGAGAATTATAGAAATTTTTAATCAAGGTTACAGCAGCTAATTTCTTTTCTTTTTCTGTTATGTTCTGAAGATGGCGTCTGTCCTGCTTTCTCAGGCAGTATTTACACCTCTCACATTGGAGCATTACTGTCATTTTAAACAAAAATGCTATGCAGATACATGTTCTACTGAAGTAGTGTTTCCAAAACATACTACTACTGCAGTCATTATTTTATTGCAGGATACTGTAGGAATATGTGTTTAGGCTGCTCCCTCGTAATGCTGGTGGAGCAGCTGATTTTGGCAATAACAGTATGATTTTTACCCCCATACTGTAATTTGAACCAACTGGTTGGCAGTAAGAGTCACAGCACGAGTAAGAGTTGTATCTATAGCTCAAGACACTTATCCTGAGCACTTGTGCTTCAGACTTGTCTGTGTGTCCCGACTCCTCCCTCTATTTGAATACACTGTACACTGAATAAGAAAATATATAATGTGCAGCTTAACCATCATTTTTTGAGAAAGCCCAGAATTTACAGTCTCTATTCAATACCAAGTCAATCAAATCGATCCTTTATTTAAATCTAATTAAAATCAGGTGCTGCTGATGGGATTTAACAGACCCAGGCAGATGTCTCGAGTGCAGGAACCAAATCTGTGTTGTTTTAATTGTACTTTTCTAACCAGTATTTTTTTAAAAGCTAATACTTAATCTGAAGAGCTCACTGTAAATGCTTTGTGTACTTATCTTACTTAATATCGATTACATTCACGTTTATTTTCCTTCATTTACCATTAAACTGTTCCTTACTCTAATGCTACTGGCCCTTACTCAAATGCTTAACCAGAACCTAAACGCTACTAATCCTAACCTGAACCCTAACCATGTTTAAAAACAACTCGCCAGACAGTGTTAATCGCCTGAACCCGTATAGAAAATCTTTTGGGGGTTTTCCAAATAAAGTGAGACCAAAATTCTAGCTGTTTACTCTATTTTTTTTTATTCAGTCCAGCTCTGTGCAGCATTTTTACTTGCAAATCTATACTTGCTGTCAATATGAATAGTTTTCAAATGTTTTCTTGGCTAGCAAAGACTTTTGCGCAGTACTGTGTATGGGGAAGTGAGTCGTTAGACTAGTGGCTGGGGTTTTCAGCAGGGAAAATTTCTGCTCTACCTGTGCAGGAGGTCTTTGGCCTGAGCCTGCCCTGTCTGTACTCTTGTCACTCCTGCTTAGTGGAAGACTTGGCTTCTCTTAATCTCCACTGTGTGTAGCTGTATATACGTGTGGGTAATCCAACAAACGGTACTGCCATGGCCACTGAGACGATGAGAACATGTGCAGCGTGGCAGCAGATCAATGAGTGTGTGTCGAGCCAGATTAGACCCACTCTAAACAAGATATGACACTGTTCCATTATCCAGGGTGCAGAAGAGAGGCCCACAGAGATGGAAAGAAAGAGGAACAGAGCCACAGCTGTTCCACTACTACTTCTTGGCTGTTTTTTTTTCTTCTATACGTTAGCTCGTATTTCAGATCGGCTCTCTCAGAGCGCAGTTTATTTAAAGAGCTGTTTAAAAACGGCAGAGGCACCGTAAACACTTTTCCAGATCAGCTTGCAGATAATATCCTAATCTATCTTGGCCTTCTGTTTACCTGAAGAAGAAAGCGTTAACGACCAGCTTTTGTGCTGTCACAGGCCGTAAGCGAAAAAAGAGTATGTTCTTTTCAGCACCTCGCACAGCAGATATCTAAACAGGAAAGCAAACGCCTGTTTCTCATATGTTACAGCATGCTTCGGGGTTTGGGAGTGTCTCTTTCAATCCATCTCCTCTTTTTCCCCCCTCTCTGGCTTGGCCCGTTGCTTCATCATTTGTTTACAAAAATGAGTGGAATTAGCATCTGAGAGCTTAGAGAAGGAGAGAAAAAAGCCCCTCTCCTTAAAAAGGGGCCTAAGTGCACTCTGCAGTGTTTTCACAAGTGTTTTTATCGTGGCAACATCTTGTTTACTTTACTTGCCTGCCCTAAACTGCTTGGAACATGTTAAGAAAACATTTGGAGAGGCTCCACAAAAGCTGTCTTTGTTTAAGCGAGGCTGGGCGAGGGTTCACCCAGCGTAGAGAAGGTGTTAGCGCTCAACGTCGCTAAGCGTTCCCACATGTGACTTCTCCGGCCGGCTGCTCGATGGGCTGGAAGAATCGCAAATATAACGGTGCAAATAAAACAGAATGAAAATAACAAAGAGTAAATCAGGTGGGCTGATAAGGAGGGACCCTGAAAGAGATTCTTTGAGCCCAGAGCCAGGAGGGAAAGGCAGAAGCGTTTAGTCAGCAGAAGCCGCTTAGCTTAGCGTAGCGTCGTGAAAAAAGGTGAAGCGGCGCACTAACGTGGAGCAGATCTGCGCAGTCCATGCCAACATCAACAACTCAATACCGGACTGAGGTGTTGTTTTAAACCCGCCGGTTATTTATTCTGTCTTTGAAAGAAAATATGACATACCTAGCCGTGCTATCTCAATAAATAAAGAAGGGGGTATGTCTAATCTCGGGCTGGGGAGGTGGGCTTGAAAGGAGGGGTGGCTTGCAGGTTTTGGGGAACAGCATGAGCAGCATTATGGGGGTCAGGAGCTCTGATGTCAGAGACGTTTACAAGGTCAGTGTTGATGAAGAGCAGCGCAATGTTGGGCTTAGGTTGTGCATAATCAGATAAGAGTCTGTCTCCATACAGCTACTCTGAGTATGAGTGCTGAACTCTTTCTGTTAGTAAAGCATCATAAAAAGGCAAAGAACTGAATTCTAGATTGGCACACGTACCACTGTGCTACTATTATTTGATGGTAAACCACTGCATACATGAAAGCTGAGCCTTGCTTTTGCATTAACAGGTCAGGCGACTGCAAATGCTTTGCTAATAATGGATGAATCTGTTAAAGAAGAACGTCTCTGTCACTGTTAATTTTCAACTTTCGCTAATCTAACAAGGTTTATTCCTACCAATGTCTTCACACAGTGATGATAAATTGACCAGAAATGTCATGAACTACTGATTTAGTGAGTCTTTAATAGTTACGCCTTGTTGCATGATTTGAGAAGCCATCATTAGAAATTAAATAAAAAGAAAATTAAAATGTTTCCCATGAACATTTAAAAAATGTTGACCTTAGAACTATTGTTTTCCCTCGCAATGTGTTAACATTTACCCTAGGACTCGACTCTGTGTGCTTAAAATCAGCTACTGTCAACACACATTTTAATATTCTAATACTATGTACAGACTCTCCTACCCTGAAACTCAAAAGATATGTTTCTGCATCTGGGAAAAAAACAATTAAAGACAAATATTATCACTAAACAATGTGGATTCTGTGTTTTGATGATAGATAAAAACAGAAAAAATAAATACTACGCCAAGTAATCGATGCCGTTTTCTCTGGTGGGCATATTTGCTCAAGCAAACGTCTCTGTGTCGGTTTGGAACAATAAACAATGGAAGTCATCCCAAGTTTGCTCAGTGATTCTTGCGATAGCTGGTGAGCCCAACACCGTCCGAGTATATCATTAAACCTGGGGCGAGAGCGCGGCCTGCTTCAGGGACAAGTAAAATGCTGACTGTTTAAAGCAATGTCTTTTTAACTTGTTTTATTGTGGCAATTTACATTAGAGACTGTCATCCTGCCAGGAAGCTTTTAAAACAGCCTTCGCTTGAAGTCCAGATAGTGACACATGCCAGCGCTCATAGTCTCTCCCGATGTCAGTTCCACCGTTCATCCAAACCTCCTCTTGTCCAGACACTCTTCCGAGAGGCTGCATTAAGGGCCATTTGAATATTTCATTTCCTATTAATTATGCACTCTTACTCTACATGTCATTAGAAGGAAGGGAGGGAGGGGGGGAGGGGGGAGGGGGGAAATCATCCAGCGCAACAAAGGATGAAAGGGAGAGGAGAGGGCTCTTCGGGTTCCGTGAACTGCGAATTCCGAAGCATGTCACGTAGGAGGGTCTTCATTGAAAATCCTGTGGCAGTCTTTGCCCATTTCTCTTTTTTGGCTGGATGTTTGAAAATATTTACTTGATCTCTCTTTCACTCAGAACCTCAAACACATCATCAGCACCACATATAAAAATTCAAAAAAAGAGATTCTGGCTTTGTTTTAAACACCTTAAACATCCAACTCGGGGCAAAATTCTCTTATGGATCAATGCCATCATATTACCCTCCTCTACATTTCAGTTTATATCATGCTAAATTTCATCACAACACATTTTCTTGGATATTGACAGTATATAAACATTGATCAACTGCAATGTTCATTACAAAATGCTTAATTAATGCTGTTTAATTCAGTCTACACTAATAGTAAAACATAATACTGCTGGTTACATACCAAAATGAAGATTGTATCACCCACCCAAAGCATGGGTGCATTATTATACTAGCAGGGAGTCACATTTATATGAAATAGGCAACACTCATACAAATCCCATATGTTTGCCTCATCAACTGCAAAACTTCCCTTGCGTCTCTTTCGCCCACTGTACATAACGTCTGTTGCCTCAGCAACAGTGCTACCACTAGGTAACCACCATCTTTTAGATTTATTAGGCCATCTCCGCGAGCGCTGGCATCTCTTCTTGTGGCTCCCGCTCCTGCCCGCCATTGAGGTTTTTTTTGATTTGCTATAAATGGCAAAGATGGGTGCGTGTGGGAAGAAGACAGGCCCCGTCGACGGAATCGCACTTTCTCTCCCTCCGCCATCACTCCGGTTCAGCTCCGCCGGCCCCCGCCTGGTGACAGTGACCTACATGGTCAGCAGCGATGCGATATAATTTATGATATATATAATATATTGGATCCATTAGCGGGCATAATGAAGTGGCGAAATGAAAGGGTATTTGTGAAATCAGTTCAAACATCCTGCTCGGCTTATGATTAAATGATTAATGAAATGCCCCTGCATAAGCATTTTTTCGAACCCGTAATTCATGCAGAGCCTGATAAAAATCCTCCAATCATATTTCCTTCACTGGCGAAAACCTTATCTCCTCCATTTTATATAAATCACCACAAAAAGAAGGAAAGAGAAAGACTTGCTTGGGCCAGCTACTTATTTAGATTAGTTATAAACGTGGCGAGGGGGGGGAGGATCTTGGCGGTATAAAATAATCATGCATAATTATATTCATAATTCAAGTTTATGACAGATTCCATCTCTCTTCTCCTTGTTGTCCTTTGGCTTTTTCTCTTGGCTTCATTTAGGTCCTCTTCATCTCAATGACATAATTAACTGGAAAAAGCCACCGAAAAATAAGAAGAAATCCATTTACGTTTTGAAAGGGGAAGAAATGGGGAGCAAATGCCAGCCTGGTGCAGAATAATTATTTCCATCTGAAATTTTAAAATCTTTATTAGTATCTTTGCTAGAGAATGTATATTATTGGATATGGACATGCCTTTATTTACCTTCTATAATTTTAATATCTGAGCACCTCATTTTCACAATGGAGAAATAAATGGGTGCCTCACATAACACTCAACAATACACTTCCGCCAAGTTTTATACTATGTTAAGTAAAATGGGCTATAAAATATGAAGCTAAAATGAAGACTTTCTCTCTTTTCTAGACATCTGAATAACGAGCATGCGTTGGATGACAGGAGTACAGCCCAGTGCCGAGTACAGATGCAAGTAGTTCAGCAGCTGGAACTGCAGGTAACATCTTGTGTCTCTTTATCATCGTTTATTTCATTTCTTCATCATCAAGCTCGTCTTCAGTCCATCTCTGCGCCCTCACCCCACCCACTGTGTCTCTTACTCTCTGACCAGTGGCTGAGAGATGTGTCTGTGGGGTGGGGTGGGGGGTAAAAAATGAAATTATTTTGTACATTTGTGAGTAACCAGTCATTAAAAATGTGTTATGTATGCATGACAGCCAGCCAAAGATATATGGAGAGCCTGGGGCCTTAGTCCAGAAGATAATTACATTTTGAATTTTACTGGGTTTTAAAGTCATTTACGACTTTTAACTATTTGGCACCACAATAAAACATTCAGCGAGACACTGAGACAGCAACGGCAGCGGGCGTTCTCGCCGTCGTTCTGCATATCGATTGACAAAAGTTGTTAATAATGCTTCTTTTTATGGAAAAAAACACTTTTCATGCGTTTTGTAAGTAAAATTCTTTTGATTAATACATGCAATAAGAGGTTTTTGCACTAAGAGTCGTAATGGCTCCTAATGTATATGCATAAGGATATTAGTTATGCATGCATTCAGGGGAGAGAAGGTGATGTTTCCACAGTGACGTTCCATTAGAGCAGATTAGCAAGAACGAGCTACGGCCCTTGAAAATCTTAAGAGCAGTCTAGTGTTCTGCCACCTAGCACATCCTGCATCTCTGGCAACAACAGCCCCCCCACCCCCTCCCCACCCCCGTTTCACGCATCAAAGTGAATATAAAGAGAACAATCACTTGATTCATCTGTATGTTAATCTACTGTATGCGTCTGTTTATCCAACAATGCAGTCCATTGAAACGGCTCAGCAGTACAAACAAAATTAGGCTTTTATGTGTGGGTTTGGCACACAGAAGAAGTTGAAACCTTGAAGAGAGGAAAAAAAAAAGTTCAGTGTGTTTAGAGGGTGTGCCATAGATAGCTTTTAGCTGTCTTAGTTTCTGGCTAGTTTCAGAGAGACAGACAGAGAAAGGGAGGTTAGGAAGTTAGCAGACTCATCCCCACCCTGTACAAATCTCCATAATGTGAACTGGCATCTACAACAAGTTGGAAAGAAAAACAGACAGAAAGCGGGTCAGAAAGAGTGAAGTTTGGGTGGAGAGTCTTATTTGGGTGAGGAATCAGGCTTCTGTGATAGTTCCTGCATGTATATGAGAGGTCAGGTTCAAGGGCCGGCTGTAAAGCCTGAGTCTGAAAACCTGCTCAAGGAGCTACTTGTTATTTTGTTATTCGATGTTGATGCTGCTGAAATTAAAATAGACCTGCACAATGGGTCCGCACCGTTGCTCATTTGTACATCTCTTGTGTCCTTTCTCTCTCCTTTTGTTCATTAAAGTTAGCGAAAGACAAAGAACGTCTGCAAGCTATGATGACTCACCTACACGTCAAGTCCACAGAGCCCAAACCCACCCCACAGCCAGTGAGTAGCGCTACTGTCATCTCTTTCTCTACATGTAATTGTAAAGTCAAATTTCACCCTTTTTCACCATTCTGATGTCCCTCACTGATGCAGTACAGCTATAAATACACACTCTAGAATGCAGCCATTAGTATTTTGTTTTTTTTTGAGGGAAAATGAAATAAATAGCCCAGCCATAATCACTGAAATTAGACTTTGCTCTGAAGCAATACAAAAGCACGTAGGCTGTAAGCAAACAAGCAAGTGAGCTCAATGTATTAGCTCTGGGTATTTATAAATTTATAATAACAAACAAGATAATTGGAGAAACACTATCTCCAAAATGATAAACTCACTAATATACCTTACTCTTAACGTAAGTCAATGTAACGAGACGTTTTACAAGCTATTTCAGCTATTCATCATAAAATATATACACAACGTACGTATGTATGTACATATTGATAAAAGAATGTTAAACGTGATATAGCTCGTTTTGATTAGACCTTATTTAATGAGGTACCAACCACCTCTTCAGAAAGATAACTACTTATTATTGTTATTGTTTTTCCTCATATTTATGTATTAATCATTTAGAAACAGTGCAATTTTCAATCCTACATTATTCCCAGCTGCCTTATGTTTATGGTAAATGATGGTATGGTACCATATATGGTATGAAAAATGTAACCCTATATTGCAGGGTTAATGATCTGGCATCTGGCATTGTGGCTCAAGCCTAAAAAGAAGGCTAGGCTAGTACTACTTTGAGTCAGGGCTGAGTATGTCATATATATATATATATATATATATTTTTTTTTTTTGAAACTGTCACAATACAATACAAGACTCTTTTTTGAACATATTCCAGATGTAATCAGTACTTGTACAACACTGACCAACTGCAAATTTCATTATAAAGATATTCAAAATGGTTCGTTCTTCTCTATTTCAACTAATCAGAAATTAAATAATAAATATTTGAGTATCAGAGTATATTTGAGTAAAGCAAATAAATAAATACACAAACACAAATTGCTTGGCAACAGGAACACTTACAATATGCCTGTGTGTATATAATGGATGCATATAATGGATGTAATACTGATTATGTATCAATTATATTGTTATATTGCAAAAATAATATTGTAATGTGTCAGTATCACGGTATCGCTGGTATTTCAGCCAGCCCAAGCTGCAGGGTTTGCCTTTTGTATTATCATCAATTACCCTCACACCCCATCCTACTCAATACTAATAGTATTCAGGAACTCCTAGTTGGTTAGAAGTGTAAAAAGGTTTGTAAAAAATGAAATGGTACAGGAGACCCCCCCATTCCTCTGTAGTACTCTAATCATTTATTTACAGCAGGAGGCTCTTCTTCTATTGACAAGCTGCAGGGCTAAAAAGTTAAAACGCAGTGCCCGGAGACAGTGCTGGACAATAGTCAGCTTGCTGAAGCCTTTGTCTCACCAACACATATAAGCACAGACACCCACACACCACCACTATAGATTGTGTGGATTAGCGTGTGCCCAGACAGACTGACACAGGACCTTTGTGTAGAAAGAAAGTGAAAGCATTGTTAGCTCACTACCACGTCCCTGAGGGGATGTTGGACCTATGTGTGGGGAAGCAGGGTGAAACACAGTTGAGGCGGATTACTGTAGTACATATCAGCCTTTTCATCCAGGTGGTAACAGAAAATTGCACAAAGCACTTTGTGTTGACTAGAAAAACTTTTTTAGGGGGAAAAATATCTAATATATATATATACACACACACACACACACACATTTTTTTATTATTTATTTAACTAATTCAGAAAAAGTATTCATTAGCCAGTTGTGCACATTTAAAAAATGAGATGTTTTTATGCAATCATGTTTATTATTCTGCCACATTAATCTGATTTCAAAAAAGTAACTTCTTATTTATCAACAATTCATGGATTTTAGGCACCTTAGGCTAGACTTGTTTATCTGCATGTGTCTGTGTGTTTACCATTGAGAGTGTCACTAAGCATTCTTGTCAGAAATCTGACCTTTTCACTGTCCATAATTAAGCTTAGCCTTTTTCTTCTTCTCCTTTTTTTCCTTTTTGTTTATTTCTTTAGCAGCTTGGTGAGTCAAAGCCAGTATAATTAGATCACCAATTACCATTTAATTAATTTCTGTGTGAAGTCTCATTTTTTGTGTGCGCGCTGGAAAGCACCCAAATGGTGAAGGAAACAAAGAGGAGGCCATTATGCGGCTGTCTGGCCTATTGTGGGGGCTACTCACCATTTATGATGGAGGAATATGGATGAAACAAAGCTAGCTAATCCACAGCAGCGTGACTGTATGTGCTGTACAGACGTAACTGTTCTCAGAGGCGATGTTTTTCAGCTGTATTAAAACGTGTGCACATACGTTACTGATTGTCAGTATTACATACAGTTCGGTTAAATATGGTTCAAGTTATTATTTTATACCCCTTATTTCTAACAGGATAATCTGTGTAAATCAAACAATATCCAAAATCCAGATATAACAAGAGCAGAAAAGGGAAAAAGACTGTAAGGAAACCCATTAACTGCTTAAAAAATATGCACAGTGACAATGCCATGTCAAGGATGAATCATTCGTTAGCAACAGCCCTCTGCGTTTCTTTATTATATACCTGTCCATCAAACAGGGCATCAGGATGGTAATGAGTGTTAATAGGCTATGTGGTAATTGTGCAGGCCATTCTGTATCTGTGTGCTGATGGGGGGGTTACATGTTAAACACTGTCTTTTAGCTTTCACCTGCCTTGCCCCCTGACTACACTGTCAGCAACGCCATTATCGCGCAGAATTAGACATCTGATACCTCCGAAGCAATTGACAGCCTTGACATTTCATTAATTTGTTAGCACAATCCGTGAACAGTTGCGGCCCGTCGGCCAAAAATCCGCCTTCTCGCGCCCTCTTGCTCAGTTTCTTTTTCTTTTTTTCCCCCCGCCCTCCCCCTCCCTCACCACAGACCTCACAGAAATCATGTTTAATTTGGAAACATGGCCTCCTTTGGCAAATTAGCAATTAGAACAATTTGGTGAGGGAAATATGTATTTGTGTCATTAGCTACTGCACACACACGCTCGCACAAATTAATAGTAAGAGCACCGGGTCAGGCTTGAATTTTCCACTCCAGTAGAAAAGCAGTGTAAAAACCCAGCACAGCTGCTGGGAGATCAACTGTACCACTTGGAGCTCACTGCCTAATTAGTTTACCGTATAGCCATTATTACTAATAACCCCCCTCCCTATCCTTTTGTTTCCACTTGATAAAGGAGGGAAGAACCTTCTTTCTCTAGAATGTTCCACACTCATCTTGCGCCAGCCCAATCCTGCTGAGGAGGGTCACTTAGATGTGGCGTTTAATCACGGTATCACCTCCATAAGTAGCCACTAATTAGGGTTCTTCTAATACAGTTGCAGCCTGTAATTAGTCTAGTTTGGCCTCTCTGTCTCTAGCTTATTAGGGGCCTCTCAGGGGTGGGAAACGAATGCCGTCAGCCGCCAAGACTGCTTCTGTCTCCGTTACTGGCCCGAGCTCAGGCAATAGATGCCAGCCAGTCAAACAGAAGGGACAACAGGGAAGATGTTTTTGCATCACTCCTAAACATAAAAAGGTCCACACAGAGCACCCGGTGTTTACGAACATTTGTAAACTGGTGCTCCACCCACACTTCTCAGAGCTCCTGAGGTTGATTCAGGGGCATGTTCTCAATTAGCAGCAGCACACTGGTGTGTTTTATTCTACACAGCCAACCGGTGATTAACAATCTGACGACTTCTCTTTTTTATATATATATTTTGCTCTGTTGCTTTTCAGCTCAACCTGGTTTCGAAGTCCGTGCCTGCGGCCTCGCCGCCCCTCAGCCTGCCCCAGACACCCACCACGCCCACGGCCCCTCTCACACCCCTCTCCCAGGCCCACTCAGTCATCACACCCACCAGCTTACACACCGTGGGGCCTATCCGCAGACGCTACTCCGACAAGTACAACATGCCCATATCTCCAGGTAGGGCTTGATAAATTTAATTTAACAAAGCTTTGGTTGTTCACAGGGTTCAAATTGATAAGCTTTTAAAGGGAAAATTACACCAATTATTTGTTTTTTATTTCTACACAAATCAGCTGATGAGAAGTGGTGATATAGCATATATATATATATATATATATATATATATATATATATATATATATATAATTCTGATGAACCAGTGGTAAATCTTACAACACCCTTTCCACATTGAAGGCGAAAACAACAACAAATTCAACAGCTTTTAATGCATTCTTATCAAATGACAAACAATTTAATTTTGCAGAATTACAGTGAAATTCACCTTTAAATTCTGATGTTCAAACAAATATTACTCAAAAACTACTATTATTTGTATTGCTGTAGGTTTATGAATATTAATTATGTTACAGATATTGTTCAGAACAAGGAGTTCTACATGAATGCAGATGTACGTCCTCCTTTCACGTACGCATCGTTAATACGGCAGGTGAGAACTTGTTCACAGTGTGTTATCCCTTCACCTTTAACACACTCTGTTCAGTATAAATATTCAGTAGGCAGACATGCTGCTTATTTTTCTGACGTTTTTTCCTGCTCTTTCTCTACGAACCTACCCAGTTAAATTTCAAATACAATTTAGCCCTGCGACACATGATTACCCATCTGCAAATGGGCGCAAGGGTGCTCACCAGTCAGAAAGCGGGGTGTGGGAGAAAGGAGGGAAGAAAAACCTCATATACAACAATTGCTTTTGATGAAGCATTACAGCCAATGTGATTATTACGAAATTCATTTCACACAACAGCGGGGCCGCAGCGTCTTTAAGATGCCCAGTCAATTATCGGAGCCAGCCCGCTAATCTGCCATCGCGCAAGCATTAATCTGGGCTTGGGGATAATTGCTGTGCTGTAATCTGGCCCCGACGAAATAGTTTTCGCTTGTTCTGGTCGCTTAGCGGAAAAGGATGTATTCAAATCACAGCATTTGAATGAGGCCACGCAAAAAACGTTCGGTAAACAAAGTAGCTGGTAGCTGGGAGCGGATCAGCACAGGCCTGTTTTACATGCTCCATTAAGGGGAATGCAGCCTGAACACGCAACCCCCCATCTCCCTTTGTTTAAGCTAGGGTTTGAAACGGAAGTGGAAAATGAATTGTTGCTTATCAGCACTTGTGTGGATGTGTTTGTGTGCGTGTTTTTTTTTCCAGGCGATACTCGAGTCACCGGAAAAACAGCTAACACTAAACGAGATATACAACTGGTTCACGAGAATGTTTGCATATTTCAGACGGAATGCAGCTACGTGGAAGGTAATTTCTTATTTCCATTTCTTATTTCCTGCTACTTTCTGGTCTTATGTCATGTACATTTTTAAATACTTTATTCCATTTTAATTGCATACAATGCTGTCTTAAGTATAAATCAATGAGTCCTTTGAAAACATCTATTGAAGACATGTTAAAAGGTTAAAGCTTGACTTCGATCCAACTCCATTCTGAAGCAGTTTGATCATTGCCCCGCTGTAACACATTTACTATACTTGGTCATTAACTGACTTGTTAATTAGAATTAGTCGTGTTGATCAAACCCTGCAGCACCAGAGTTTGCATCTCTATACTGAGGAGGTGGCAGTCAAACATGGTAGAAAAGACGCAAGTAAACCTCCAGCAGGATGTAAGGATCATAGAAGTTCTGCTGGACCACACAGAGAAATAATGTAAAACCACATAGAATGTGAAATTCAGACAGAAAGGGGGAAAAATGTGAAACAGAGAGAAAACGAGAGATAGAGAAAGAAAGAGAGAGAGAGGGGCTCCTTAACTCTCTGCTTCAGTAGTCACTGACAGCTCTTCCATAGGGGCTCATTCTAGTAATAAACACCAACTCGCGCACCGACACAGAGAAAAGGTCACATGCAGTACACATGTGGAAAAATCTGATTTAATACAAAGATATACAAAGGCTAATAGGACCAAGTATTAGATTATCTGGAATCTTCCATTGTCTTTGAGCCTCTATACCAAAACGGGAAACAAATTTTATGACTGCATTTTTCCACATTCAAATTATCATGAAAAAATAGCGTTTTTCCAAATATAATTTAACTTAATGATCCTTAGGAGCAGCTTGAAGAAGGGCCCTCTTTGTAGGAGTTTATTTTAAAAAGTATTTTTACGTTTACTCTGGACACTTTTCAGTAGCTTTGAGGGAAATCTGGTCATTTGAGTAGGATGTTTTCCCCTCGCTGGCATTTTCTGTACAATATTTGCATTGAGCTCAAGCGTTCGGGTTTCCGCTTTGCATCGAGGCAGGAAATGATGAACTATCTCCTACTTTTACCACAAGCGAATGATAAAGCACCGTGCTGACAACCTTGCCGAGCACAGCCATTTGTCAATGAGCGCTTTATTTACTAAATATTGCTCGCATACAGTACAAATGGACCTGATGAAAAGGTAAATTATGAACACGCAAACAGTGAAGCATGTTATAATTATGTAGTTTCCCCTTATTGTTCGGCTCCAGGGGCCAAAGGCACAACTCAAGAGTGACGGGCCAAAAAGTCGTGTTTATTTGACTAACTGTTTGTGCAGTCTGGAATGTTGTTTGCAGTCAAAGGTGGTCTGTTACAATTGGCCCCCTGATCACTGGTTCCTTTGTACTTTCAATGTTTGGAGTAAAAGCTGTATTTCTAACATGACTGCATTAATGAGTAATTCTACTGAAAGCATGCTGTACAAGAGAATCACTTTCATGAAATAGTGTTTAAAAAAAATCAATCCATGTTTGATTAATTTCTCTTTGCACTGATAGACCCTTTTCTTTTTCTTTTACACCAACTGCAGAACGCAGTCCGGCATAACCTTAGTCTTCACAAGTGTTTTGTGCGAGTAGAAAACGTTAAGGGGGCGGTATGGACCGTTGACGAGCTAGAATTCCAAAAGAGAAGGCCTCAAAAGATCAGCGGGTACGTTTCCCACCCTCCCCCTGCATAGCCTGGCTGGCCATTGCTATCTCTCTGCTTTTGATCGATGGGATGCGATTCCATGTCATCGTCTTGTGTGCTGTGCTGCCCCAATGACCCCCCCTTTCGCTAGGCGTGTATCTCGACCCAGCTAGTGCTGCTTGCTGGGTCCCACAGTGGCTTGTGCTTGGTCATGCATTCCCTCTCACTTGACCATTTTCTGTCTGTCTGTCTGTCTGTCCATCCGTCCGTCCATTTGTCTGATCATTGCATCTGCCGTGGCTGCTTCCCTTCCTTTCCTCCTCGTTTGGTGCCCCTTCATTTCCCAGGGTGCCGTGCGCACCAATCTCTCCCTACATAAGTGCTTTATAAGAGTCGAGGATGACTTTGGGTCCTTTTGGACTGTAGACGACGAAGAGTTTAAAAGGGGCCGCCACGTACAGCGAGGTCGCCCACGGAAGCATGTCATGGACGACAACTTTGACGAGCTACAGTAAGCACCACCCCCCCCCCAACCGCCCTGCCCCCTCCAACTGTATCCCTGCATGCTTTGCTTGTGTGCGCCATGTGCTCATCTTGTGTGTAGCCTTTCATATGCCCCATTATTAACATACCTTATACCTCCTGCTATGTGAAAATGTGTAAATGATTATTCCTACCTACTGTGTCCAATCTGTGATGCATAAATCTGTTGAGACTAGAGTCTGACAGTACATCTGGACATACTGATTATGTATGCCATTTATTGGTAATTAGCTTGCTATCTTAATATGAGTCTACATGTGAGTCCATATATTCCAAACTCTCTCAAGTGATTTGTCAGTATGTGCTTTTTCTCAGCTTGTTAATACTCCTCCAGTCATGTGACAACTGAGTGTGTAGCTTTGTTACTGTGAATAATTGCCTCCTTCTCTCTTGGTGCCTTTAGCCTAAACTGTTTGTGCTCTGTATATGTGGTCATTTCTGCAGAAGTCCAGCTCTAGTGAAAAATATTCAGACCAACCTGGGATATGGTCCTGCCCTCTCAGCTGCCTTCCAGGTAATACATCTTTCTTTCTTTAACAATTGTGTAGTCTTAACATTCTGTACACTCCCCTTGTGCTGAGGCTCAAAAATAACCCGCCTGCACTTAAGCACCTAAAATAAACCAGGTTAATTATTGAATTTTATTTTGTATGAAAAAACAATCCATCCTTCATCACAAACATTGTGAACATCTGAGTTTTCCCTCTTCACAGTGCAAAGAGAATGCGTTTAATCAGTGGACATGTTGATTAACACAACTGTCAATTGTATTCTTTACTAAAGTAGAGTTTTATCAGTAGTGGCAATTTTTTTTATTGCACAGCCTTCATTAAAATATGAGCAATGGGGATGTTTGACCTTTCCTAATATTGGGTAAAGAAAAAGATATCAAGTTTAAGTTTGAAAAAGATAATTTAGGGGTTTTTCTCTGCTGTTAAACATGCGAAAGAAAAGCTCAACTTTATGTATGTTTTTCTCTCCGTCCTGACTCTTACAATTCCAATTCTGCACATCTCTTGCAGGCTTCAATGGCAGAAAACAACATACCTCTATACACTACTGCTTCCATCGGAAGCCCCACTCTTAACTCGCTTGCCAATGCTATCCGAGAGGAGATGAATGGGGCCATGGACCACGGCAACAGCAACGGTAGTGACAGTAGCCCCGGACGCTCCCCCCTGCCAGCTATGTAAGTATTTTACACCCTCAGCCCTCACACAGTGTTTGTGTATGCATGCATTTATTTAAGTATGTAAATGTTTTGAGGTTAGCGAGGCTTAAAACGGCGAGCAAAAGCACAGCAGGTTTTAATGCACCAAAATTACACTTGCTAGCCACCGTATAACATAACACAGACACGTTCAGTACACAAAGGAAGTTCAAATTGCGAACTGTTGTACTCTGCTCGAGACCCAGTGCTGACTTCTTCAAAAGGAAACTCCACCTTTTGGAAAGTCCTTAGTCTGGGGCGGATCATAAAGAAAATAGCCTCTCTCTCTCTCTCTCTCCCACTGTTATTTCAAGCACTCAGTTTATAAATTCCCTTTTAGCACAGGTCAATAATGTGCACTGTACTGTGCTATGTTACTTTGTAATTATTGCCTCAGTTTTGTTTAAATATTTACAAAAGTCGTGAATAGAAGATGACAGAGCGGCCCTCTTTTCCGCACCCGTACGAGGCCAACGACACGTCCGAAAAGCCTCTAAGCAGTTGAGAGAAAATCAGCGAGAAAAGGAGGGAAGCTATGAAACGTGCCAAGACGTCCATGTAGCTGAGCTGTGGTTAGTCCGAAGACCGCATTCTCCCTATACACTTGCCGTATAGGAGTGACTGCTGAAAGTTGTTTGATGCCTAAAAAAATACAGTGCAGACGGCACACAGGCTCCAGATGTTGGTGGACAGATCACTGATTTGTTGCTTGGCAAGATTTATTGCCGTTTGTGTAAAATATCTGGGAGCAGGAGGGGAATTTCAGCACAAAAGCTGGGGAAAAAAACGAGCGCCGCAGTAATGAACTTGTGGAGTTGTCGAGGGAGAAAAGTGCTTGTGCTAATCATTGGGAATATAGCTGCAGGCATGGCTCCATAGCAGGATAGGCAAAAAAACAGGATGGTATGCTAGCCTAGAGGCTGCCTGCCTTTTAGCCTCTATATCATTTTTCCCCCCCTCTCCGGGCACATTCGCTAACTTTAAGGGCAACTCCACCGATTTTTAAAAATATCCACTCAACTAAATAAAGCCATTCAGAGTGGTTTGGTGCGAAAAGCTTCGCTCTAGAGAAACGTACAGGGTCCGAATTTTCCACAGTGATGGTGACAGGAACCAGACGTCCACCTCTTTTATTGTAGTTCTATAATAAAGTTTTGCTTAAAATGTATTTTAATTAATTTATTATAATCTATTAATGTGGGAAAATAATGTTTTTTCCAGATGTGCCAGATTTACCATCATGAACACTGCATATAAATTAGATTGCATACAGATTCATGGTTGGTTTTGCATAGTAGATAAAATAGAGCCATTTGCCAACCCTTTGTTCACGTCACCACCACTGTAAAGAAATCAGAGTTTGTATGTTTCTCTACAACTAACTATTTAACAATAAACTACTTCGAATGACTCTGTCCCAAAAACACAAGTATTCAGAAAACTAAACTGCCCCTTACTTACATAGAGTTAATATATATTACATCCTTAGTGCATAACAAACGACTACAGGCGAACAAAGTATAGTTGTACAGTTTCATGAATGATCATTGGAAGGCACAAAAAATAAGTGCTAGGCAATCAAGCCATGTACTTAGATGAGTGTCCATCGAACTGGTCTGGGGCTTCTTGTGTTGGAGATTATGAGGGCAATTCATTTTCTCTCCCTATGCAGATATTCTGCAATCACAGGCTTCAACCTTAATTACAAGCATGGGGAATGCCAAAGCAGCGTGTGGTTCAATAGCATAATAATAACAATTTCATGTTTGCCCTGCAGCTAGAGATTGAGAACCGGAGGCAATGGGACTCGTGGAGTTACTTTGATCTGAAACCGATAGAACGGGAAGAGTTTGCTCCGTTTTTATTATTCACTCCCAAATATGGTGTTTCATTAGCATAGCCGTCTCCTTACTGACTCCGGCTGCACAAAGCTTGTATGAGAAGAACTTTTTTTTCTCCCCCCACCTCCCAGACTGATTGGAAAAAGAACAGGAGGGAAGAAAATCAGTTTGTCACTAATTAACATTTGCCAAACGTGCAGTACCGAAGGCACGTAGTTTACAGTGCACTCGCAACACTGATTAACTCTGAGATTCTCCTACAGCTACTGCTAATATTTCTTTTCTTTTTTTTTCCCCCTCTTATTCTCCTCCACTCCAGTCAGGGCTCATGCTCTAGCTCGCTGTCCCCGCAGTGTTTCTATAATGAGAAATTTGGCAGATCTCATCTCTGTGGAGAATCCCTTGCCCAGACTGTGGGCCGGGGGGTTCATGTTTTTCCTTGTTTACAACTGACAGCGTTATTATTCTCGTAAGGGCTCTGTTTCTTATCACCCTGCATTTGTGTCGAGCCTGCTCGTCACCCCCTCCTCCCCCGTTTTCTCTCTTGCCTCCCTGCCAGCGCTTTTCTTCCTCCCTTATTGACACTTTGGTGATGAGCCGCATTCATTTTGCGCGCATTTAAAGCGTGCGTGGCGCTGTCTGCTCGCTGTGTTGTTGTGTTTTCTTTTTTTTTTTCTTTTTTTTGCCAGCTTGAAGTTGATTAATGACGGAACCTCGCGCGGGGTCGTCCTCCGGGGACCCGCCTCGCAGGTTGTGCATGTTAACGAGCGGGAAGAGGAACACACAGCACGCTGATCCAACGCCACCGGGTGCCTGACAGACGGCCCCCTCTCTCTCTCTACTCTCTCTCTTTTTCTTTTCTGCACGTCGTGCGAGTCCATTCTCTCCTCTCCACGTCACACGGTGTTAATCTCCCTCATTTATCAATTCCGAGTGAATACCCCTGTTGTTGGGCAGTTGCGGAAGATAAAGCGCCCAGGTTTCCACTGGTGCTGGAAAAGCTGAAAGGGAATCCAAGTTATCAGGAACACCAGTGCGCCGGCCCCGTTAGTGTTTCATTAAAAAGACAGTCATTTGTTCCTCTATTCAGTCCTGTCGCCACACAATGTCAGTGCGGAGCGTGTCTTTAAACGACGAGAACAGAGGCTTTGTGGAGAAAAATAATAATAACCTTGGCCTGTTGCCTGTGTTTCTTCCGTCTGTAGGCATCACATTAGCGTTAAAGAAGAACCACTGGACCCGGAAGAGCATGAAGGCCCTCTGTCCCTGGTGACGACAGCCAATCACAGTCCAGACTTCGACCACCACAGAGATTATGAGGACGACCACGACAACGAGGACATGCTGTAAGGCCTCTTTCCCTCGGGTCCTCCCCCGGAGCGGCCGAACTTAAACTGAAATCATCATCAAGACCACTCCAGGCCTAGCAAGCCCAAGGCTGGATTCCCAGTCTTTTTTGTTGACAGCTATAAAAGTTAAAAAAAAAAAAAAAAAAAAAAGTTCCAATTTACTCTTAGTGCCATTAAACATGAGATAAACATGATATGAGAAAAAAAGAATCTATTCCATTTGGGAGTATTTTTGATTTGTTTCTACTTTTTGGGTTTAAAGACAAGACCAAGTGCATAATTTCTACTCGCGTTCGATAAGGAGCCATTTGGTACTTGGGGACTACATCTTCACATTGCCTGGCCTGTTGAGACCAGAGTGGACACGAATGTGAATACGCACGCAGAGAAAGACTGCCTTACTGCACTCTGAGTCTGCGCAACACTGATTACAAAACTACAGAGGAGCACACACTCAGATCATTTAGCCCCCAAATGGACGTCCTTCACCCAGAGCGTGTGCGCACAGGTGTATGTGAATTTAGTTAAATGTCACTGCCTTCAAATCATCTTAGGATCGCTTCCGTCACCACTGGGAGATATTCAGTAAGTCTGGTGTTTTGAGGGCAAATAATAAAAACTTTGTGTCCCCTCTGTTGTTCTATGCTGTTATTTGCTATATTATTATTATTATTATATTTTTTTTGTTTGTTTCCTGAAACTGATCAGACCTCATGCCCATTGTTGTGGAGATTCTGTACGATCAGCACTTGATAATGAATGTGTATAGTTTCTTTCCGTGGTGTTTGATTCCGATTTTTCCTTTCCATCTTCTTTAAAAATAAGGAAACAGAATGTCACATTTTGCCATGTAGTATTTTTCTGTCATTTATTCCGTACTTCAGATCGCCACCTCGCCGTCTCACACGTACACATACAGACAGACACACAAGCAGCTGAAGTCCATCTGCAAATGCACTACTCGTAATGAAGGCTCTCTCTCTCCACGCATCAATGAAGTTTAATTTTCACAAGGGAATGAATGACAGAGAAATCAACGCAGGTTACGACTTATCGTTATAAAATTATACTTTCAAAAATCCCCCCGGTTTTTGTGGCAGCGCGTTAGCTGCAACCGAATCGCTGATCAAAAAAAAAAAAAAAAAAAACGTTGGTGTGAAGGGGGGAAAAAAAAATTAAATGTCAGAATAGAGGAGGAAGCAGCAGCCAAGAGATAATAGTTAGACAAAAACTAATTGTGATTCCCAAACGAAACTGTCAGCATAGATTAAACTTTCATTTCTTTACTTTTTTTCCCTGTTCTGTAATTTACGGACTGTCTGGCAATGCTAGAAGACTTTAAAGTGCATTCCCTGTTGTTTTAACGTCTCGTTTCCCCACATCACTAAGCAGCCCACTCCCTATGTTATTAGCAGTTGTTATTAATTACACATGGGATAAAAAGGTTAAAGGGATTACAAGCCAAGGCTGGCATTAGAAGCCTTGACCACTGAGCATTACAGCAATGGGGGCAGCCCACTATAACCACATGCATCTAGCCGCATTACGTTAGAAACCAGTATGAAGTTGGTTCCCTCACATTATCTCATACCCAGAAAGGACCTGGAAGGGGGCAGGACTGCAATAAGCAATGGCTCTGATTCCCAACTGCCTGCAGTTTCAAAAGTTTAGCAAAAAAAAAAAAAAAAAAAAAAAACAGAACACAAACTTAGAATAATAAGAATAATAGGCTCATCCAAATTTTGCATATGATTTAATGACCACTTTCTTTTTTATTTATTGTTTCCATTGTTATTATTGCTTTAATTTCTACTCTTATAAGTTGATGTGTCCATCATCTGTGACTACCAAAGATAAACTACAAAAAATATTCTGTGTTCCATGCAATAGAAAACAAGGCCAAATATCCTCTGCGTCCTCCCGCCGGATGCAAACAAAAAAAAAAGATTACACAGTTTTCACTGTGTCTTTTGCTTATGGTGAATGAATTAGCGAGCTGTTCAACTTTTACTGAAGTTTAAAGCCAAAGGGTTTGTTTAATGGGCAGCTGCAAGTCTTTGCCTTTGACCAAAATAGGAGAGGATCGGCAGAGAACTGGCACAAACATGGTCTCAGCAATGCTGTTGTTGGGCCTATGTAAAGTTAAAAAAGGGAGCATTCTACCAGGAAATGACGGCTGTAAAATAAAAATTCACGGATGAATTTGTCACTGTTGATGCAGGAAGGGGGTGAGGGTTGCATAACACAATGTGAAAAGATATATATACTATACAAACTGGACCACACAATGATGACATTTTGGGGTTTTTTTTTTGGTTTTTTTTTTTAGGGTTGTCTCTTATTTTTGTTTTTAATCCTCTGAAAAGATTGTATGCCACTTATGTGAATCCAGTTCCTTTTGTTCTTTGTTAACCATGGTAAACTCTCTATGATTGTGTTTTAGGTTCTGTCATCATATTACTTTTTATATTAAAAAAACACTCCTGTCAACTAATAAGCTGGGTACAAGGTACTTTAATGGCAGTTTTTTTTTCCTATGTAAACTCAACCATGCATTTCCTATAAACAAGTATGGCAATCTGTGGTTCATGGAAAATAAAAAAGAAAATAAATAAATACCATCCAGGCAGCTGTGGATCAGCCAGAGAGGAATTGTGAGAAAGACACGCATTCATCCAAAGCCTATCTCATATGAGTTAGCTTGACATTCTAGAGCGAGGGGAGGGCGGGAGGGAACAAGCAGGTAGATAAGATCATTCTCCGCATGTGTAGCTCGACATTACTAAAGTAAAGCAGCATGAGAAAACTGTTAGTACGCATACCTCAGTTCAAACCTATAGGGAATGATTAAACAAAGAGGAAAAGAAAAAAAAAACAGATACCATTTCACTCGGTTGCACTTAGTCGTATGTCCTGCATGTTTAGTCTAAAACTGTAGCAAATGATATTTTAAGAAAGAGTTAAGAGAAAAAAAAAGATATAAAAATGCAAAACATCACATATTTTGTTTATTTGTTAAGCAAACCAATCCAAACCTCAGGCCTTTTTTCTTGTTTTGCTTTGTTTTTTTTCTATTTTGAATAAACCTAACAATCCTTTTTTCAAACATGGTATGCTGTCTTAGAGGCTTCGCATTTGTGGGCTTTTATTCCAGTAGGTTGTACATACATCATGTGTCCTTTTGTTTTCTTTTCTTTGCTCTTTTCGAAGAACAAAAAAATGTTTGTATTACCATGTTTGCTTTATCGCGACTGCTTTGTATTGACTATTAAAAAAAAAGAGAGACACAAAGCAATGACAAACTGCTGTATGTATTGGAATAGCAAACTGTGCTGCAAATATATTTAACTTAGTAATCCTTGCTTTTTTACAAAAAAAAAAAAAAAAAAGTCAGACATCTGTGAGAAGGGTGGGAATGAGTTTAGGGATAATCCCAGATTTTTTGGATTTTGAAAACTGTAAAATAGAAAACAGGCTTGTCTGTTATCATTGACCTAAGCATTTTGTACAGAGCCCCCACCCCCTCCTTCTTTGTGTTAAGCTGTTTTTGATACTTCCTTCTTTTTAAGCGGTCCAGCCACTGCCTTCTGTGGCTGTCTGGTCTAGATTATGAGCTCAGAGAGAGCGCAGACAGGTGTATTTCCTCAAAGGGAAATCTCTTGCGTGACTCGAGACGTGCTGAGCCTGTGGTAAAGTGGCTGGTAATATATCGGGGTGTATCGAATATTTTATATAAAACAGGAAAAGATATGCAGTGCCAAGAGATAGACTATTTGCTTTCTTTGTCATTCATACCAGCTTTAGGCTTCATACCTGGTGGAAACAAAACAACTGATTTGTTTTCCTGTTGCTAAATATATATAAATATATATATATATTTTTATCACCATTTTGTTTTCTAGTTGTATAGCTCGGTAAACCCAAGCACAGTAAGTGAATACGGTATTTTACATGGAGCACATTCAAAGCACTGTTTCTCTGTTCCATTGACATCGTCTCATTGCGTTAAATACCAAAAGGTGCAACCTCTGTGTGCCCGATTAAGAACGGCCCACCGCACTCTCAGTAATGATTCTGCCCCGATTACGTACATCATTCCTTCCTGTTGGTGATATTTTTCTGCTGTGCTGTACAACTGCCCTCCTGGTCCCGTTCACGAGATTAAAAAGGTACAGTCTGTGGAAATAGCCAAGTGTTTTCATGGCCCATCAGACCGTTTGATCACTGTCAAGGCTGTAAACCTGTACAGTAATGCAAGTTTCTCCTATTTATGTCTTTTCTCTTCTGTTAAAGAACAGATTATTCTCATCACCCGCTTCATCAGTCTGTAATCCCTCCTTGTCTGTTTTTCCGCAGACTATTATGTTAAAGTCGGTCTCGGCGACCGACTAGAGCGTTCGATAAAAATGCAATAAAAATGCTGGTTGTTCATGTTGTTTCTGGGATCCGTCATTTTCGCCGCCTCAAATTACTGTGCCTGGACGACAGGCCTGAGGTAGTCATAGCCTGAGAGCAGAGACGCAACAAAATACAGATTGTTGTTATTTGTTCACACAGGTTCACATCCCTGTCCAAGTGAGACGGACGTCTCAAAAGAGTCAGACTTCACCTGCCAGTGTTTCACAGAGGAGTCAATGTTACCGAGTCCTAGGCCCGCTCTGTTTGTCATCCGAATGTGTTGCACATGCCACCATCTCTGCTTGCGCATTAAATTCTCCCGTAATTAAAGAGACAGTTAAACTGTCCCTCCCCACCAGCAATTTAGGTAACTGCATTTGATCAGCCATAAATTGTTACCGCATTAAAATTCCAGAAAATGTTAGCGATATGGCTTTCTCGATGGAGACGGACGCTGATGATGACGAGTCACTTTTTACGACGGAAGTACGGGGGGTCATGTTAGCCACTAAACAGCAGACAGAGATCAGGCCTAAGCACTTTTAATCTTGTGAAACAAGCAATTACAAATAGTTGCATTGATTCGTTAAAAAGCTTTAGGTGACATAAATTGTTTCCCGCTTAGCTTATTGCTCCGACGCATAAATGTCATCAGGTATATTATTAATTAAAGCCACTCAAAGGCAAGATTTAAAGGAAACAATATAAAAATCATGGCCGGTCCTTTTACCGGTAATATTTTATCACGCTCCTTAATTTCATCGTTGTTATCTCTGAGATATTAGCGCCTCGCAGGAGTGGGACTGTTCTTGGTTCACCCAAGAAAATATACATTAGAACAGTTTCTCATGATGCGGATAGGATTACCGTGACAGACTATTAAACTGTGAGACCTGATCTCAAAGAGAAGAAGGGGAAACTTTTTATACTTGCTTGTGCTTTAATTCTATTAGATCTGATCAAGTGCTATCATGTGTCCCACATGCTGCCGTATGGGCTTAACTAATCTTAGCGCACACATTGTTGCTCTGTACAGTATGCATCATCCTGGATGCCAGACGTAATAAGAGAGAGTTATTATTATGCCTGGGACGTAGCCAAGAAATAATAGCCCACTGATTAATGACCTCCAATTTCAAATGGAATTGTCATAAAACATGCAAGTCTGTGAAAACGCAGGACGTGAAAAAGCTGAAGTGTTCATCCCGCAATCAATATCTTGCCATATGTCTCCACAGTCCAGAGTTCCCTCTGTACATGCGGTTGCGAGTTTATCTGGATGCACTTTCTTACTCGCCTCAAAGTGCTCACAGCCCATTATTAAGCGTTAAAATAAGCTTCAAAAGACTAAATAATAAATTCTACCTGCCCCTCATCCCATTCACAGCAGTCTACTAGAGTTACAAAGTGCTACTCAAGCTCTTATTATGGCACGCACCTTCAACGTGGGGCTTTACAAATGAAATGGACAGATTAGTGCATTATCTTATTTACATATATTGAGTTGAGGTAACAAAACTCCATTTCTGCTTCTCATTTCATTCTAATTAAAGCGCAGCAGCGCGACGGCAATCCACACAAGAGCTTTCCCTTTAATAGTCCGAGCTGGCAAATTCCCAACTCTGCAGCGTGGCAATTAGCAAAGGCAGCAGCGTTTACTATTCACGGGTTTGAAGTAAAATAATAAAAAAAAAGGACCTTGTTTATTAAGTTGGGCTGCTGCGGGCGCTGGCGTGCAATAGACCTGCCTGCAATTAGATTCCAATTATTTGTCTTTTTTCTGATATTGCAAACTGCCACTTAGCACATCAGTTAATTTGACACACGGTGCTGCTTGGTTTAGCCAGTAATTAAAACATGTTCGGTTAATTAGATGATGACCACTTTATTTCAGGGCCTCTTGTGTTTGGAGGCCTTTTTTTTATTTTGTGTAGCGAGCACTGTTTGGATCATGGGTTGCCAGACACTGTGCTAATCAGATCTTGTTTTGTTTCAATTAGCACCTGCTGTTGGAAAAGCTGCACATCACTGTCCAACAGCTTCAGGAATCCAGATCATGTACACAGAAACAGATTAAAGGATAAGCTATGCTGCATCTCAAAATACAGTGTACAACAATTAAAGGAAGACCTCTCCCAAAAATATCAGCGTCACTAAAGAGGATAAGTTGGCAGAGACAGTCCAGCAGTTCACTGTTAACAACATTATTGGTTTAAGTAAACATTACAGAGAAATTTCACTAATTTGTTATGTGTAATTAAGTCATTAAGATGTACACAAGCTTATCCGGGCTGTTTTTCCATAAACCGAGTCAGGAGCATTCACAGTGGTGGTGATAGGAACCAGATGTCTCACGGGCTTAATGCCTCTAAAAGCTACATCACAGAAATCTATTACATGTAATGGTTATGAATATGCTGCCTGATGCCTGAAACGTTATTTCTTACGGCAGCTGTAAGATAAGGTTTTGACTTTAAACGTGTTTTCTGAAATCCAGAGCTGTGCGAGGGCCAAACAAAACATATTTTCAGACGTACTACTGCTTTACCATTCTCAACCGTACACAAGCCTTGTGTTAAAGCTTAGGCTTTTCCTTCAAATCAGTGTGCACTCATACACTAGTCACAGCTTACTGACATAAGCAACAGCACACATTTAAATAGAGGTGAACAATATAGCAAAAATATAATACTGTGGTACATCAAGAAAGTTTCCCAATACAGTGTACGTCTTATCTTTCACATATCTGATTAGTTGTAAAGGGAAAAAAAAGTGGCAGGAGTGCAAGTACCATTTAAAAACACTAAATACAGTCATTTTAATTAAACCTTTGGCATGCTGTTTTGCCCTAAATCCAGGTTTTACTCTCGGTATAATAAAATATGCAGTTATCCAATGTTCTACAAGTACTGACCATATACACCACATGTTCAGCAAAGCATATTGTTTTAATCTGATGGTTAAAATTGTTAAATTAAATTTACACTTCATTATAAAGCCTCTCAGCACGGCTATGTAGGGCTGTGATGATGACCACAATATAGTAATACCATGGTGAGTAAAAGTAAAATAAGGTGACTGTTTTTCTAGAATCTTTATTTCTGTAACATTATATACACTACACAAAAAACTGTACAGCTTTGATTAAGAAATGCAAATAAAAACATCTCACAGGAGGATCATCTCGTTCGTTCCCTGACATTCAGAAACCCAATACAAAGTATTATTTATATGAGCCCAATATTCCAGTGATGTCTGACTACTCATGTATTATATAGGAGATAGGAGCCACAGTCTGCTTTTTACAAGAACATTAGTTTGCATTAAGACCCCTAATCTTCATATTGCATAATCTTAAGGAACACTTAAAAACTGCACTTTAGTTAATTTCTCCTACATTTCTGAATAATTTAGGTGATGCAAACGACATGAATAATTACAAGTCTTAGGCTTTATGTCACCATGCATTATCAGATTTGACCAAGTTTGTTTTTCATTTACATATCATCAAAGCCGGGGGTGCACTCGCAAAAAGGCATTATTAGTATTGGGTCAATGCATTTTTAAACACTGAATCAAGCTGACTGGATGCATGGATACACCAATGCTCGATATACCTTTTCATATTTATATAGTGTATCACCACTTTCCAATGAAAAGCATGTATTTCCAAATAGTGACTTTACAGAAGAGACCAAAAACTGACTTTACTTTCAGTATAAGTCAACGGAACCAGAATTTTTATGCTACTTTGGAGCATTTCCATTGTAAACGACAGCTTTTGTGCTTAAATGATGAAAAATGAACATCGTCAAATATACAGATACATCTTTTTCTTTGCACAGCAACAATATTCACATACTTAAGTTTTTACCAAGCATTTTCCAAGTGCTGTAGCCCTGCAGACATTCTTGGTAATCTTCTTAACTTCACTGTACATAACCATTCACCTTCTTAATCTTAATTCCATGTAACTGATTGATTCTGTGCTTTATAAATGAATGAATGAAAAAAAGCAGCTTCTAGACAAGCTACACTGCTCTGTCACTGGTCCTAGAACCACGTCCATGAATTTGAAGGGGGTATATTTTCTATAAGCTTCACTGCAAGTTACACTTTGCTGTCATTTTCAAGATAAGCGATGAGCATGTTATACCTTTTTTAATTCCTTTTTTTTAATACACACCTTTAGAGATACAAATAGAAGCTCCGTTTTGGAGGATCTCAATCTCGCAGCACGTCTGTCTCTCATTTCATCCTGAATTTAAGACGATTTTTCAGCAGGGGGGCAAAAAGGAGGATAAAAAAAAAAAACTAACCCTAGTCATTAAAATATGTCATGGCTGCTGTTTACCTGCAGTGAACCTTGATTGAAGCAGTGTCTGACTTTACACTGATGCTCCTCTAATCTGTATGACTGGCATGTTAATTTCCCTGACGCTGCCATTCAAAAACACAAACATGAAATGTTGGTTTTGGGGCCGGGAAACCTGCTAGAGTGAATTTCAAGTACTTATTCAAATATTTCATTAAAATGTAAATTTTACAATGGTCTAATGCCTAGCTGTGCACAAGGCATGACTTAAGAAGTTATGAAGTTATAACACTAGCCTGTTTTCCCCCATGCTTCCTCTGATGCCAATTAACTTGGACTATAAATGTTCGTACCTTGTTTTATCTCCCACAACAGCATGCCAACAATTGCATCTAACGCAACAGGAGTTTGAGTGAGCGTTATTGACTATTAAGGCGCGTGGGTGGTTTGGAGAAAAGTGGAGGAAGGGGTAAAGTCAATTAAACATCAAGCTTTTTGCAGACTGGTAGCCAATCAATTCTCTTATCTTAAAGTGCAAATGCGCTGATTAAAATTGAACAGGTAGAAGAAAGAAAGAAAGAAAGAAAAAAAAACATCCCCAATGGAACTGTAAGTGAGCAAAATGCCACTGAGAGGCAATCACTAGTGGCCAGTCTGATTGATCTTTGTCACTCAGCGAAGTATCAGTGCTATTATTTATACAGCATGCAATCACTAAGTGTACCAAAGACCTCCAGGTGCCGTCAATAAATTTATCAGGTATCAGGTATTTGAAAGATATCCAGTGTACTTGGGAAAGTAAACGAAGGCTACTTTGGAGACGAGTGAGGAACACAGTCTTCAACACACATTCGTCTGTCTACTCACATTTCATTATTATTAACGGTGGTCTAATTTCTGTCTCAACGACTGCTTTAATGAAAAAAATAAATAATAAATGCGTGCAGATGTGACGAAGATTCAATCTGTTACTCCTCCGAATTATTACTTTGTGTGTTTATGCGTTCCTACCAGGAAAAAACACAAAGACACAGGAGTTTGCAAATTTCTCCGAATCTAACTACCTCCGCTTTTTACTATTCCTGCACCCACCGCGACGACGCCCACCCACCTCCTATTCCTTTATCTACTTCTGGCTTTCTTTTTTTTTTCATTTTTAACATTCAGGGAAGAAGACAAAATGGTTGCAGGTGGTGATGAAAATAAAAGCCATCCATCATTATTTATTAGGCATGAAAAAGATACACAATAATGTAATTTAATCTCTCAGCGGACAATTATTTCCACATATTGATAATGCAATGCGAAAAGTGCCATGAATCCTAATATGATGTTTGCTTTTATTGGTGTATAATACGAGCAGAACAAATAATGTAATTGTATCAAGAGGAAAATGTAATTATTTGCACATGCTAACACTATAATACCACTCCGCATCAGACAATGGTATCATATTATTTTGCTGTGCTTAACTAGTTACAATTTGCATTAAGTTATCGCGTCTCAGTGGCAATAAAGCCACACCCTGCCTGCTTCCAACACCAACTGAGCAGTTCTCTATTACCATTCAAATCTGCATCACAAAGTTGTCACTGTTTTAAACTTGCAGAGATCTTGTCTAATGAAACCTGGGATTTAGGATGTATTTTAAGTTTTTATATATATCACACACATAGATGGGATCAATGTAAATATCCTATGTCTAACCTCTGATCTGCCAATACCACATGCCTTAAATAAATATTCCCGGTTTTGGCTGAAGATGAACCATTAAACATGCATTTAAAAAAAGGGAAAAAAAGTCTTGATGCATGAACTGTCTGGGCAGATAAAGCAAGACGCTTTCTCCTCAGTATGTTTAATAGAATGGTGTTCATGCCATATTGAACTAATGACCAGGAAAGTTGATGTAAAATTAGATCAAGCGCCCACACTTGTGTCTTCCTGACATTATGAAAATGTTTTATTGATGACTCATTACAGGCCGTCCGGCACGAGGTGAGGGTTTTTTCGATCTGCCCTAATACAAGATGCAAAGTCTAATAATGATAATGCCTCCTGAATAATTAATACCAAAACCTCATCCATCTCAGTGCGGGATATGTACATATTTTAGGCACTCATTTGCATATTCAGAACAAACAGCAGCACAAAGCCATTAGAGGACCAACGGGCTTCTTCTGTGTGACGCATAATAATGAGGGGCTTTTGAGTGATTGGCTTTTAAGAATTAAGACGGGAAGGGAAAAGAAAATAGGGTTGCCGCTTTGGAGCCAGGGACACCGAAATGCCTCACACTGGTTCTTATTTCAATGCCTCGCACCCATACTGTGCATACGGCTGCATACTCCACCGGAGGCTAGAGGAGTGTTTGCAAGTCATTAGTGATTTGTAAATGATATTTGCTCCCTTGTGACATATCATTTGAAATGCTATTTCTAATAATAATACCCACTGATATTAAAAAAATAAGAGGCTCTTATGTTCTTGCATGTTTGACGAGTTTGGTCCTGAGAGTTAAAAGGGGGAAAAAAAAAAAAACCACTCTTAATGTCAATGTGAGTTGTGATCCGAAGACACATCTAACAAATATTAAAGATTCCCTGAGGTTTCTTATAAACATTTAACGGTCTTTGCTGCAGAATTCTGCGTTAGGAGATTAGGCCTCAAATTGGCACAAAGTAAACCTGCCTGGGAATCGATTTGGAAAAGTAAATCTGCAGCGTTACTTTGTACTGAGGTTTCATCCATCACGGTATGATGTCGGTATTGTGGCCAATTCCACTCTCACTGTAGATCAGAGGTGTGGCGGGACGGGCAACGTTCCCTTTTGGCATTGTGCACGGCATTGTAACTGTCTCAAAGCCGCTCATTTGAACTGTCACCTCCTTCCTTAATGACTCCTTACAAATCCCACCGCTTCCTGCGGTGTGTTTCCTGTCTTCCTCCTCATAATAGCGGGGAGGAGTTTGGAGAGGAGAGAGAGAGCGCGAGAGAGAGAGAGAGACAGACAAACAGAAAGAGAAAGAGTGAAGTTGGCGTACCGCTCTAAGCTGGCTAAACCAGGAGCCACACCATTGCTCTAACACCGTTTCACCACATATTTTGTGAAATGAATCAGAGGCTCAGAGATCAATAGGGTCCCGGTGGTGCGCACGGGTGAACGGCACCGAGCCTGCAGCCTTATCGGCCGGTTATGCTGCCAATCGGAGGCTAGCGAAGCCTCGCGAACCTTCCCTGGATACGCTACTGGTCTTTGAAATTAAAGTTGGCATTGGTTAATCCATGGAAATGGCCCCCTTTCGACTCTCTCTCGGTTTAGTTTCACCTCAGCTAACGATAAAGGCATGACAGAAATACAGAGCGCTATCTGCTTGCGAAGGGGTTGGGGGGGGTGCCCTGATAGGTTCTGCCAGCTTATCGTACAACAGGCAGCTAACCTCCCTTTCCCCGTTAGCGACTGGCCCCTAGACAGAACTGAGGAGTCAATTTCCATAAGCAAGTCATGTTTGGTTGTAAATAAGACCTTACACACATCCACTCATACCCTCGCCAACCCCAACGTCCCAAAAAAAAGAACAAAAAAAAAAAAGCAGATGCAAGTGGATGAAGCGTAGAAAGTTTAGATTTCTCCTCCCCACCGCTTAAGTCAAAACCTGCAATGAAGCAGGACGCTGGGAGCCAACAGTAGAGCGAATGCATGTAAATCCAACGAGCAGCCCGGGCAGGAGATTGACAGGGATCTAGCCGAGCGGGTTTCGCCTGTACCAGGGTGGGATTAACAAGCTTAAAGAGGGGCTTAAACGCCATCCTCCAAGTTTACCTGTTATGCCGCGCACTCTGCGTCAAAGGATAGGTTGCGCCGGTGCTTTTTAATACCCTTTTTATGTTTGTTCACAGTTGTCAGTCTTGGGAATGAACTCATTTTGCACGGGTTAAGGCTGGTAATCGGTTCAAAAAACAAACTTCTGAGTTCAGAGCTTAAGTATTATTGATGTGAAATTGACTGAAATGCGGCTTTCGGTGATTTGTGCTTTGCCTAAGCAAGTCTTCTGCATACTCACTTATGGATTTCCATTTAAAGGCAGCAGCCTATAGATTTCAACAAACCTACATGGCGTTTTAAGTTCTGATTTATATTGCATTCAATTTGTTAGGGAAAAATTGTGAGGCAGTATGTATGTGGAGACATAGCAGGTCAAACTTAGTCTAACCTTTACCGCTTTAAGATCATTCGACTGTAGCTTTGGTGCACTTACAGCTTTGTTTCAGCACGCTGCTTAAAAGTGCAAGGCTGTTCCTTTAGGGCAGGATGTGGCTCTGGGCGCTGAGGCTCTGGGCTGTACCTTGCAGGCTCTACACACACAACGCACCACTTTAGTCCCTACAGGCACAAAAACAGCACAAGAACAAAGTTAGCTATGGTGCAGGGAAGGAAAGCTCTCTGCTAAGCATTTTCCCGCTTATAACGACTACAACTGTAAACAAAAAAGAATCAAATAGACACAGCACTAGCCTAAAACAAAACGGCCAGGCGGTTCCAGGTTGTTCTGGTTGTTCTTTTAATTCACATTAGTTTTTCTAATGCTTATAAAACTCTTCCATGAACCAAGTGCCATTCCCAAAAAAACACTCTCGTTTGTTTTGTTTGGGTGTTTTCTGTTTTATCCACCTAAACAATGATAACATTTTTCTGAACTGGCGTCGCTGCCAGCGAAATTAATGGGAGGGCTGTCAAGTGCCTTACAGGAAGCAGGCTTTTTAAATAAACACATTGTTTCAAAACTAATCCACACCCTTATTGTTTACAGCTGGAAAGAACGACTTGGGCGTGTCACACGGACAGCTTGTCACTGGCCTCCCCCAATTAATCCTCCCTGACAAGGCCATTCCGCTTTTACGGAAGAGAAAAAAAAGGAAAGGAGAGCAGGGTGGAGAGTCAATAGACCCAATTTCTCCCCCCAGGAGAGAGGGCAACAAGACTGAAGATCAATGTGGCACCTTAACCGCTCTTTTATCACTGAGACAAGTGTGCGATGCGTATCATCATAGAACTGAACACCAGTATACATTAAAATCTGTACGATAAATAACTGACTGCTCACGAATACAACTCATTTGATGAGGAATTAATAAGAACTGTTTAAACATCATTCCTACTGTCAACATCGTGTATATACAAAACTTGAGCACACAAAAAAAAACACACAAAAAAAACAAACCAAATAACTGTTAACTTACCAGACAGGATTTACAGTAATCAGACATTCAGGTTTTACTTCCTCTAACATCATTACAGACCCAAATAGTGATATATAGTGATATAAGCTCTACTCAGCACATAATAAATGGATTAAGAATCAGTCTACAAAATATATGATATATACACACACACACACACACACACACACACACTATAGAGCTGAAAGATACCTTGTTTTTATAATCAAAATTGCAATCTGTAAACAAATCTCAAATAGAATACAGAATAATAGAATATATTATAAATATTATTATTGACATAACATATTAACATTAAAGTTTGTAAGCTTGTACTCTGCCATTATATAAGGTAGGGGAAACAAAAGCAATGAAACAACCATGTAGAGACAAAAAACACAAAGATTTTCGAATTATTCTGAATCATTTTGTTATCGTTCTAAACTTATTAGCACTCTGGTGTAGTACATTCTGTGTTAAGGCAGGAAAAATTAAAAATAAAAAACATTATATTCAGTTTTTTTGTTATTCATGGCAAAAGTACTAGGCACTTAAATTATACAAAATACTTACATTTAAATTGCAATCACAATACTGACTGTACAAAATCACAATTTACAATCACAACACATTCCCTATCAATTTAAAGAGCATGACATTACTATATATAGAGCTCATGGTTCTAAACATGGTCTACTGCCTTTACTAAAGAACCACTTTTAAGCATGTAGCCACTGAAACAGCTATTTTGATTATGGGGTTCTCAATGAAATCACAGACGCCGTTCAGTTGACAGAACTTTGCTAATATCACCCTGTGAATAAATATAATAAGGTGCTAAACTAGAAAAGTGTATTTCCTGAAGGAAATGCAGGATGCTTTCACATAAACGACAATTAGAGGAGTGCGGGTGGGTATGTCTGTGGATTAGAGCTTGGGGATCTGCCGTGAGTAAGTACAGGCAGTTTGGTGGCTGTAGGCTAAACAAAACCGTAATGTTTGTGGGTGACCAAAAATGAATGGGATCCTATTGGAGAAATGAGGGATGAATAAACAACAAATAGACGAGTGCAGGTCAGTATGTCTGTGGAGTAGTGCTTGGGGATCTGCTTTGAGTGAGTACAGGCAGTTTGGAGGCTGTAGGTTAAATGAAACCATGAGGTTTGTGTGACCGAAAATGAATAGGACTCTATGGGGAAAAAGAGGGAGTGGAGGAGGAGGGGGGAAAAAAAAAAACACAACAACAAACAGTGTAGGTCTAACCAACACGGCAGTTATGGTCGGGGGTCTGCCCTGAGACAGTGTATGAGAAACAGTGCATGTCGGTCAAGCAGAAATTTAGTAGATTGGTGTACACTTTTCCATCCTATTCATTCTCTAAGGGGGAAAAAAATCTGAGAATCTATAGTCCGTGCATCCGATCAAAAAGCTGTATACAAGCCCAAATCACACAATCAGACCAAACAATCTGGAGTTGGAACAGAGTTGATATTTCAAAAACTGTCACAAAGCAAAAAACGAATAACAGTATAGTTGCACATCCATAATGAGCTGCTATTACACCAAGAGGATGATGTGCACCAGAACTGCTAATGTTTCAATTCAGGTGTTTAATACAGATTTTAGGGATGCCTCTCACGAGTCAAATCATCCGTCAACTAAGAATCGAGTGCAGAAGTGTTTGATTTTTCAGCCAACTTGCTATACAATAACTGCATAAAACAGACAGAAACTTACAAAAATAAACACAAATAACATTTCAAAGAGGAACCCTACAAATAAGAAGTATGATAAATGTACAAACTTATAGAGAGAATATCTGCTGCACTTAGTTAATAAAATTATTATTTCGTTATTATTATTTCAAATGACCACATTAGACAACCACATTACTTAATCACTAAAATAACCCAATGTGTCCAGGATATCGGATATTAAAAAGGTAAATAACAGCTACAGAGCTGAACAAGTAAACGAAAGATGCAAATTAGCTAGCTAGCATAATCGTGAGGTAACGTTAGTGGTCAAATGGTCGTTAATGCTGAGAAAATACACTTTTAAGGATAACCTTCTAATAGTGTGACTCCGAATTGCCTTTAATGAACGTTAAACATGCCAACTGGCTAAAAGGCGGGCATAAAGAGAGAGTTTGTCGAGATAAAAAACCTTTTTTTAGCTTTTTTAACAGTGGTTGTGAAGTAGCTTGAGAATGTTAGCTATGCATGCTAACGTTAGCTTTCGTTTAACACAGCAGTTTATCGCGCAGGGGAGACAGAAATGATCATGTTTGTTAATACAGTTAATGTAAGAAGGACCTTATCTCTAAACTCTGATAACAACTGTCTAATGTTTCGTAAAGAAATGCTCCATAAATGACTTACAGTTTGTCTGACAGCTTCGGGGTGGCGGCCTTTTGTTCGATTTTCGCGCCAACTGCACTCATTTTCATGCGCGCGCTGCAAAAATGGGACACAAACCACATTAAATGGTTTCATTTTGTTTACATCTATAAATCTAAATTATTTGACTATTGCCGACCGGCAGAACCGCAAAGCTCAATACAACGACTACAGCAACTATTATACAATACGTTTTATTACATGGAAGGTTCGAAAAGCAGCGTTTACTATGCAGTATGGCTGAATCCCAAATGGCCCCTTGCTTCCTACATAGTGCACTACGACTGTCATGAAAATTTGGACTTTGGACAAAAATGGTGCAGCATATATGCTGTAGGGAATAGTGTACGCGTGCCTAAATCTCCAATGGCTTGTTGTTAGACATACGGTGCACTGTTTTTGTGGTGGATCCATAATTTTAGCACCTGCGTAGTACACTACATAGGGAGCAGGGAGTCGTTTGGGATTGAGCCTAAGTGATCGTCAAATTAATGGCGCTGCCATTATGTTCTCATTACGAGATGTTATCTCGTACGTGTGGAAAAAATATATTATATTTACAAGAATACATGTAGTTATAGGAAAACATAATGTAGTGTTCATATCATATCATAAGACCAGAAAGTATGTAATTACTACAAAATGTAATTACTATGTCAACTTTGAGTATCTCATTATTACAACAAAATATGGTGTAAAAATGTTAAAGAGGATTCTCAGAATATGTGTTTATCTGCGTTATTCCTAAATGAGCATCTTTAACGGCCCAACAAGCTTACAAACTACTACATCTTAAACATCTAAGGAGGTTTGTTATCAGGTAAGACTCAATTAGACCTTAATTAAAAGTGTAGGCTCAACAGGAAGTCAAGCTCAGACTCAGAATATCACCTTTAATGCAGTCTTTACCGAAACCCTGGCCCTAACTTCACATGGCACATGGACTCATAGGATAAACCAAAACCTTGATGATTAAGATGGTCAGTAGAAATAACACAAAATTTCATTCAACCATTCTACAAAGGTTACATGCATTTACAAAATATTATCAGGGAAATTGTGTTTCCATCAACTATTGTTATACAAATAAACTTTTAAAGACATTCTTTTCAGAAAAGTTTGCTATTAGTATACTTATTTTAAAGTAAAAAAAAAGAGAGTCTGCTTTTAGTGTACTTTTCACGCAGTTATCAGTGATATACTTAACATAATTATATTTAAGTATATGTGGTTAACACTGGCAAGTACACAGAACAAGTATATTTGGTATTTACTTGTACTTAATCTTTTGATATAATTAAGATATACAAAAAGGCAAACAAATAGATTTTTTATGAGTATGCCTTGTTTATTTGTATGTGTTGTTGCTGTCCGAAGAAAAACAAGTATCTCTAAAATGGCAACTTTACAACATTACGTTCAATGTAAGTTGGTGGAAACAGTTTTTTTCCCAAGCTATGTTGAAGCATCTCTATTGGTCCAATTATCATGAAGTTTTCACACAATGTAAACGAAGTCTATCGTGTTCAAATGACGTAGAAAAATAAAATTTGCCCATTACGGTTTTCTTTGGACAGTGACAATATGTAGGTCACCATAAGCCTTCTCAAAATACAGTTAAAGTATATTTTAAGTATTAAATAATTCCTAAATTGAATCCTAGTCATATCATTTAAAGCATAACAATTATATATAAGTGGCCAATTATAAGTATTATTAAGAGAACTGACAAGTATACAACTGTTATTTTACTGAGAGTACACTTAAAAGAGAACTTCCATAAACTAAACAGTGGGCAAGTATAGAACTTTAAGGATGCAATAGTGTGTGGGCTTACTTTTATTAACTAAAAAGTGGCCAATTTAGTCCCAATCACTATATAAACAGTACATTTTCAAGTTTACTACTTGATATTCATATTATTATACCTACTACATAAAGTAAACTTGGGAAATGTACTTAAATTTTACTTAATACTTTACAAAATTAATTTAAATCTTAATTGTATGGGGTATCTACAATAATTAGGGGCAGCATCAAAACAAGCAAGATGAAGAGATTTAATCCTACGATGAAGACACCTACCGTCTTTGTATGGTTGTGTACTTTGCAGCTCAGGCCCAACTAGTGATGGTGCCACCCCAGCATCCACCCTGATGATGCTGAAGTTCACTTCTTATCTGAATTTCCCATTCCACCTTAAATGGCAGTAGAATGTAACTGCTGAACTTCTTAAGGTGGGACAGGAATTTAAGATAAGGAGCAAACTTCTGCCTTGTTCCACGATGAAGCAAATAACTAGACAGATCTGAAAGCACACTGTGCAGAGACGTTTTTCAGATGAGCTTTGCATATACAACTAGATCACTTCTAATCACACAGCTCTAGACAGACTGACGACTACAGCACAGCCCAGCACTATATAGCACATGCAACACATGTACACACCCTTTAGCTAACAATAACAGCTTATTTACAACATTAAAGTCTGCGCCGCTCGTGCCCACGGGTGAATCAGCCTGTAGCGGGATTCTACCTCCGTTTCTACTCTGAAGCATAGACCGATCAACCACTCTATAGTTCTACACTTACAGACTGCAGTCATGAAGAACCTCAAGCCATACATTAAAACCAGCTCTTTGTATCTCCACTCACTGTCCACTGTATCAGCTCCACTGACCATACAGGAGCTCCACTCACTGTCCACTGTATCAGCTCCACTGACCATACAGGACCTACTCTCACTGTCCACTGTATCAGCTCCACTGACCATACAGGACCTCCACTCACTGTCCACTGTATCAGCTCCACTGACCATACAGGACCTCCACTCACTGTCCACTGTATCAGCTCCACTGACCATACAGGACCTCCACTCACTGTCCACTGTATCAGCTCCACTGACCATACAGGACCTCCACTCACTGTCCACTGTATCAGCTCCACTGACCATACAGGACCTACACTCACTGTCCACTGTATCAGCTCCACTGACCATACAGGACCTCCACTCACTGTCCACTGTATCAGCTCCACTGACCATACAGGACCTCCACTCACTGTCCACTGTATCAGCTCCACTGACCATACAGGACCTCCACTCACTGTCCACTGTATCAGCTCCACTGACCATACAGGACCTCCACTTACAGACTGTAGTTCATCTGATTCTCTGTATACTTTATTACTCTGTTCTTTAATGATCAGGACCCCCACAGGACCACCACAGAGCAGGTACTAAAAGGGAGGTGGGTCATTCTCAGCACTGCAGTGACACTGACGTGGTGGTGGTGTGTTAGTGTGTGTGTGTTGTGCTGGTGTGAGTGGACCAGACACAGCAGTGCTGCTGCTGCTGGAGTGTTTAAACACCTCAGTGTCTCTGCTGGACTGAGAATCGTCCACCAACCAAAACTATCCAGACAGCAGTGTCCTGTGGGCGGCGTCCTGTGTCCACTGATGAAGAACTAGAGGAACACAAACTGTGCAGCAGCAGATGAGCTACTGTCTCTGACTTTACATCTACAAGGTGGACCAGCAAGTAGTAGGAGTGTCTAATAGAGTGGACAGTGAGTGGACACAGTGTTTAAACACTCCAGCAGCACTGCTGTGTCTGATCCACTCACACCAGCACAACACACACTACTAACACACCACCACCACATCAACCATGGTGGTTCTCCCTGATCAGACGTTCACGGCCTGTCCATCTGTTGGTGTGAGATGTTACACAAACATTCCCGAGCTCTATGGTCACGCCTAAAGCATGACGGCTCGTTTTGCCTGGCCTCCGGGCAGTTTGGACACTCTCATCGGAAACAGAGCTTAACTCGGAAAAGTTCACTTCCATGTAGAGTCCGGGGTCGGCCCCTCCGCAACACGGTGTCACCCCATGGAAACCCGATCTGCAGTTCAGCAGGAAAAAATGCTCCAGTGCGTCATGCTGACCTCAGCTGTTAGTCTTCCTGCTCATTGATTCGGAATTCGCTCTTTATTACGGTTACGCTTGTACCTTTGGCCCGAACCGGTGAGCGTGACTTCGCCCTGGAGGTTTATTTACTTGTTTATCTGAACGGGCTCTTTCCAGGCCTGGAACCTCGCTGGGTCCTACCGTACACTCTGAACGAATAAAATAAAATAAAGTCAAATAAATAAATAAATAAGAAGGAAATATAATCATCACACTTCACCACAAACTGCTCTCCAAGGCCTTCTGTTTTCCAGCCCTGGCTGCACACGTGTTGGCCCGGTTGAATATTCAACAGACATTTATAGCAAATAAATTAAGAGATGAATGCAAACCATATGGCGCCGAGGGGGGGTTTATTTGCGAAAGGTCCGGCATCAAAGCCGGTGCTGCAGATCACAGCGTATTAGCTCGCTTTTTCCAGGCCAGAGAAATCAGGACGGGAACCACAGACCCAGCCGTGATGGGAAACACATGAGTGTGGACAGAAGACCAGGAGCCGAGTACACGGGCGAGGGTGCGGCTTCGAGGAGCATCAGTTAAAACAATTACAGACCCTGTATGTGTGCGTATATATGTCTAATTTTTTTTCCGGTGTAAGTTGGCCACAAACTGTTGCTGTTGTAACAAAATGTTGTATCTCCAAAATAGTAGCTTTATAGGAGGAAGAAAAAAACGTTCCTGACTTTAATGTACAGTACAAGAGGCATCTGAGGCAGTGAGTGTGTCATGTAACAGCAGCACACTCTGATTTCTCAGCGTATATATACTCTTACTCTGATTTCTCAGCGTATATATACTCTTACTCTGATTTCTCAGTGTATATACACTCTTACTCTGATTACTCAGCGTATATATACTCTTACCCTGATTTCTCAGTGTATATACACTCTTACTCTGATTTCTCAGCGTATATATACTCTTACTCTGATTACTCAGTGTATATATACTCTTACTCTGATTACTCAGTGTATATATACTCTTACTCTGATTTCTCAGTGTATATATATACTCTTACTCTGATTTCTCAGCGTATATATACTCTTACTCTGATTACTCAGTGTATATATACTCTTACTCTGATTACTCAGTGTATATATACTCTTACTCTGATTTCTCAGTGTATATACACTCTTACTCTGATTTCTCAGCGTATATATACTCTTACTCTGATTTCTCAGTGTATATACACTCTTACTCTGATTTCTCAGCGTATATATACTCTTACTCTGATTACTCAGTGTATATATACTCTTACTCTGATTACTCAGTGTATATATACTCTTACTCTGATTACTCAGTGTATATATACTCTTACTCTGATTTCTCAGTGTATATATACTCTTACTCTGATTTCTCAGTGTATATACACTCTTACTCTGATTTCTCAGCGTATATATACTCTTACTCTGATTACTCAGTGTATATATACTCTTACTCTGATTTCTCAGTGTATATATACTCTTACTCTGATTTCTCAGTGTATATACACTCTTACTCTGATTTCTCAGCGTATATATACTCTTACTCTGATTACTCAGTGTATATATACTCTTACTCTGATTACTCAGTGTATATATACTCTTACTCTGATTTCTCAGCGTATATATACTCTTACTCTGATTTCTCAGTGTATATATACTCTTACTCTGATTTCTCAGTGTATATATACTCTTACTCTGATTTCTCAGTGTATATATATACTCTTACTCTGATTTCTCAGTGTATATATACTCTTACTCTGATTTCTCAGTGTATATATACTCTTACTCTGATTTCTCAGTGTATATATATACTCTTACTCTGATTTCTCAGTGTATATATACTCTTACTCTGATTTCACAGTGTATATATACTCTTACTCTGATTTCTCAGTGTATATATATACTCTTACTCTGATTTCTCAGTGTATATATATACTCTTACTCTGATTTCTCAGTGTATATATACTCTTACTCTGATTTCTCAGTGTATATATACTCTTACTCTGATTTCTCAGTGTATATATACTCTTACTCTGATTTCTCAGTGTATATATACTCTTACTCTGCTTTCTCAGTGTATATATATACTCTTACTCTGATTTCTCAGTGTATATACACTCTTACTCTGATTTCACAGTGTATATATACTCTTACTCTGATTTCTCAGTGTATATATATACTCTTACTCTGATTTCTCAGTGTATATACACTCTTACTCTGATTTCACAGTGTATATATACTCTTACTCTGATTTCTCAGTGTATATATATACTCTTACTCTGATTTCTCAGTGTATATACACTCTTACTCTGATTTCACAGTGTATATACACTCTTACTCTGATTTCACAGTGTATATATACTCTTACTCTGATTTCTCAGTGTATATACACTCTTACTCTGATTTCACAGTGTATATATACTCTTACTCTGATTTCTCAGTGTATATATATACTCTTACTCTGGTTAATTTCAGATTACTCAGTGTATATATACTCTTACTCTGATTTCTCAGCGTATATACACTCTTACTCTGGTTAATTTCAGATTACTCAGTGTATATATACTCTTACTCTGATTTCTCAGTGTATATATACTCTTACTCTGGTTAATTTCAGATTACTCAGTGTATATATACTCTTACTCTGATTTCTCAGCGTATATACACTCTTACTCTGGTTAATTTCAGATTACTCAGTGTATATATACTCTTACTCTGATTTCTCAGCGTATATACACTCTTACTCTGGTTAATTTCAGATTACTCAGTGTATATATACTCTTACTCTGATTTCTCAGCGTATATACACTCTTACTCTGGTTAATTTCAGATTACTCAGTGTATATATACTCTTACTCTGATTTCTCAGCGTATATACACTCTTACTCTGGTTAATTTCAGATTACTCAGTGTATATATACTCTTACTCTGATTACTCAGCGTATATACACTCTTACTCTGATTTCTCAGTGTATATACACTCTTACTCTGATTTCTCAGCATATATACACTCTTACTCTGATTTCTCAGCGTATATACACTTACTCTGATTTCTCAGCATATATACACTCTTACTCTGATTTCTCAGCGTATATACACTTACTCTGATTTCTCAGCGTATATATACTCTTACTCTGATTACTCAGTGTATATATACTCTTACTCTGGTTCATTTCAGATTACTCAGTGTATATATACTCTTACTCTGATTACTCAGTGTATATACACTCTTACTCTGATTTCTCAGCGTATATACACTCTTACTCTGATTTCTCAGTGTATATATACACTTACTCTGATTTCTTAGCGTATATACACTCTTACTCTGATTTCTCAGTGTATATATACTCTTACTCTGATTACTTAGCATATATATACTCTTACTCTAATTTATTTCAGATCTCTCAGTGTATATATACTCTTACTCTGATTTCTCAGCGTATATACACTCTTACTCTGATTTCTCAGTGTATATATACTCTTACTCTGATTTCTCAGTGTATATATACTCTTACTTTAATTTATCTCAGATCTCTCAGTGTATATACACTCTTACTCTGATTTCTCAGTGTATATGTACTCTTACTCTGATTTCTCAGTGTATATACACTCTTACTCTGATTTCTCAGTGTATATGTACTCTTACTCTGGTTCATTTCAGATTACTCAGTGTATATATACTCTTACTCTGATTTCTCAGTGTATATATACTCTTACTCTGGTTAATTTCAGATTACTCAGTGTATATATACTCTTACTCTGATTTCTCAGTGTATATATACTCTTACTCTGGTTAATTTCAGATTACTCAGTGTATATATACTCTTACTCTGATTACTTAGCATATATATATACTCTTACTCTAATTTATCTCAGATCTCTCAGTGTATTTATACTCTTACTCTGATTACTTAGCATATATATACTTTTACTCTGATTTCTTTCAGATTACTCAGTGAATATATACTCTTAATCTGCTTTCTTTCAGATTACTCTGTGTATATATATATGCTCTTACTTTGATTTCTTACAAATCTCTGTGTGTATATATACTCTTCCTCTGATTTCCTTTAGATTTCTCAGTGTCTTCATCTTATCTCTTTCATATTGCTCAGCATATATCTTTCAGATCCCTCAGTTCATATGTATACATACTCTGATTTCTTTCAGATTACTTAGTGTATATATACTCTTATTCTGAATTCTTTCTCTCAGCATATATATACTCCTACTTTGATTTCTTTCAATCATATGAAGTTTGAGTTGCATGTAATATTTACATCACACTGTGAGTTTATTAATTAGTTGTAAAGCAGAAATCTGATTACTGTCTGACTCCTATAGACCTGAAGTTTCCCCAGTACCTAAGTACTCGATGTAAACACAGTAAATAGATAATAAAATCTGAATTTTGAGCAGCGCAAGTCTTGTATTAAGTATAAGAATGGACAATAAGTCCTCTAACAAAACCGGAACAACTAAAAATTTTAAGAAAAAGAGAAACAAACAGGTACAAATAAACAACACTAGTGATCAGATGAAAGTCTGTTTTGCTACAAACATACACTTCATCAGTGTACTATTTCATGTGATCTGATCTGTGTTGTTATTTTAAGACAGTACTGTCAGGCAGGTAAGCGCAGTCATGCAGTATTGAATGCTGCTGCTACACCTGCACCAACATGTCATACTATAATTATGCGTGACTCATTGTGCTAAACAGCCAGTTGCCTCTTCATCACTTCAGCACTTTATTTGATTTATGTCATTTAAACGGGCAACTTACACGGGCAACTTTCCATCAAAGAATTTACTAATTATTTGGCTCATTAAAGGGGAATTCCATCCATTTTTGATGTGAAATGTTCTATTCAAAAGACAAAAATGTCCACAGTGGTGGAGATAGAAATATCTGAAAAGCTCTAAAATGACCTCATAGTAAGTCATCAGATGGGATTATTACAAATATGCTGCCTGATGTATGAAACATTATTTTATGATAGTTTTAAGAAGTTTTTGGCTGGATATGTACATGCAGGGCACTGTAAGACACAACACATCTTAATCAATCTTATTTTTCTCAGAAGTACAACTGGCTCCAAAGATATATGTAAGTTCCCTGGTCATTTTAAATAGTATAAAATAGCTATAAGTGGAATGACCCCTGGTTCCAACCACCACCATTACAAAGAAATCCAAGTGAAGATGCATATCTGTCTTTGATTAAATCATTTTACATCACAGCAGTTGAATTATTAAGATATTTTTTGTCTGATTGTTTTTGTGATCATTATTTCATTAACATGTGAACATAAGTCACGATAACTATATCATTCTAAAGTCTAAAATATGCCCACAAGCTTGTTTCAAAGATTATTTAATTTCCAAAATAAGTGCTTTAAATTGTAAAGGCATACTGATGATTAAAATTATCTTTCTTTAATTTGGCCTCTTGAGTCTTTCTGGTAAAACTCGTTTAAAGCTGCACTATGTAAGGTCTAGGGATTTGGCGACCTCTCTGGAGGAAATGTGTAATTACATGCAGTGCGTGGAAGGACACTTTATGAAATGGGTTTTGCTCCGTCTCCTGTTTCTACCCACACTCCCGTCCTTCCCGCACCTCCCGTCCCTGGACGGTTGTCGATTGGATCCCCTGAACTGAGAGGACACGACCGAAATGCCCTTGTACAACACACTTAACCCCCAAACTTACCACATGAGCCGAGTGTGCTCACTGCCCCCTAGTGTGTGTGTATTTGTGTACACCCCATTTCTCTCCACCTCGCCCCCACCGATGAATTTGATGATTGAAAGAGAATTCAAAGAGAACTTAGTCAAAACTGGGTGAAAGACAGGTCTTCTGCAGATGTGAGCCAACATTATCAGTATGATGTTGGTTTTGAGATCATTTGAGATCTTCACAGACTTCCCATATTTTAACCTGTTTGTATTTCCAACATTGAGTAACAACTCTTTATCTTATGTAGTTCTCTTTTTTATATTCTCTATAGTCATAATTATGAGCAGAACTAATTTTGTCTCTTTACTTTTCATGAGATAATGGCTGGCCTCCTGTCCTGCTCAATGTGGGTGGAAGACTGACCATCAGGGCCTCCTCCTCACCTGACAGCAACCAGCTCTCCTCTACATTCTTGCCATCTGCTACACCCTCAACTGCACCTCTGAGTCATCCAGATGTACCAGCACTGTGATATGATGGGCCTGTTTCAGTTCACTCTCTCTCTTTACACAGAATCAGTCAGAGACTGCCTCAGTCAGAGACTGCCTCAGTCAGAGACTGCCTCTACCTGTGCAGTTTCTACAGATTTTACCATCCAGTCTTCAAACAGAGATTCTTTTAGTTCTATTTTTTAATTTATCTTAATAAACTGTACATACTGTTTGACCAGAGGAGGACGGGTGAGTCTCGGTTCCTCCCAAGGTTCCTTCCTCCAGTCTGTGGGAGTTTTTGAGGCAGTCTGCTCACAGGGGGTACATGTTGTACATATATGTTTTCAAACTCCTGTAAAGCTGTTTTGTGACAACACTGTTGTATAAAGTGCTACACAAACTCAAATTGAACTGAATTGCTATTCCAGATTATTCCAGGATGGCTTGCAGCGTACAGCGTACATGCCGGGTCTAATCTTTTGGTGCATTCTGTATTTTGTAGCCTGACTTTCATGACAACTTCATCCTATTGAGCTCAGAGTCAGCTGGAGCTCATCTACCACAGACAAACACTGCAACTACCCATTCTACACATTCCACTCTGCTGAGTTCTATTGTCCTGCACTGTTTCCTGTAGGTCAGTCTTGTTCTAGCACTTCTTTTTACACTCTTTGTGCTGTGTTATTATTATTTGCTCTGTCTAGTCATGTTGCACTGTTTAGTCTGTGTTATGTTCCTTGTGTGCACCATATGGCCCTGGAGGAGCACTGTTTCAGTTTACTGTGTACTGTGTGGATGCTTGAAATGATAATACTCCACTCTTTCTAAAGCTATATACCATTTTACTGGATATAACTTTTACACAGCTCTCTTGCTTGCCTAAGATAGACATCTACATTAATAGCAGCTGGAATTTTCAGTATTTTGGAAAATATAAACCAAAAAAAAGAAAGTATGGTGGTACAAAGTGTGACGGCGGCAGGTTTCACAGCAGAATGCTCCACCAAAATCCTCTCTACTTAGTATCAATCTAAGAGCGAGGCCGAATAGCAGCTTTGTGTCGTTTTGTGTGCATCATTCAGGCTGTATGTCAGAGCTGTCTCGCCTCCGCGGGGGTGAGCACGGCTTTCTTCATAAACAGCCGCGCTTTCAGTATGTCTTCGCTTGCGAGAGCGGAGGAACGAGAACTATATCATAAGTCTTGCCTGGCGGATAAAGGGGCAATCGTACGTAGAGTGGGAGCGGCTATAGCATTGATCTACCCAAACAAAGGCAGGGCAGATGGCCAAGTGGAATTAACAGTGTTCATGTCACAGTCTATAACTCCACCAACACCTTAATGCTCGGCCCATCTCTCTCTCTCTCTCTCTCTCTCTCTCTCTCTACATACACATGCAACTCATTTGAAAGGACATTTAAAAAAAAATAATTGATAAATGAGGTACCGATGCCCAAAAACGGAGCTTAGGCTTTGTTTTTGAACAAGCCAGGCCTGCAAAACATGTTAGTTAAACTAGCTGAGTGGAAATAAAGACCTAATAATAATCTAACAGGACCAAATAACAACTAACAAGCATTAATTTACGAGCACAACAGGTTGTTTTCTGGCTCAGCCGACCTTCACAACCACAAAGCTGACTGTCCGTGCAGCAGCTGGCTCCATTCATTTAGACTCGTGTCCAGGTTCCTGCATAAACCGTTTTTTTATTAACGCTCAGCACCCGTAACGCCGCCTCTGGAACATTACCAGAGGAGTCGCGAGCTGAGGAAGCCTGCCGAAAGCCACAGGGCTAGTCGGGCTCAGGACCTGAAGGAAAACACTTCCAGGAGAAGAGAGGAAAGGGAGAGAGAGAGAAAGAGCAAGCGAGCAGGCAAATGTGAAAGGCATCAAAGCGCATGGCTTAAGGTCATAATTAGCCGCTGCTTTGTTTGAAATGAGCGAGAACGAATTCTGCAGAGACGCTGCTTTTATTTATTTAGACGCTGTTGTTTTAATTCTGAGCTGGAAAATGAGCAAAATCGACAGCGTTTAAGAGGCTAAGGTGCCATGTAGAGAACCGGCCAAGCAAAAATGTGCTTCAGCTAATGCAGAAATCTCAAACAGGCTTGCTCACCACTTAAACATGACTCAAAGACCCCAAATGGAGTCTTGCAAAGCCATTTACACTCTGTGATTTAGTCCTGGAACGAAACGTCCTTAGCTCATGAATAATTAGATGAGCTCTGCTCTGACTGGCTGGTTTACAGCAGAGGTAATCACACAGAAGCAACACAAACCAAATAAAATGAGCCTCCATGTAAATAAGCTCCGCCCACATACTATGAGTTAGCTATGTTAGTTTGTTGGAGCTGCTGGTATCTAACGTTACCTGTACTAGCTACTAGCTTTCATCTGGACATCAAACACAAAGTAGATGAAAGGTGTCTCTGTGAAACTTTCAGTTGAAGATGATCTGCTTCAACCAGCACACAGTGATCCACTCACACAGCATGGCTGCTACTTCCAGTCACTGTTGGAGGTTGTGGTGCTAATAAAGGTGGAGCTGCTCGTCTCTTCAGTCTCTTCAGTGTTGAACGCTGAGCTGAAGCTGCTCCATGGTGTCCGAGTGTTGGAGAAACTGTCCGGAGTGAAACGTACAGACTGCAGAGTTAAAGTTGTTCAGGATTCTGTTAAAGATGTTGGAAGTTCAGCAGCTGGTTTTGGGAATTCTCCGTTCCACCTTAAACGGTGCTGTGGTTCCATTCTGGCGTCTGTACGAGCTGCAGTGTTTAAGGTGGAACATTAGATGAAGAATGTGGAGAAGAGGAACTTCAGGCTGGTTTAAAGATCAACATGACAGCTGGGTTGTTTGTTGGGAAACGTTCCCTTCACAGCCTGGAACGCTGGGTTTCTCCACCACCGTTCTGGTTGCTGGTTGGTGTTGTGGTTGTGTGTAAATGTTCTGGTTGGTGTTGTGGTTGTGTGTAAATGTTCTGGTTGGTGTTGTGGTTGTGTGTAAATGTTCTGGTTGCTGGTTGGTGTTGTGGTTGTGTGTAAATGTTCTGGTTGTTGTTGTGGTTGTGTGTAAATGTTCTGGTTGCTGGTTGGTGTTGTGGTTGTGTGTAAATGTTCTGGTTGCTGGTTGGTGTTGTGGTTGTGTGTAAATGTTCTGGTTGCTGGTTGGTGTTGTGGTTGTGTGTATATGTTCTGTTTGCTGGTTGGTGTTGTGGTTGTGTGTAAATGTTCTGGTTGCTGGTTGGTGTTGTGGTTGTGTGTAAATGTTCTGGTTGCTGGTTGGTGTTGTGGTTGTGTGTAAATGTTCTGGTTGCTGGTTGGTGTTGTGGTGGTGTGTAAATGTTCTGGTTGCTGGTTGGTGTTGTGGTTGTGTGTAAATGTTCTGGTTGCTGGTTGGTGTTGTGGTTGTGTGTAAATGTTCTGGTTGCTGGTTGGTGTTGTGGTTGTGTGTAAATGTTCTGGTTGCTGGTTGTTGTTGTGGTTGTGTGTAAATGTTCTGGTTGCTGGTTGTTGTTGTGGTTGTGTGTAAATGTTTGAAGTTGAAGTCATGTTTCTCAGTGCATGTAGACCCTTACTCTGATTTCTTTCTCTCAGTCTGTGCATGTCTGGAAACAGACCAGGTACCAGAAACAGCAGGCAGTGTTTTACACAGCATAACAAAACACTTTTTGAGGGAAGCTAAATCTACATGCTAGACTAAATTAATTTTCTTCTTCTTTTAGGTAACCTATGTTCATATTTTCTACTAAAGTCATTTGATATTTAAAAAAAAAAGACTCCTGCAGACCTGGAGTTTCACCATAATCTGACTACCCAGTGCATGTAATCTCACACAGTGCTAAGGTTTCAACCCATACCCTTCACTCCCTGCTCCATCACTTTTACATATATCCACATATTGAGCCTACAGCATTTTTGCCCCATCCATTCACAGTGAAGTTATAAAGAGTTTTTCAGGCGCATTTACATGTGAGCTGTAGAGGCAGGAAGGCACATCAGATATTCCATTGTTTTCAGTGGAACCACGAGGGAGAATTCTGCTACCGCCAGCGGCAACCGTCTACTGACCACAGCTATAAACAAAATGTTGGGGCAAAAGTTCTATTTTTCCAACTTTTGCTACTGACTGTGGCAGTGGAACAAAATGGATGTTAAGTTTTTGGGGGGGCATGAATGCTGAATGTCTTATTGTAGAAATCCTGAATCATCTGGTTCTACAGTCATGTTAAGGTTTATTTATATGCCTTTTACAACAGATGTTGTCACCAAGCAGCTTTACAGAAAAAACAGTTTCTGTTTTTAGCCCCCGATGAGTATCACCAAGGAAAAACTTCCTCAGAGCAAGAGGAACCCATCTGCCTCTGGTCCACACCGGACCTGCTCCAATTAAAAACGAATTGTATAATTAAATTAAATAATTACGTAATCTTTCAGAGTAGTGTGGTGTAAAATGAGTCAGAATGAACTGTTCACAGTGGAGGTCAATGGAACCAGACATCCACCTCTAAAAGCTCCTCACAGAAAGTTATTATAGTAGATGTTATAAATACACTGCCTGATGTCTGAGATGTGGCATTATTTTAATACATTCTTGGTGGAGGAATACATGTAGGGTAAAATAGTCCCCATAGTCCCCAAAGGAAAGACATCACCACACTGTAAACATCATCACCACTGTAAACAACGCCATCGCCACTGTAAACAACGTCATCGCCACTGTAAACAACATCATCACCACTGTAAATAATGTCATCACCACTGTAAACAACGCCATCACCACTGTAAACAACGTCATCACCACTGTAAACAACGTCATCACCACTGTAAATAATGTTATCACCACTGTAAACAACGCCATCACCACTGTAAACAACGCCATCACCACTGTAAACAACGTCATCACCACTGTAAACAATGTCATCACCACTGTGAGCTGGAGGTTAAGGAAGTTTGCTGGTTCTATCCCATGAATCCCCAACAAGACACAACTAAAGTGCCCTTGAGCAAGACACCTAAACCCTGACTGCTCCCGGTGGCGCTGTGGTAGGGCTGCCCACCACTCCGGGCAAGTGTGACTGGTTTGTGAATTAAGCACATAACAGCCAATCAGAAGAGAGATTATTTACATATTTAATGTACAGAATCAACAGCAGCTTGTTCAATTTTAATTTATAAAAAGAAGTTGAAAAGAATTTTCTCTACAGGTGGGGGTAGTGGGAGGGGTAACAGAGTAGTAGTAAGCATTGATATTTGGGATAAATGCTGAAACAAGTAAAAGTATCCCTTAAAAAAACAACTTGAATAAAAGTACAAGGTATTAGGTCTGAAACTACATAGTTTGAAAGTACTGAGTAACTGCAGTGGAACTTTTTAATAAATACAACAGGTACCAGCTCATGAACTGAGGTCTGTACAACTTTTTTATTTTTGTGTAAAATCAAATGCAATACAATAATATACTAATATACTAATAATATAATAAAGTACAATAATATACTGAAGTACATGTACTGAGTAACCGTAACAAGTTACTACTCACTTCTGTATTTAATACAATAATATACTGAAGTACATGTACTGAGTAACTGTAACTGATTACTCCTCACTTCTGTATTTAGTACAATAATATACTGAAGTACATATACTGAGTAAGTGCAACTAGTTACTACTCACCTCCGTATTTAATACAATATACTGAAGTATATGTACTGTGTAAGTGTAACTTGTTACTACACACCTTTATATTTAATATAATAATACACTGAAGTACATGTACTAAGTGTAAGTAGTTACTACTCACCTCTGTATTTAATACAATAATATACTGAAGTACATGTACTGAGTAACTGTAACTAGTTACTACCCACCTCTGTATTTAATACAATAATATACTGAAGTACATGTACTGAGTAACTGTAACTAGTTACTCTTCTCCTCTGTATTTAATACAATAATATACTGAAGTACATGTACTGAGTAAATGTAACTAGTTACTCTTCTCCTCTGTATTTAATATAAAACTCATTACTTTTTGAAGGGTGATTTCAGGAAAACAAGTCTACCTTTTTAAAGATATATAATAAATTGTGCTTAAGGTTGATTTTATCAGCTCAGTTTGAGGCAAGTGTGATACACAGAGTTCACACAGAGCTGCATTCACCTCGTATCTCTATAACTATAACTAAAGAAGTAAACTTCAGACACCACAGTCGTTTCTGTTGATCGACTTCATTTGAGACGAGAAGCAAACCTGTGTAGAACTTTCTAAACCCGTGAGAACGAATGGAAACCTGCTCTTTGTGTGAGAATGAACAAGCAGGTGATGGTGATATGAAAGATCCACCCAACAGTCAGACGCTCTGCAGCTTTAGAGATGAGTTTAGTGTTCTGTAACTTCAGCGCTGAAGGAAAAACACCACGCCTGAGTTTTGGATGCTGTGCACACAGGAGGCGAAGCCAGGCCGGCGGAGAGAGAGAGAGAGAGAGAGAGAGAGAGAGAGAGAGAGAGAGAGAGAGAGAGAGAGAGAGAGAGAGAGAGAGGCAGCGAGATGTTTCGTCTCTTTCTCCTCTACTGAACTGCGAACCACGTTCTTTATTCACACCGTCCTCCTCTTCCTCTTCCACTCTCTTTTCAAAACACACGCCGCATTCCTGGTTTTCTTCTGCTGTCACCTGTACATCTCAGCCTGGCGCCGCTCTTTCACTCGATTTACTGATATTTAAAACGTCCCGGTGGCTTCATGCACTCGGAGCGGAATGAAAAAAGAGGATTCATTCAGAAAAGAAAGAGCTTTGATACTATAGAACTCACAAATAAAAGAATAAAATAAGATAGACTAGTGTGTTTGGGTGATTCTCAGTGATTAACATTCCCATTTTATGAAAACTCACGATATCCAGGATCTGTATCTATCGCAACAGACTGTAAACCTGTAATAACACTGTTATATAGTGTAATAGTGATAGTTCAGTACTCAGAACTGTAAACCTGTAATAACACTGTTATATAGTGTAATAGTGAGAGTTCAGTACTCAGAACTGTAAACCTGTAAAAGCTGTTATATAGTGTAATAGTGAGAGTTCAGTACTCAGAACTGTAAACCTGTAATAACGCTGTTATATAGTGTAATAGTGAGAGTTCAGTACTCAGAACTGTAAACCTGTAATAACGCTGTTATATAGTGTAGTAGTGTGAGTTCAGTACTCATAACTGTAAACCTGTAAAAACGCTGTTATTTGTTATATAGTGTAATAGTGAGAGTTCAGTACTCAGAACTGTAAACCTGTAATAACGCTGTTATATAGTGTAATAGTGAGAGTTCAGTACTCAGAACTGTAAACCTGTAATAACGCTGTTATATAGTGTAATAGTGAGAGTTCAGTACTCAGAACTGTAAACCTGTAATAACACTGTTATATAGTGTAGTAGTGTGAGTTCAGTACTCATAACTGTAAACCTGTAAAAACGCTGTTATGTGATATACAGTGTAATAGTGAGAGTTCAGTACTCAGAACTGTAAACCTGTAATAACGCTGTTATATAGTGTAATGAGAGTTCAGTACTCAGAACTGTAAACCTGTAATAAACTGTTATATAGTGTAGTGTGAGAGTTCAGTACTCAGAACTGTAAACCTGTAATAACACTGTTATATAGTGTAATAGTGAGTTCAGTACTCAGAACTGTAAACCTGTAATAAGCTGTTATATAGTGTAATAGTGAGAGTTCAGTACTCAGAACTGTAAACCTGTAATAACACTGTTATATAGTGTAATAGTGAGTTCAGTACTCAGATCTGTAAACCTGTAATAAGCTGTTATATAGTGTAGTAGTGAGAGTTCAGTACTCAGAACTGTAAACCTGTAATAACACTGTTATATAGTGTAATAGTGAGAGTTCAGTACTCAGAACTGTAAACCTGTAATAACACTGTTATATAGTGTAATAGAGTTCAGTACTCAGAACTGTAAACCTGTAATAAGCTGTTATATAGTAATAGTGAGAGTTCAGTACTCAGGAACTGTAAACCTGTAATAACAGTGTTATATAGTGTAAGTGAGAGTTCAGTACTCAGAACTGTAAACCTGTAATAACTGTTATATAGTGTACTAGTGAGAGTTCAGTACCCAGAACTGTAAACCTGTAATAACGCTGTTATATAGTGTAATAGTGAGAGTTCAGTACTCAGATCTCTAAACCTGTAATAACGCTGTTATATAGTGTATAATGAGAAATAAGTACCCAGAACTGTAAACCTCTAAAAACACTGTTATATGGAGTAATAGTGAGAGTTCAATACTCAGAACTGTAAACCTGTAATAACGCTGTTATATAGTGTACTAGTGAGAGTTCAGTACTCAGAACTGTAAACCTGTAATAACACTGTTATATAGTGTACTAGTGAGAGTTCAGTACTCAGAACTGTAAACCTGTAATAACACTGTTATATAGTGTAATAGTGAGAGTTCAGTACTCAGAACTGTAAACCTGTAATAACACTGTTATATAGTGTACTAGTGAGAGTTCAGTACTCAGAACTGTAAACCAGTAATAACACTGTTATATAGTGTACTAGTGAGAGTTCAGTACTCAGAACTGTAAACCTTTACACACAACCACACCACCAACCAGTAACCAGTTCCAGGCTGTGAAGGGAACGTCACCAGTTTTCATTCCTTCCCAACAAACAACCCAACTGTCAGAGCTCCATGTTCATCTTTAAACCAGCCTGAAGTTCCTCTTCTCCACATTCTTCATCTAATGTTCCACCTTAAACACTGCAGCTCCTACAGACACCAGAACCAAAACCAGCTGCTGAACTTCCAACATCTTTAACAGAATCCTGAACAACTTTAACTCTGCAGTCTGTACGTTTCACTCCGGACAGTTTCTCCAACACTCGGACACCATGGAGCAGCTTCAGCTCAGCGTTCAACACTGAAGAGACTGAAGAGACGAGCAGCTCCACCTCCAACAGTGACTGGAAGTAGCAGCCATGCTGTGTGAGTGGATCACTGTGTGCTGGTTGAAGCAGATCATCTTCAACTGAAAGTTTCACAGAGACACCTTTAATCTACTTTGTGTTTGATGTCCAGATGAAAGCGAGTAGCTAGTACAGGTAACGTTAGATACTAGCAGCTCCACGTAACTGGCATAGCTAACTAACAGTAGCTTATTTACATGTTTTATTTGGTCTGTGTCACTTCTGTGTGCTCATCGCCGCTGTAAACCAGCCAATCAGAGCAGAGCTCATCTGATTACTCATGAGCTCAACAAGAAAGAGCAGTGTTTCATTCTAGGACCAAGTCATAGAGTGTATATGGGTGTAGACGCACATACCTTCTGTGTAGAACATCAGCTTCTATTGCACCTCTGCATTGTTTAGACAAGGAGATAGAAAGAGCGCTTTCATCCCGCCGACGCCCACCCTGACATCCTACCTAGTGAATTTGTATGTGTTGGCGACCGGTCACATCCCTGAAACGTGTTTGAATGTAATTCCTGTGATAACGATAGCGAGACGAATAAGATCCCCACTCCTTTGTTGCCATTTGCAGATTCATCAAACCTTTCTTTGACATTTTTCCTGACTTATTATGTTTGAATAACCTTCGGCTGCAACATTTTCTTAAGCTTTTTGCAGATGAGGTAATTATGTTTTCGCTCTCGGAGAAACGCGGCCTACGAGAAAGAGGGAAAATAAAGGAGGCGGCCTCACAGGAACTTCTGAAAGATGTCCATAACTTTTACAGACTTTTAATTTGAACCAGGTATCCGTGCCGGGCCGGAGAGGAAAGCGGTGTTTATAAATTGTCTAGCTCCGTAATTCCACGTGACGGGCCTCATGAAGAGTGAGAATTTGTTTCTGCTCAGTGACTACAAAGGCTGGAGGCAGTAGCCGGCAGGGCCCGGCCGCCGCCTGCCAAGCCAAATGATGTTTTTGGGCCCGGCCCAAGTCGCCCTGAACACGGCCAGGCTGTTTTCTGTGTTGTTGCTGTTGTTAACAAGTGACACCTTCGTTGGGCCGAAACAGCGGGTAGGTACGGCGAAGAGCTCTCGAAGAAACAGGGCAGGCACTTAAAAACCGGTGACATGAAGGTAAAACGCGGGGCAGCACTTGAAGTTCTCCGCCTGCCAAGCGAAACGAGTGCGGCTCCGGGCCCCGGCGTGGATGTCAGTCGTATGCTTGAATGAAAATAAGCGCATATATGCATTTCTTGACAGGAATCAAAGAAAACAAAGCAACATCTGGTGTTGCGAACCAAACGAGTCCCATCACATGACACGGCTTCGCTTAATCTATGATTTTGCAGGGCCTTCATTATGGCCGCGGCTCATGTCTGCAAACCGGGCCGGGGGGGGGGTGCAACCTTGTTAGGCTGGTGCCGAGCACTCATTAGAGCGAGTGGCCAAAAAGCTGGGCGGGCGGCGGAGGACGTGCAGCATATGTCAAAATGTCTATACGCTGTGAAGCTATAAATACTGTTCGGTCATGTAGGTCGACTGACAGTTCTCCTGGTGCTTGTTTTCAGAGGCGGCAGCTCGATGATGCTTCTGTAAATAAATTTCTTGCTCTCGTGAATAAAATAACTCGGCCATTGTCAGTTAATTGCTGGAATACTTCAGCGCAACGTGGAAGCAGATGAGCTGCAGCCCATTAAAACAACAAGAATGCTGTCTGACATTTCAAATGCACTTAGCGAAGGCATGTATTTCTGTCTGCAGCAAATTAGGCCCGTATTTCTGATCGTACTGAACTGAGCCGAGTAGCACAAACACACACGCGGCGAGTTATCTGTGCTATTTCTGCGTTTGTGTGAATGTAAATAAGCGTGCAGGGAACATATTTACTCTTAATAATAAACGTTATTGTGGTTTGATGTGAGTGTGTTTATTCTATGTTTGTGTTAATAAGGAGTTCTGAGTTCTGTTGTTTTTACAAAACCTGATTGATGCTGCTAAGAATTTGTTTAAGAGGCGTAACACGTATTTGTATTAGTATATATCTGCTATACTAACTTCCCTCCATGGCTTCTGACTGAAGAGCGAGTCTCTGAAATAATTATAACATATGGTCAGATTATTTGTGCACAACGTGGCTCAACAAACTTATGAAAAACACAGTCAGACTCTTTAAAGGGGAATTTCACTTATGTATCAAACTTTCTGTAAAAATAAGTTGTTGAGAGGTAAAAAAGTCTGAATGACAGATTTGCTGTCAAAGGCTCTGTGTTAGAGAAACACGGGTCAGAACTACTGTTCACTACAGTACTGATAGGAACCAGACATCTAAAGATGTTAAACAATGTTAGTACACTCAAAGGCTACTGATACATTGTCTCATTGTCTCATATAAATATATATATATGAGAAGTGGCACTGACGTGGTGGTGGTGTGTTAGTATGTGTGTTATGCTGGTGTGAGTGGATCAAACACATCCAGCCAATAGTGTCCTGTGGGCAGCGTCCTGTGACCCCTGTTGAAGGACTAGAGGAAAACAAACTGTGTAGCAATAGATGGGTTATAGGAGCAAGTAGTAGGAGTGTCTAATAGAGTGGACAGAGAGTGGACACAGTGTTTAAAAACTACAGCAGCACTCCTGTGTCTGATCCACTCACACCAGCACAACACACACTAACACAACACCACCACATCAATGTCACTGCAGTGCTGAGAATGATCCAGCTCCCTAATAGTATCTGCTCTGTGGTGGTCCTGTGGGGGTCCTGATCATTAAAGAACAGAGTAATAAAGTATACAGAGAATCAGATGAACTACAGTCTGTAAGTGGAGGTCCTGTATGGTCAGTGGAGCTGATACAGTGGACAGTGAGTGGAGGTCCTGTATGGTCAGTGAAGCTGATACAGTGGACAGTGAGTGGAGGTCCTGTATGGTCAGTGGAGCTGATACAGTGGACAGTGAGTGGAGGTCCTGTATGGTCAGTGGAGCTGATACAGTGGACAGTGAGTGGAGGTCCTGTATGGTCAGTGAGCTGATACAGTGGACAGTGAGTGGAGGTCCTGTATGGTCAGTGGAGCTGATACAGTGGACAGTGAGTGGAGGTCCTGTATGGTCAGTAGAGCTGATACAGTGGACAGTGAGTGGAGGTCCTGTATGGTCAGTGGAGCTGATACAGTGGACAGTGAGTGGAGGTCCTGTATGGTCAGTGGAGCTGATACAGTGGACAGTGAGTGGAAATACAGGGAGGTGGTTGATAAAAGCTCCTTATGGTTTATTGGTTGAACAGATTTACATATTGAGACATATTGAGAGAGTGTGATAGCGCCCCCATGTGGAAAATTACTTGTAATTAACTAATGAGCTTATTTGTGTTTGTTTATATTTATGAAGATTCTTTAACTTCCACGCGTTGCTCACTTCTCTGTGCTGACTATGTAGGATAGGTGTGTTCATGTGTTTTTGGGGAGTGGCTTTGAAAGGGGGCGGGGTAAAATTAGGGGGCGGGATTATACTTCCTAGTTTCTGTAAAATCACCTACTCCAGCTTTAAAGTAGAATTACTATTTTAATTCCTTAATTAAAAAATAAACATCGAAAATATGGCCTATCTAAAAATCAATAAGTGTCTGATCACCAGTAATAACAGCAGATCTGATTAGAACAGATGTAAATAATCATACATACAATACAAAGTAAGATGAATATGTTATTGTGAGAGAAGTAGATCAGATCTTGATCCAGTTTGAAGAACAAAGTTAGGTTCCAGATTTCTCCTGGACGCCCCAGACATTGTATGAATGTGTTCAGTTCCTTCAGCAGCAAATCTTGATTTATCTTAATGAAGTACTGAGCAGTCAAAGCAGGTATTAGATGAGAACTGATAATAATACTGGGTTGTTTAGGAGAAGCTTGGAAAGAGTTAAATAAACACAATGACGTATGTAAAAGCACTATTTACTCTATTAATACTGTTTAATATTTAATAATAAAGTGTTTACTGAGTAAATAAAAGCTTCCTGTCTTTGCAAATGACTAAAACTTTTTATCGTAAAAGGAAAAACGTTTGAAGCTGAGGCCAAAAAAGGGTCGCAATGCCGAAACGTTGGACATCTCCTTCTCTCTCTTTCCCGAACGAACAACTCGTTTGTAAAATTCTCAGTTTCAAAGCTTTAATTTCCGCCTGTTCATTTCAACTTGGCTTCATATTTGGAGAACAATAAGGTCAAATGTAACCGAGACCCTCTAATGGAACGAGTGGCCCCGGCACTCCAGTGTTGAAAGGGTTTAGAGCCGCTGCTGGTGCTTTAATGAAGTTCAGAGGTCAGTCTCTTCTGGGTACAACAAAAGGAGAGATATTTCAAGCTCAGAGATCTCCCTCCCTGAAAGGAGCCGACTTCTCTGTGTAGAAGCAAACACAGTTATAACCACCAGTAAAAAATCTGTTGTCTTTAAAGTGTCTTCTCAGCGTCCTATCAAAATGTTTAGTGATGATTTCATCCTTTTATTATCCCGGCCCATATGGACGATGGGCGCCGAACGGGAGGAAATATTAAAAGTATTACTGTCACTGCGATCCGAAATTATGGCTAAATATCTCATTACAAATCAAACAGTCGGCTCGCGCACATCCGTCAGCAGATGTTTCGGGGCGGCTGGAGATATGCGACTGCAGCTGTTGGAGAACAGTTAGCATCCCAGTCTAAATTGGATGGGCGCATTTACATTGTTTTCGCATTTGTTCAAGGATATTTTTGGTGCGGAGTTCTCCTCGCCAAGCACTTATTACCCATTAGCCAGCCACTTAGCATTAGGCCTTCATTAACGCTGGGCTATTTACTGTTAAACCAAGTGTAGACATCAAACTAACTGCAGCATTCATAACGTTCTGTCAACATATTTGAGTAAAGGCAGTTCATTGGAGGGGACACAGCCGACTCTGCAGTCTACAGATGGTTATTCAAGGGTTCTATAGCAAAGGCAACTCAGGGTTCTATTGGGAACCATGCTGAAGTGTGTTGTACACTACCAGTCAAAAGTTTTAACTGAATATATACGTTTATAACTATAAAGACTTTTAGATGTGAATGTGTTGAGAGACGAGTTTAAATAGTGAAGTTGAAGCCCATGTACACAAATATTACTAAAACAAACATTTAACTATATTTAAATTACTGCTGGCTGATATACTGATTCACACCAGAAACCAGCTTTTATTTTTGTTATGATATGAATTTTTCATTTACCAGCCACACCAGTTTAAATAACCTAAACATGTTCAGAACGCAGCAGCACGGTGGTGTAGTGGTTAGTATGGTGGTGTAGTGGTTAGTACGGTGGTGTAGTGGTTAGTACGGTGGTGTAGTGGTTAGTATGGTGGTGTAGTGGTTAGTACGGTGGTGTAGTGGTTAGTACGGTGGTGTAGTGGTTAGTATGGTGGTGTAGTGGTTAGTATGGTGGTGTAGTGGTTAGTACGGTGGTGTAGTGGTTAGTACGGTGGTGTAGTGGTTAGTACTGTGGTGTAGTGGTTAGTACGGTGGTGTAGTGGTTAGTACGGTGGTGTAGTGGTTAGTATGGTGGTGTAGTGGTTAGTACGGTGGTGTAGTGGTTAGTATGATGGTGTAGTGGTTAGTATGGTGGTGTATTGGTTAGTATGATGGTGTAGTGGTTAGTATGGTGGTGTATTGGTTAGTATGGTGGTGTAGTGGTTAGTACGATGGTGTAGTGGTTAGTATGGTGGTGTAGTGGTTAGTACGGTGGTATAGTGGTTAGTACGGTGGTGTAGTGGTTAGTATGATGGTGTAGTGGTTAGTATGGTGGTGTATTGGTTAGTACGATGGTGTAGTGGTTAGTATGGTGGTGTAGTGGTTAGTATGATGGTGTAGTGGTTAGTATGATGGTGTATTGGTTAATATGGTGGTGTAGTGGTTAGTAGGGTGGTATAGTGGTTAGTACGGTGGTGCAGTGGTCAGTACGGTGGTGTTGTGGTCAGTATGGTGGTGTAGTGGTTAGTACGGTGGTGTAGTGGTCAGTACGATGGTGTAGTGGTCAGTATGGTGGTGTAGTGGTTAGTACGGTGGTGTAGTGGTTGGTAAAGTAGTGTAGTGGTTGGTATGGTGGTGTAGTGGTTAGTACGGTGGTGTAGTGGTCAGTACGGTGGTGTAGTGGTTAGTATGGTGGTGTAGTGGTTAGTATGGTGGTGTAGTGGTTAGTACGGTGGTGTAGTGGTTAGTATGGTGGTGTAGTGGTTAGTACGGTGGTGTAGTGGTTAGTATGGTGGTGTAGTGGTTAGTATGGTGGTGTAGTGGTTAGTATGGTGGTGTAGTGGTTGGTACAGTAGTGTAGTGGTTAGTATGGTGGTGTAGTAGTTAGTATGGTGGTGTAGTGGTTAGTATGGTGGTGTAGTGTTAGTATGGTGGTGTAGTGGTTAGTATGGTGGTGTAGTGGTCAGTACGGTGGTGTAGTGGTTAGTACGGTGGTGTAGTGGTCAGTAAGGTGGTGTAGTGGTTAGTATGGTGGTGTAGTGGTTAGTATGGTGGTGCAGTGGTCAGTATGGTGGTGTAGTGGTTAGTATGGTGGTGTAGTGGTTAGTATGGTGGTGTAGTGGTTAGTATGGTGGTGTAGTGGTTAGTATGGTGGTGTAGTAGTTAGTATGGTGGTGTAGTGGTTAGTATGGTGGTGTAGTGGTTAGTATGGTGGTGTAGTGGTTAGTACGGTGGTGTAGTGGTTAGTACGGTGGTGTAGTGGTCAGTATGGTGGTGTAGTGGTCAGTACGGTGGTGTAGTGGTCAGTATGGTGGTGTAGTGGTCAGTACGGTGGTGTAGTAGTTAGTATGGTGGTGTAGTGGTTAGTATGGTGGTGTAGTGGTCAGTAAGGTGGTGTAGTGGTTAGTATGGTGGTGTAGTGGTTAGTATGGTGGTGTAGTGGTTAGTATGGTGGTGTAGTGGTTAGTATGGTGGTGTAGTGGTTAGTACGTGGTGTAGTGGTTAGTACGTGGTGTAGTGGTTAGTACGTGGTGTAGTGGTTAGTATGGTGGTGTAGTGGTTAGTATGGTGGTGTAGTGGTTAGTATGGTGGTGTAGTGGTTAGTACTGTGGTGTAGTGGTCAGTATGGTGGTGTAGTGGTCAGTATGGTGGTGTAGTGGTTAGTACGGTGGTGTAGTGGTCAGTATGGTGGTGTAGTGGTCAGTATGGTGGTGTAGTGGTCAGTACGGTGGTGTAGTGGTTAGTATGGTGGTGTAGTGGTTAGTATGGTGGTGTAGTGGTTAGTACAGTGGTGTAGTGGTTAGTATGGTGGTGTAGTGGTTAGTATGGTGGTGTAGTGGTTAGTATGGTGGTGTAGTTGTTAGTACGGTGGTGTAGTGGTTAGTATAGTGGTGTAGTGGTTAGTATGGTGGTGTAGTGGTTAGTACGGTGGTGTAGTGGTTAGTATGGTGGTGTAGTGGTCAGTAGGGTGGTGTAGTGGTCAGTATGGTGGTGTAGTGGTTAGTATGGTGGTGTAGTGGTTAGTATGGTGGTGTAGTGGTTAGTATGGTGGTGTAGTGGTCAGTATGGTGGTGTAGTGGTTAGTATGGTGGTGTAGTGGTCAGTATGGTGGTGTAGTGGTTAGTATGGTGGTGTAGTGGTAAGTACGGTGTTGTAGCCATGTTGCCATGTTTTCCTTTGGACAGTGATGATATGTAATGTACATTCAGGTTTTATTTACATTTTGTGTTTACATTTTCAAAACGATACCACATACAACACATTCTGATACACTGGTTTAGTCTAGAGGTCTTGTCTGTACGTGTCCTCCTAATTTACTGCAGCCCCAAAGTTTCCCTCTGATCATAGAACAGTTAAGCCTGACTCTTTAACCTCAAACATCTCAATTCTTTAAACACGTTAACCTTCCGAGTGCGGAGCGTTTGAGCAGTTTGCTGGAATGTCTTAGACATTTCAATTTCAGCAGGTATGATGATTGGGAGCTGGAAAACGTCGGATTGAAGGGACACAACGAAACAACAACCGAAATAAATCGCTCATTCAAAGTGAAATAATACATTGCATTCAATCATTCACAGTTTGTACATCAAATAGAATATTTCATGTAAGAAACAATGCTGTGCGGCAGGGTCTCCGGTGGTGCGCTACTCAACATGAATCATGGATACACAACACCAAAAGCCCATCTCTAATGATTAAACAAAGAAATCAAAAGAAATAGTCGGGAATGGCGGTCTCACGTTTTTAAAATTTACATTTCATATATCCAAGACAGGCCTAGTTACTCGGCAGGCACAAACTAGGAAATAGATCTGCGTGTCGTTGTTGCATTCTTCACATCAAAAGTGCTTCTAATAAGGCCATTATAAATACATCAGAAAAAAAATCTACTCTGATATTCAGCAAACAGGTCAATACAGGATGCGCGCCATTCAGGGCTCTCTTATTGGGGCATTGTAGCTGTTCGTCTGAGGTGGAGGCACATAATGAAGGGCTAGCATGCCGGGCCTGGGGGTCCCGCTGTGTTCAAAGATGCCAGTCATATCCAAAGTACTTTATAATGGAAATAAAGGTAATCTTTCCAAGCCTTTGAGGTGGAACCCAGCCATTCTTCTGCTGTTTGGTGGAGAGAAAGAGAACAAATAAAAAGATGTAGCGAACGAGACGAGACTGAAATTAGATGCTATGGTCGCTCAGGAAGGCTGGCCATCTTGGGTCTTGGAGCTGGAGAGGCTGCTTGTATATGTATCGGCGTGGATGTAGCTCAGAATCGCTTTTCAAAACCTTGAATCCTTGTTTTAAATAATATGGAATTGATTTGGTTTATCAGCCCCAATCTACCACATACACTACCAGTCAACAGTTTTAGTACACTGGTAGGCTGGTAGTGTACTAAAACGTTTGACTGGTAGTGTACTAAAACGTTTGACTGGTAGTGTACTAAAACGTTTGGCTGGTAGTGTATCTAAAACGTTTGGCTGGTAGTGTACTAAAACGTTTGACTGGTAGTGTACTAAAACGTTTGGCTGGTAGTGTATCTGAAACGTTTGGCTGGTAGTGTATCTAAAACGTTTGACTGGTAGTGTATCTAAAACGTTTGACTGGTAGTGTACTAAAACGTTTGACTGGTAGTGTACTAAAACGTTTGACTGGTAGTGTATCTAAAACGTTTGTCTGGTAGTGTATCTAAAACGTTTGACTGGTAGTGTATCTAAAACGTTTGACTGATAGTGTATGTAAAACGTTTGACTGGTAGTGTACTAAAACGTTTGGCTGGTAGTGTATCTAAAACGTTTGACTGGTAGTGTACTAAAACGTTTGACTGGTAGTGTACTAAAACGTTTGTCTGGTAGTGTACTAAAACGTTTGGCTGGTAGTGTATCTAAAACGTTTGTCTGGTAGTGTATCTAAAACGTTTGTCTGGTAGTGTACTAAAACGTTTGGCTGGTAGTGTACTAAAACGTTTGACTGGTAGTGTATCTAAAACGTTTGGCTGGTAGTGTATCTAAAACGTTTGACTGGTAGTGTACTAAAACGTTTGACTGGTAGTGTACTAAAACGTTTGGCTGGTAGTGTATCTAAAACGTTTGACTGGTAGTGTACTAAAACGTTTGACTGGTAGTGTACTAAAACGTTTGTCTGGTAGTGTACTAAAACGTTTGACTGGTAGTGTACTAAAACGTTTGACTGGTAGTGTATCTAAAACGTTTGGCTGGTAGTGTATCTAAAACGTTTGACTGGTAGTGTACTAAAACGTTTGACTGGTAGTGTATCTAAAACGTTTGACTGGTAGTGTACTAAAACGTTTGACTGGTAGTGTACTAAAACGTTTGACTGGTAGTGTACTAAAACGTTTGGCTGGTAGTGTATCTAAAACGTTTGACTGGTAGTGTACTAAAACGTTTGACTGGTAGTGTACTAAAACGTTTGTCTGGTAGTGTACTAAAACGTTTGTCTGGTAGTGTACTAAAACGTTTGACTGGTAGTGTACTAAAACGTTTGACTGGTAGTGTATCTAAAACGTTTGGCTGGTAGTGTATCTAAAACGTTTGACTGGTAGTGTACTAAAACGTTTGACTGGTAGTGTATCTAAAACGTTTGACTGGTAGTGTACTAAAACGTTTGACTGGTAGTGTACTAAAACGTTTGACTGGTAGTGTACTAAAACGTTTGACTGATAGTGTATCTAAAACGTTTGACTGGTAGTGTACTAAAACGTTTGGCTGGTAGTGTATCTAAAACGTTTGGCTGGTAGAATTCAGCAAAATTCTCCACATTGGGTTCAACTTGTGAAATGAATGAGAGTTCACCACAAGGGAACCAGAACGAACTCTGTCTCTTTTCTCTTTCTGAGGTAATAACCGCCCACCTGTCCCGCCGAATACTGTAAAGGACTGACCAGGCCCCACCCCCTGTCACCTGGCTCCAACCAGCTCTCCTCTTCATTCGTGCCATTTGCTCCACCTTGACTGCATCACAGTATCACCCACCTGATGTAGCACCTGTAAAGCATCTAAAGCTCTTACCTTCAGACTCAGCTTTAGTTTAATAAACTGTAAATACTGCTCCACCAGAGGAGGATGAGTCTCTGCTTGTGAGTCTGGTTCCTCCCAACGTTTCTTCCTCCAGCTCTGAGGGAGTTGTTCTTGCCACCGTTGCCTCTGGCTCACTCACAGTGGATGTGATTTCATGTTTTCATGCTTTTAAATTCCTGTAAAGCTGCTTTGTGACAACATAATTGTAAAAAGCGCTACACAAATAAACGTGACTAACTACCCCCTAGTGTTTGTGTGTGTTTCACTGCCCCGTAGTGTGTATGTTTACTAGTGTGTGTGTGTATGTGGGTGTTTCACTGCCCCCCAGTGTGTGTGTGTCTGTGGGTGTTTTACTGCCCCCTTGTGTGTGTGTGTATGTGGGGATTTTTACTGCCCCCTAGTGTGTGTGTATGTGGGTGTTTCACTGCCCTCTAGTGTGTGTGTTCACTAGTGTGTGTGTGTATATGTGGGTGTTTCACTGCCCTCTAGTGTGTGTGTTTACTAGTGTGTGTGTATGTGGGTGATTCACTGCCCTCTAGTGTGTGTGTTTACTAGTGTGTGTGTTTACTAGTGTGTGTAAATGTGGGTGTTTCACTGCCCTCTAGTGTGTGTGTTTATTAGTGTGTGTGTTTACTAGTGTGTGTGTGTATGTGGGTGTTTCACTGCCCTCTAGTGTGTGTGTTCACTAGTGCAACCAATCGAAAATCAGCAAATCTAACTATACTATTATTAATATTTGAATATTTACATAACAAAGTGTTTTGCTGAGTAAATAAAAGTTTCCTGTCTGGAATAAACAGCTTTTTAAATATAATAATGCCCCCATGTGACTACAACTTCTGCTCAGCACTGTTTATGGTAGGGATCACTGATTAAATGGCCAACAAGTAAAAATATTTAATTATATTAACATTTGTAACATTTGTTGTTTGTTGTTTTTTTCCATCATCCTACATAAAGTTTATTACAACAGCAAACTGTGAGAATGAAAACTGTATGACTATGACTGAGAAATTTAAGCTTTGATAAATTAAGTTATAATAAAGTTAATATGTTTTATTATATCTGAAGGTAAATAGCTTGTATTGTGAGCAGATAATTACACCATATTTATTTTTTTATTATTTGTTGTTGTGTCCAAACAAATCCAGAGAATTTGCCTTTTTTTGTCAATTTTTTTTGTCAAAAAACAGATCCTGTGATGTTTTTATGATGACTGGGCCAAAAGAAATGCTCCAAAATAGCTTGGAAAGAATTCTGGTTCCATAGACTTACATTAAAGGTAAATACAGTTTTTGGGCTCTCCTGTAAAGTTGATTTTTTGAGATACTAGTTTTATTTGGACAGCGACCATATGCAAATTTATAATGATCGGTCTGTAACGTATGACTTATTATTGTTTACTTACATTAATTTACTCAGGATTTAACTGTCAATGTAGGTTCCTTCAGCCTTAAGCATCCTTCACCACAAGCATTGAGTTTATTAATGAATCTGACAGGAAGGTTGTAATATGTTTATCCAATTGAACAGCAAGAGCTATTAAAACGACACTCCATAAGCTTTACACTTCGACTGATTTCTCTCTTTCTTCATCCCCCCTTCTGCTAATCCAGCCTCTTAGTTATCTAAACAGTTTAGCACACGTACGTCATGACCTACTACTTCCATCCCGCTTCATTCCAATTTAATATTTATATCCTGGAGGTCTCTGAGGGGCATTGTTCCATAAAAGCCTCCAGCCTTGTGGGATGGACATGAAGCACTCTGACCCCCAAAGGGTCAGCACAGGCAGTGGGCATTAGTGAAGGAAGGAGGGAATGATGAGATGTGGACACTCTTAGCCCCTTAAACTCAGTCTTATTAATTCATCTGTACGGAATACAGCAGCACTCTCCAGCCTGATCTCCGTCTACTGAGTCTGTACGGTTGACTTAACCAGTAACTCCAGTGTGTTTCTCAGAGACTAGGAAAGAATAACCTGCTTGTTGACTGAAAACAGTTATAATAACAAATGTTCTAATAATTTTAGAGCACTGAGAACCAATGTCTTTGGTTATAGACTCTATAGCAGAGGTATTTAATTAGAATTCAGAAATTCAGATTTTCTTAGGCCAAGGTCCAGACTGTCATCATTTCCTGTGTTATGATTCAGTGCCGTATCCTGTATATTGAAGTATTAGCATCGTATACCGTTAGCAAGTAAAAGACAAACTTATTACAAACACCGTTCAGTATATTTCAGTATATTTACTGAACGGAATTAATTATTTATAAACTAATAATAAATGTTTTTTCCTAACTTCAATAAAAACAAGTGCTACAAAAGTGCATCTTAAAGTGTTTATTTATAGAGAAAGTAAATAAAGGTGGTTCTTCTTGTTAACTCAGCTTCACAGATGAACATGTTGGTTGTACAGAGCGGTGTTCTCCAGAACTAGACGAGCAGGTCCGTTCCAGAACCGTTCCAGAACCGTTCCAGAACCGTTCCAGAACCGTTCCAGAACCGTTCCTGTTAAACACTCAGTTTTCTCTGTTCGCGTTTCTGATTTTAGAGCTCCTTATTCTTTCTGACTCGCTTTAGGCTCCAGCTGCTGCTTCTTGCTTCGTACCTCACCTGTGTATGTGCCGCACGCTCCAATCTGCACAGATCTGATTGGCTGAGGAGCTTTCGGTGATCTTACGTGATTGGTCTGTGAGTTCACTGCGCTGTAAAGCCCGTATATCGTAAAGATAAGAAAAGCTCCATCTCTTAAAATAAACACAGTCAGAATTAAGTTATTCTTAATAGTTTATCAGTTTGGGTCTGCATTGGACAACGTCTTAATCCGGACCGCGGTCGGCCTATTAGTGACCCCTGCTCTATACTGCTGACTGGGCAGCTATATAACCAGTTTTTTAAATATCAGCACCGTTCCAACACAATCTGCTGTGTGATGTTGTGTGTAACTTTTTAGTAGCTACTACAAATTACTATGACGTATTCAGTACCTGAAATAAATTATTCAGTGCCTACTATAAATTATTTAGCATCCACTATGAATTACTCAGTATCCACTATGACTTATTCAGTACCTGCAATAATTCAGTGTCTACTATGAATTATTTAGTATCCACTATGAATTACTCAGTATCCACTATGACTTATTCAGTACCTGCAATAAATTATTCAGTGTCTACTATGAATTATTCAGTACCTGCAATAAATTATTTAGTGCCTACTATAAATTTTTCAGTATCCACTATGAATTACTCAGTATCCACTATGATTTATTCAGTACCTGCAATAGATTATTCAGTATCTACTATGAATTATTCAGTATCCACTATGAATTACTCAGTATCAACTATGACTTATTCAGTACCTGCAATAAATTATTCAGTATCTACTATGAATTATTCAGTATCTACAATAAATTATTCAGTATTCACTATGACTTAATCAGTACCTGCAATAAATTATTCAGTATCTACTATGAATTATTCAGTACCTGCAATAAATTATTCGGTAACTACTATGACTTATGCAGTACCTGAAATAAATTATTTAGTAACTACTATGAATTATTCAGTATCCACTATGAATTACTCAGTACCTGCAATAAATTATTTGGTAACTACTATGACTTATTCAGTACCTGCAATAAATTATTCAGTGCCTACTATAAATTATTCAGTGTCCACTATGAATTACTCAGTATCCACTATGACTTATTCAGTACCTGCAATAAATTATTCGGTAACTACTATGACTTATTCAGTACCTGAAATAAATTATTCAGTGCCTACTATAAATTATTCAGTATCCACTATGAATTACTCAGTATCCACTATGACTTATTCAGTACCTGCAATAAATTATTTGGTAACTACTATGACTTATTCAGTATCCATTGTAAAAAGATTTTCAGCAGCTACTATTAATTGTTTAGTATCTACTTTAGTTTATTCAGTATCTACTATGAATTATTCAGTATCCACTATGAATTACTCAGTATCCACTATGACATATTCAGTACCTGCAATAAATTATTCAGTCTATCTGATCTACTATGAATTATTCACTATCCATTGTGAATTGTGAGCAGCTACTATTAATTGTTTAGTATCTACTTTAGTTTATTCAGTATCTACTATGAATTATTCAGTAACTACTATGAATCTATTCCAGTAAAGGTTCCTGGAACGGCATGTCCAAACTAAGAACCATTTATTTTCAAGACCTCAGTTTGAGTTACATGTAAACCAACAGTTCTGTATTAGGAACAAATGGTCTGGACAGTGCAGCAGAACATTTTCCCCCATTCATTACGTCTATATCTAGTGTGAAACAAAACTAAACAGGAGTGCAGCACCACAAACCACTCGGATCCGACACTCGGCCTGCTTTGAACTCCATAAAAAGGAGTAATTGCGCAGCTAGTTTGGGCTTGCTGAAACCGACCCTTCATTTTCAGTGCCAATTTCGAGTTGCACTTGATAACAGTACAAGCTAAGCAAGCTAATGAAGTGTCAGAGAGATTACAAGTCCATTCATAGGCCTTGCGCTCTGTGTACACCGTACATATCTTAGAGGCATATCGAGATATGTAATAAAGCTTGTTTGGAGTGGGTTATTGTGGTTCACAACAATCAAAACGCTGCACCCTAAGGGGGGCCATATGGGTTTTATTGACTTGCTGCACTGTTTTCTGCTTGTCTCTCAGTTAATTGAGTAAGTGGCGAGGGCAGGGGAGAGTGGATCTGTGGGAAAGTTCAATTAGAGTAAATATGCATTTATGTGCTTGCAAACCATGCAGTGCTTGTACGTGTCATTACTGCTGTTGTTTTCTCTCGTTCCACTGACTTGGCAGCTCTGTTCTTGAGGAATTCTTGCATAAAGGCACAGCGGAAAGGTCACTTTTGGGGTTTTCTTGCAAGAGAACAACATAAATGTGTGTACAAATGCACTGGCTGCATCTGAGGACACCAAGCTGTTTAAAATATTTGTTTCAGAAATATTACATGGGTAAATATTTGTGACACTCTTTGCGTACAGCTGCTTGGGGAATAATGTCCAGCATGCAAACTATTTCAAGTGTTTAAACCAGCTTTGGGGCAAAAGAGTTTTAATGTGCAGCATAAAACTGATTGTGCAACATTGTTTTTGTTAGTTTAGCTGTTGACCAGCATTGTTTTTGTTGGGTTTGCTGTTTAATGACAGGTCTTTTGCTGGTTTAGCCATTTACCAGCATGGTCTTTGTTGGTTTATATGTTCAACAACATCGTCTTTGGTGGTTTAGCTGTTGACCAGCATTTCTTTTGTTGGGTTTGCTGTTGATCAAAATGGTTTTTGCTGGTTTTGCTATTGACCAGCATTGTTTTGGTTGGTTTGCTGTTGACCAACATGGTCTTTACTGGTTTAGCTGTTGACCAGCATGGTCTTTTCTTGCTATAGCTGTTGACCAGCATTATTTTTGTTGGTTTGCTATTGACCAGCATTGTTTTTGTTGGTTTGCTGTTGACCAACATGGTCTTTACTGGTTTAGCTGTTGACCAGCATGGTCTTTTCTTGCTATAGCTGTTGACCAGCATTGTATTTGTTGGGTTTGCTGTTGACCAACATGGTCTTTCCTGGTTCAGCTGTTGACCAGCATAGTCTTTTGTTGCTATAGCTGTTGACCAGCATTATTTTTGTTGGTTTGCTGTTAACCAGCATTGTTTTTGTTGCTATAGCTGTTGACCAGCATAGTCTTTTGTTGCTATAGCTGTTGACCAGCATTATTTTTGTTGGTTTGCTGTTAACCAGCATTGTTTTTGTTGCTATAGCTGTTGACCAGCATAGTTTTTTGTTGCTATAGCTGTTGACCAGCATTGTTTTTGTTGCTATAGCTGTTGACCAGCATTGTTTTTGTTGGTTTGCTGTTGACCAGCATTGTTTTTGTTGGTTTGCTGTTGACCAACATGGTCTTTACTGGTTAGCTGTTCACTGGCATGGCCTTTCTTGGGTCTGCTGTTGACTCAAGAAAGGCCATGCTGGTAAACAGCTGTTTTTAGGCTGTTTTTTTTTTAATCGCTTACAAAAACCTCTGCTCAGAGACAAATCGGCGATCACTCAGCGCTCACTTAGTCGTGCAGTGTGAACTGCTGAAAGACGCTCGCCAACTAATCGCAGACGCCTGGCAAACATCTAGCACGTTCAATATCTAGGTCAGTCGCCGACTATGAGTCAACAGCAGCGTCTAGCTACACAAGAATATTTTCATCGATAAAATATTTACCTACAACTCTCTCTACAGAACATATAGTCCATGCTGGTCCCAACAACTAAAACTGAAATCCACAACAACTGAAAGACTCGCCATTAACCACTCAATATGTCGTGTAGTGTGAACCAGGCATTAGCCGCTGACCAACATAGTTTTTGTTGGGTTTGCTGTTGACCGAAATGGCCTTAGCTGGTTTAACTGTTAACCAGCATGGTCTGTGTTGGGTTTGCTGTTGACCAGCATGGTCTGTGTTGGGTTTGCTGTTGACCGAAATGGCCTTTGCTGGTTTAGCTGTTAACTAGCATGGTCTGTGTTGGTTTAGCTATTGGTTAACATGCTGGTTTAGCGGTTGGCCAACATGGTCTTTGCTGATTTAACTGTTTACCAATATGGTCGTCACTGGTTTGTCTGTTGACCAGCATAGTATTTGCTCATTTGTCTGTTGTAACATGGTCTTTGCTGGTTTACCCGCTCACCAGTATGGTTTTCACTGGTTTATCTGGTTTGTCTGTTGGCCAACATGTTTTTTTGTTTTTTAGTTTACCAGCATACATGTTAAGTCTCAGTCTAAAGGCACGAGCAGAATTTAAAGCTGTTAGAAAACCTACACCACTGATTTAATGAACATGAAGCACAGATAGCTGTTTTATCTTAACAAACCCCTTTTTTGTTGGCCTACTTATTAGAAAAAAAATGCAATTTCTTCCCACAAAAGAAGAAAAACAAAAACACTGTCTACACTTTAATGCTGTTTGAACAGTTTTGCAAGCTTGCTGCAATCACGGAGCTTAAGCAAAAAGGCCTGGCTTTCCCAACCAAAGCCTCTGGATGTCTAAAGTAAGCTTAATGACACCTTTGAGTAATGCCAACCCCCCTAAAAAGCCCAACCTTTTAACTCCACCTGCACGAACGAGCTCACAGCATATCTGACTTCGACACGAAACGCTACCAATAGCCGCCTCCGTCTCTCCTTGCCCACTAGAGTAAACAGTGAGGACTCATAGTTCGAGGGCAGGTTATACAAACAGGGTTGTTTATCAAAATAAGGCCGGTCCAGGGTGGTCACTGCTCTGATTCCGTCTGCCAAATATAATCTGTTTCGTTGTCATAAATCTGGGTCCAACATCTGCGGAGCGCTCCGCTTCGCCCAAACACAGCCAAGTAAGGGTGTTTATCCCCCGATCGGGCCGATAGTCGCCATGACGACGCAGACCACAATTAGACAAGCGTAATCCCGCCTTCAAACAGGCGCTTGTTTAATTACCTCAGAGAGCAGAGAGAGAGAGTGAAGGAGGGAAAAAAGAAAAGTAGGGGATAATTCAGAGCCGAGGCTGAAATCTGAACCTGCATGTGCTCGGCCGGCGGTGAGACTGATCTTGTTGGAGTTCAAACAGGATCAAATTTAGACAAACAAAAGATGAAAACCATGTAAATATGGTTTTAATATTTTTTTTTTAACTGAAGGGCCCATATGCTACACTTTCCAACCACTTCACACCACATAGAATCTTGTTGCTGTGCCTCGAAGACACATATATATATATGTGTATATGTAAATTAGCTCTACTCTGATTGGCTGCCTTGTATTGTGCCTCATTTAATAAGCAGTCCAGGATGAGTGCGCGGCAGACCTATGTAAATTAGGTACAGAAAGATTCACAAATTTGAATTAGTGCACCAACATAAAAGTTCACAGTGGTTGTGTGTTAGTGTGTGCTGTGCTGTGCTGGTGCGAGTGGATGTAAAGTCAGAGACAGTAGCTCATCTGCTGCTGCACAGTCCTTTTGTAATCAAATTCCTCAAGGAATCATTTCAGCCCTTGTCAAATTCCACTGTGTGCAAACACGAGTGGCAAATGGTTCTAAATTCTATTCTGTTCTAAAACATCACACTCCTCGTGCGCTATTTGCCCTTTCAGGTGATTTCACTTCTCAAAATATCTTTTTGTTTTGCGGTAAAATGTCAAGAAAGGACAGAACAAGGCTTTCATCACGTCCTAGCAGACAGGAGGGAAAAAAAACACATCTGTCTGAAAGTCTTAATGGATGTTGGGGATCAGAGGTCACGCTGGATAAATAAATAATTGGCGGGTCAGACAAGCGAGTATTTAGTAAAGCGCTGTGGATCTGTGTGTCAGAGAGAGAGGCTTGTTTCCCATTCGCGCCGGAAAAAAGCAGCTTCTGTCTTATTTTTTTCCTTTTTTCAACACAAAGAAAAATGAAAAGCGAGACCCTATTCCCTAGAAGCCCACCACAGACGCCATTTGCTCCCCCCCTGCTGCCATGTTAACAGAAAAACTTCATTTGGCATGTGTTGTTAAAATTTTTATTAATAGCAATTTGTGTCACTCCGGCCGGCTTCTCCTGAAGAAAACATCCGGCCCTTGTACGAATCTATCACTCAAGTTGTCAGAAAAATTTGTTCTCATGCAATATGGATAGGCGGCTCCTCGGCCGGCGCGGGGAGAGAGAGGGAGATCCGCGTGTTCGGAGGCTCCTCAATAAAACAGGTTGTGCCGTTCGCGTCGGGAAGCCTCAATCGCAAACAAATGTTTTATTTAGAGTACTGAAGCGTTGTTTACTCGCCGCCTCTCTTTTCCGCGGAGCGTCCTGGAGCGCTGCCGGAGCACTAAACGGAGATAAACTTCAGCTGACGGTTCAAGTCATCCTTGAAGGGAAGGAGGCCGGAGCCGCTCTCCTCCGGCAAATATGGCAGCTGCTCAAACGTGCTTGGTCTAATCAAAGGGCATTCCTGGAATTTCAAACAGAACCGGCCTTAGATGTCAAACCTTTACCTCACAGCGAGGTCCTAGGGGGTCCGGGACACCCTAATTAATCTCTTGGACCCCCTGAATGGCTCAAAATCAACATTCTGGGGGGTCCCTGAAAATAAACTTGCTGACCGTTAGGGGCACTCAAATACAAATTCTGGGAAAGGTCACTGTTTAGCCGGCGAGCTTCTCTCTTCGGTAGTCTTGACTAACTAAAGCTGCAGCACTGCTCTGCTGCTCTGCCTCTGGGTGGCGCTGTAGCAAACTGGTATGCCCAGGTGGTCCGTCACCCCAAAACAACTGGGACACCTCTGAAACACTTATGGTGTAACTTGTGGGTTTGGAGTAAAGAGAGAATCATTAGTGACTGGAGACAGAAGAGGAGTTAATGAGTAAGATCTCAGTTAATGCGTGGAAGATCTACCAAACTAGAGAAGCGCATCTCCAGAAGAAGAACCAAGACTGAAGCTAGGTGAGTAACACAGGAACTCCCCCCCCTCCAAAAGAGCTCACAGAACACCAAGGGGGGCAAAGATGAGCAAAAAGACTGAAAAAATCTAAATGTAAAAAAGAAGCCTTCATACTTTCTGGCCACTTTATTGGAAACACTTGTAGCTCCTGTAGCTGACTGTAACCTGTCAGTGCAAGTTTTGTTCGCCATCCTTCATCCTTCATCTTGCCCTGTGTACAGGTAAACTGTAACACCACCTTCACCTACCTGTGTACAGGTCAACTTTCTAACACTGCCTTTACCTACCTGTGTACAGGTAAACTATAACACTATCTTCACCTACCTGTGTACAGGTAAACTATTAGACTGGATAAGAGCGTCTGCCAAATACTGTGAATGGAAATCATGCTGCTTGTAAAAAGATAATGAGTGTCCAGTATTGACCGTCGGCCTTGTCCCTTGCGCACAGGTATTTCTCAGGATTCTCTGAATCTTTTGATGATATTCTGGACTGTGGATTGTGGATATCCAAATTTTTCTTAAACCGTTCCACTAGTTCTACCCAGCTTTGCCTTTAAGAGACTCCGCCTCTCTAGAACGCTCCTTTTATACCCAGTCATCTGAATTGGTTGCACATTGCTCCTCCACCTATTTTTTATTAGTATCGTCTACTTTTCCAGTCTTCTGTTGCTAACGTCCCAACATCTTTAAGACGTGTTGCTGCCATCAAGTTCTAAATGAGTTCATAGTTTTCATGAAATGGCAAAATGTCTCACTTTCAACATCTGGTATGTGTTCTATGTTATGTATACGGGTCTATAAGATCTGCAGTGTATTTATATTTTACACAGCATCCAAACGTTTCTGTAATTGGGGTTGTACTTACTGCAGCTTACTCGGTTTTAAGACAGGCTAAAAATGTGACCCGTACAAAACTTACGACACATTTTATGTTTCCAAATATTTCAATCTCAGCAAATCAATACAAACAAACGCACAAAAACATCTGCTCATCTATTTACACAAAACATGTAGGTAGTTTAACTGACTGTGTCTGTTAAAAAACTGTGAAAATTACTGTTTCCTCTCCTAAAAAACTACGTCACGAAACAAAAAATGGGACAACAGAAATGCAACAAACAATAACATCTGTACAACATGGACAACTTCTTAATCTAAATAAGGTTCCTCCTTATAAACAACCCAACATCACACAGCTCCGTCGCCGTGCTCGAGGAGCATCACATTAATGATAAAACTTGAGCTCCAAAAACGAGAGGTGAAGATTTAAAGCTGCACATTTTAACATTTCACACACGTAACACTCGTGAGCGTAAATGTGAAACTCGCGAGCTCAGAAAGAGGAACCGCATACACAACTTTCATAAACACACTCAGACTGTTCTTATTCCTCCTTTAATGATTTTTTTGTTCTCGCGCACAAGAGGAATGTTTGCGCTCCAGTTTTCAGAGGAAGTAGTTTTGATAGTTTGGGGCCGAACGCTATTGGCTGATGGCACCTGCAATGGTGTCCTCCTCTGTAGCGGTAGTGCTTCGGCTTCCATCGTGACTCAGCAAACTAGCTAGCGGTGGAAGCCTAGAGCTAGCTAACTGTTTCTCCAGCTAGTGTCGCCACAGCAGTCGGAAATGATCATACAGTTAAGTCCCGCCCACTTAGAAGGAAAAGATATGATTGGTCAGTTTTACTGGTTGAAATTGGTATGGCGCTGAATTAGAACTGCCTGGCCCCCTCTGTACACAAACAGCGAGACCACCAATCACCAACACTCTGCGGAGGCATCACAGTCCTTAAAGGGGGAGACACAGACTCACAGACTTCCACTTAACCCCTCACACTCCAACACAGACTACAAAGACACGATTGAATAATTTATTTGAACATATTTTTTATAATTGTTTAGATGTTAATTGTCAAACTAAGTAGATAAAATCAATACATATATATATATATATATATATATATATTTATTTTATCTACTTAGTTTGACAATATATTACTTAGTTTTGACAAAAAAAAATTATATATATATTTGTGTGTGTGTGTGTGTGTGTGTGTGTGTGTGTGTGTGTAGAATATTTTAGGCCCTCTGAGAGGGCGTAGAGGATCATGACGGTTCCCCACTGGTCCAAACTATAGGCATTTCTAATAAAGTGGACAGTCTTTGTTGTCTACTGGTCACCTCAGTGATGGAATACTATTATTGCTGACCCTCTCTGAGGCTAATATAGCCCACCGGCTGTCTGCAGCCCCTTTTTCCAAACTCCCTGATTTACTGCAGCACAAAAAGGCAAAAAAAAATAAATAAATAAAAAAAATAAGGGAAAAAGAAAAGGCAGCATTTTTACACTCGCCGCGTCGGAGTCGGCAAACAGCGTCAAGGTGAATACCAGGTAAACAAAAGGAAGACGTACAATGGGAACAGGACAGGAAGTGGAATAATGGGGTTTGGATCATTTTTATGTGACACCGACTAAACGCTGCAACATAAATAGAACACAGCGGCGCACAAAGCCGCTCTCCCTTTGAGGAGGTCATTAATCATGGAAATATGGCCGGGGCTTTGCTCTCCGCCGGCTGAGTGGCATATCAGTGTTCCTCCGCGCCTTTCCTGCTTTCTTTAATCGCCAGCGCTCTCTCCGCCGCCGGATTGGCTGCAGGGCTGACGGGCGGCAGGGAGGGGGCGGGACTCCTGCAGGGCCATGCTCAGCTGGCCTAAGTCTTGTTTAACCCTCCACCCACCATCTCTCTCTCTCTCTCTATCTCTCTTTCTTTCTGGAGGTCTCTCTCTATCTCTCTTTCTCTCTGGAGGTCTCTCTCTATCTCTCTCTCTCTCTCTCTCTGAAGGTCCTTCTCTTTCTCTATCTCTCTTTTTCTTTCTCTCTCTCTATCTTTCTCTCTCCCTCTGTCTCTCTCTCTATCTCTCCCTCTCTCTGTCTCTCTCTATATCTATCTATCTCTATGTCTACAGGTAAACTGTAACACTACCTTCACCTAAATGTGTACAGGTAAACTGTAACACTACTTTCACCTACCTGTGTACAGGTAAACTGTAACACTACCTTCACCTACCTGTGTACAGGTAAACTGTAACACTACCTTCACCTACCTGTGTACAGGTAAACTGTATCACTACCTTCACCTACCTGTGTACAGGTAAACTGTAACACTACCTTCACCTAAATGTGTACAGATAAACTGTAACACTACCTTCACCTACCTGTGTACAGGTAAACTGTAACACTACCTTCACCTACCTGTGTACAGGTAAACTGTATCACTACCTTCACCTACCTGTGTACAGGTAAACTGTAACACTACCTTCACCTACCTGTGTACAGGTAAACTGTATCACTACCTTCACCTACCTGTGTACAGGTAAACTGTATCACTACCTTCACCTACCTGTGTACAGGTAAACTGTAACACTACCTTCACCTACCTGTGTACAGGTAAACTGTAACACTACCTTCACCTACCTGTGTACAGAAAAACTGTATCACTACCTTCACCTACCTGTGTACAGGTAAACTGTAACACTACCTTCACCTACCTGTGTACAGGTAAACTGTAACACTACCTTCACCTACCTGTGTACAGGTAAACTGTTACACTACCTTCACCTACCTGTGTACAGATAAACTGTATCACTACCTTCACCTACCTGTGTACAGGTAAACTGTAACACTACCTTCACCTAAATGTGTACAGATAAACTGTAACACTACCTTCACCTACCTGTGTACAGGTAAACTGTAACACTACCTTCACCTACCTGTGTACAGGTAAACTGTATCACTACCTTCACCTACCTGTGTACAGGTAAACTGTAACACTACCTTCACCTACCTGTGTACAGGTAAACTGTATCACTACCTTCACCTACCTGTGTACAGGTAAACTGTATCACTACCGTCACCTACCTGTGTACAGGTAAACTGTATCACTACCGTCACCTACCTGTGTACAGGTAAACTGTAACAGTACCCACACCTACCTGTGTACTGAAAAACTGTATCACTACCGTCACCTACCTGTGTACAGGTAAACTGTAATACTACCATCATCTACCTGTTTACAGATAAACCTGTATTACTACCTTCACCTACCTGTGTACAGGTAAACTGTAACACAACCTTCACCTACCTGTGTACAGGTATTATATACATTTATATACATTATCTATACATATACAAAGTAATATGAATATGTTATTGGGAGAAAAGTAGATCATATCTTGAGCTCCAGTTTGAAGCACCACCATACAAACCACTACACCACCATACAAACCACTACACCACCATACTAACCACTACACCACCATACAAACCACTACACCACCATACTAACCACTACACCACCATACTGACCACTACACCACCATACAAACCACTACACCACCATACAAACCACTACACCACCATACAAACCACTACACCACCGTACAAACCACTACACCACCATACAAACCACTACACCACCATACTAACCACTACACCACCGTACAAACCACTACACCACCGTACTGACCACTACACCACCGTACTGACCACTACACCACCGTACTGACCACTACACCACCGTACTGACCACTACACCACCATACTAACCACTACACCACCATACTAACCACTACACCACCGTACTGACCACTACACCACCTTACTAACCACTACACCCCGTGCTAACCACTACACCACCATACTAACCACTACACCACCATACTAACCACTACACCATCATACTAACCACTACACCACAGTACTAACCACTACAACATGCTGACCACTACACCACTGTGCTAACCACTACACCACCATATTAACCACTACACCACCATACTGACCACTACACCACCATACTAACCACTACACCATCATACTAACCACTACACCACCATACAAACCACTACACCACCATACTAACCACAACACCACCATACTGACCACTACACCACCATACTAACCACTACACCACCATACTAACCACTACACCACCATGCAAACCACTACACCACCATACTAACCACTACATCACCGTACTGACCACTACACCACCATACTAACCACTACACCACCATACTAACCACTACACCACCGTACTGACCACTACACCACCATACTAACCACTACACCATCATACTAACCACTACACCACTATACTAACCACTACACCACCGTACTAACCACTACACCACCATACTGACCACTAAACCACAGTACTAACCACTACACCACCGTACTAACCACTAAACCACAGTACTAACCACTACACCAACGTGCTGACCACTACACCACCGTACTAACCACTACACCACCGTACTAACCACTACACCACCGTACTAACCACTACACCACCATACTAACCACTACACCACTATACTAACCACTACACCACCATACTGACCACTAAACCACAGTACTAACCAATACACCAATGTGCTAACCACTACACCACCATACAAAGCACTACACCACCATACTAACCACTGAGTATATAAAAAGTAAACAACTAAGGAGAAGCTGGAATGACTGGAATTGGGTTCAGAACTCACAGTACTGGGACTGAATAGCGGAGTGGACACTTGTTAGTGAGACTAGCTTCAGTTTGTAGGGAGCGTAAAGACTGGACGATGGAAAAAAGTCATGTGGTCCAGACTGACTCTATTCCAGAGTGATG